>NQVE01000186.1:1755000-2192500 GCA_003260385.1 Cuscuta australis | reverse complement strand
TGTTTAAGTTAATTGTAGAAATGCAATAAGAAGTCTTCAATAACAAAAATGATTATGGGTTAAGTTGTATGTTAAACCCCAAGAGTAATTGTGCATTATAAAAATAGATATGTATGTTGGATCCAAATTACTTAGACAGCTTCAAGTTCTAGTTCAGAATGCAATTATTATGAGGAACAGAGAAGTAATGCATGCCTGAAATCCAAATGTAAAATGCAGGAAATCAAATATATCTGCACTGTAACACCCTAATCCGTCCAGGTCTGCAGCCCCTTTCGGACTAAAGTATTTAACTTGGTAATCATAAAATTTAAAACTTTTCAAACACATTTTATTAATCTCAATAATATTTTTCATAACATATACAGTACGAAGTATTTAACAATATTGCGGAAGCGAATTTAATATTGACATATCATAAATCATTTCAAACTTGTCACATCCATCCCGACAATCTCGCCCCATCTGCCGCCAGGATCACATTGTGCTTTCTGCTTACCTGCGTGTAGGAAATAAAACACACTACACGCTCAGCGGTAAAGCTGAGTAAGCATATCTAATGCGTCGAACATCCATATAAACTGAATCTAAATTCATAATCAAATCATTTGATATCATGCACACAATGTCCATTTCAGACATTCACAGTTTTGGTATTATTCAGTTCATATCAACACATTTTATTCAATTCAGATATTAATCCAATAGTGCTCTTAAATTATTCTTAATCTAAGGCCAGATCATAACAACACTCTTAGCTATTCTTAGTCTAAGGCCAGATCATAATAATGCTCTTAGCTATTCTTAGTCTAAGGCCAAATAATAATAATGCTCTTAGCTATTCTTAGTCTAAGGCTAGATCATAATTTCATTCTCAGACGCTTAAACTATAATTAGTTTAAGGCAAACATTTCTCAGACGCTTAAACTATAATTAGTTTAAGGCAACAGTTCTCCGACGCTTAAACTTTAATTAGTTTAAGGCAAACAATACTCAGACGCTTAAACTATAATTAGATTAAGACAACAATAAGACAATAATTAATCATCATTGAGTCGAAGTATTTCCAAACAAGTGACTAGCTTAGTCTACGAATCCCGTTTATACAATTTTATCTAACTCATCGAATATTCATGTTTCACAAATCCACACTAATATGAGATCTATTCTAGAGGTCTTCTAGATAGCCTTAACATCAATTCTCTAAATGTGTATACCTTAGAGTTCTTCTAGATACCCTTAACACTACAAATCATTTCATAATTATAAATGTATTCATTTTATTCATGATTCAATCATAAATACTTATTTTAATCAGTAGGTTCAATGCTCATAATCATCCATAATATTCATTTATCATAATCATCAATTAACACAACAATTGATAACAAATAGCGGCCTAGCTTCGAGTGTTAACACCCGAACTTACCGTCATGCAACACATAACATTTTTAGTTGTTAAAAACATCATTTTTATCATGGTAAATCATTTTTATAATGGTCATAATCCATTGGTATCAAAAATAGGATTTTAGAGCTCAAAAATAGCAATTTCAGACAAATTTTCGGATCAGAACTTCGGGGGTCTGGATCGATCCAAACTATGAAAAATCACTCCCAGGGGATCGATCCAAGCCCCTGGATTGATCCAGACAGTGGTGTTTTAGCCACTGTTCATCTTCTTCTTCGTTCGGGTCCAATTTCGGAAATACCGTTTTTAGTTATCGAATTTCAACGAAACTATATAGAGATGTTCTCCAAGGTTCATAGATCATTTTAGCATCACTAATTTATAGTTTTAACATCAATTTCAAGGTTTATGATTCTTGGTTCTTCAAGCATGTCAAACACAAAACTCAACCAAACGACCGTTTATGAACGTAGAAACGATCTATACGAACATTCTAGTCACTAGATATATCTACGGGCTTACCTCGAAGCTTATTGAAGGTTTTGGAAATTTTCCGGCGAGGTTTGTGGCTAGCTCCGGCGACTTCAACAACAATCAACAACACCAGACCACTCTCCTCACTCTCAGGATTTAAATGGGCTAATTTTGAGAAAAAATGATGCATGTTTGAAGGTTTTGAGTACTCCTTATATAGGAGTTGATGAAGGGGAAGAAGACATTGCTGAGCTGCTTCTACGTAGGAATCGGCTGAGTGGAGGAGGAGGTGCCGTTCGCACAGTGTCCCTGATTGGGACCAATTTTTGGTTCCAGTCGGGGTACACTTTTTGGTTCAACTTTCTCCGAATTGAAATCCGTTTGCACCGTTGCGATCAGACAGTCGAACTCTATCCAACGATATAATTTTTATATTCATTCGTTATACTTTTTCCGACACCACATTTTTGGGTGTTTGACTTTAACAAAGTAAAAATTGGTTTAATTGACCTTTCTCATAAAAGGTTCTCTCATTTAATTCATATCAATTATTCTCATGATTTATTTCAACAAATCATTTCAATATTTACATTCTAAACAAATTCTTTATTTACTCTTGTTTTGGGTCTGTACTCAGGTTCCCAATCAAGACAACACAAATAGTCCACATATTGGATTTATCTCTATGAGACTTATCCAGATTTTGAAATTAGATGTCAAAACAAATTTCGTATCGGCCCAAAGCCCAACAATAATTTATTTTAATCAAAACAAATTTGATTAATTGATTATTTATTCATTAATAATTCTAGGGTATATTTTGGGGCGTTACATGCACTCCTTGTTGTTGGTATGGAGAACGTTCTTGGCAAGTTTGGCAGACCATTGAAGTACTTCAAAGCTGAAGTGGCAGCACGAACCTAGAATATTATCAAATCAATCAAAACCCAATGTCATAAGCAATAGTTGAAAATATTGAAAAACATAAAAAAAACGCACAAACAATAAGTATGGCCAACCTCCGGGAAAGAAACAATAAAATTTGTAGTCGTAGTGACATCAAAAGGAATAATATTATAAGTCAGATCCTCGATCATGGCTGCATCAGATTCCATCATATTTTTCAACTGATCAAAGAGCACTCAAGACAAAATGAGTTAGTTTTCAAGATTAAAGAATCTTTAGAAGTTATTAGAAAATAAAACATAAATCCATGCAGAACCTTTTGGAAAAAATTCATGCAAGATCATGTTCCCTTGAAATGAATCGGACTAAAAAGTTTCACAATAATTTGCTCAAACAGTAGATGAGGCATTGAAGAAGAAAAAACATGAAAGGAACTAGCTAATGAACTTCTTCGCTCCTTTACCACATCACATATCACCATTTGAACATAGTGCAATTGTGCAAATGCCACTTGAATTGAGAAAACATAAAATTCAACTACAAATAAGATGAACTTGACTACTTTCAGTATGATATATTAAATTCAAGGATGGGTCAGGAGTGCAAGCATGCATGGGTGTTGGTCGCCCAGGGGGACGGGTTTCAACACCTGTGAAGAACAGTGGGCACTTGGGAGGGTGGGGATTTTCCGGGGGGAGGGGAGTAGTGGATAGGAGCTAGTTTGGGCCCAATGGAGAACCATAGGCCCCCAAATGGTCATGTTGTTATAATACAACGCCGAAGGTTGATGTCAAATACCATTTAGGGATATAAATACTCACTCCATCCCAAAAAGATCTTTACGTTTTTAATTCAAGAAGAGGTTTTGAGGAGCAATTCTGTGTTAGGCGAACTCGTGTTGGGTTTCCCAAATTGTTTCTCAGTTCAACTCAATTTTTTTAGAGTAACGGGGAGTCACAAACAACCAGTTCACAAAATTCACAAACTTGTCTTTTTAACACTTTCCTAGAAATGATATGCACTCAAATAATAAATGATTTTTGAATTTTAAAATCCACAAAAGGCAGGTTTGTGAGGTTTGTGAACTATATGTTTGTGACTCTAGCATTTTCCAATACTTAAAAGCACTGTCACATGTCCATTTTAATTTTCTCTTTTTTAGTTTTGCTTCAATGTTCCCTAATCCAACCCCCTCCCCCCTCCCACTTCTATTCAACTTCTCTCTTGTTAGCAAAATCTTGAGAATTTGAGAAGTAAAAAAACATCATAATACAGTGATAAGCCGATAAGGGATAACAATCTCAGATATTATAAGAGATGAACAGAAACGTAAATTAAATAAGGGTTCATAAATACAAAAATGATTCCAAAATACCACGTTAACATAATACCCACATTGTCCTAAAATAAGCATATAAATAAATACAATCTCAAATCCAACTATTAATATTTACAGAAAAACATGAACACATTATGAAAAATCTTACACAATTGATCAGGAACACAAAACGAAATGATATACAGAGTATTTAAATTGCAAAAAAACACTCAGAAACCGACTTTTTGCAAATATGTAAAATGCTTACAAGTTATTTCACTGCAAAACAGAACTTAAGAAAAAGTTGGTAAATTAATTACTTACAATACACGTCACTAACAACAAATTAGCTCGACTTGCAATCCTGGAACCCCGACCATGTTATAGAGAGATTTATATTTCAATATTGCTGTTGTCTTTAGAACTTTCTCAAAATTCAAAACCAAAGCTTTAGGAACATCTGAGGTATTGAAAATAAAACATCCCCTAAGAAAGATAAAAAAAATGTGTAGGAGAAAGTGAAACAAATTAAAATAATTTGAAAATCAATGAATACTAACAGTAAATCCAAAATTTAAAATTACTCTACATTTAAGTAACAGTTATCTTCGTTTCTTTCACATTTAAGTGAGGCAGTTTAAAATAATTTATTGACCATATTGTATTCAATAATAATAGGCGTGAATGTGAGAAGCATTCACAAATTCATATATACAATAAGTTCAATAGATGGTGTCATTACCTGCAAGTTCAGCATGTTTGTTGATAAGCCCGTCAAGTATTTAAGAATAGTTACATATATTCGGATGATTTTGATAACTAACAATTTAAGATCTGCACAACATCAAAAATAAGAAAATAAAAGGACATTAATAAAAAAACAATTACTATCGGAGCAGAGCAACCGCACTTGATAATCTTGTGTGGGAAGACCAGTTTCCGTTTGAGATCGGGTCAGCGCAGAAGAGATTCAAGAAGGGGTTTTGAGGAGCAATTCCGTGTTCGGCGAACTGGTGTTGGGTTCCGATTTCAGCTCAATTAATTTTTTTTAGAGAGACTGGTAGGGGTTTACAAAATCCGGGTGGAACCAGAAAACCAGACTGGTCCGGATCGGTAAAACTAGTTCCGGGCTAGGCCGGTAAAATTCCAGACCGGTCTCTGGTCTAAAGATTTTGTGTAACGACCCGAAACCGGCTCAGTAGTTAGCTGTAATTTTAATAAAAATAAATATAATATTTATTTACTCTAAAATATGGATTAATTGTAAAGTTATCCGTTTTTGATGAAAATTGGGTTTTCGGTTATATCTCGTAAAATGGTGACCAACGGTATATAGTTTGTTTAATTTGGACATACAACCAAAGCGTGGTGAATAAAATAGTCGTTATAGTTCAATAAATGAAATAAAAGAATTTTATAGTATAATATTATAAAACTAATTATACCTACGCTACCTATTACTAAATCCTAATTTCACACGAATTGGGCTTAAAAGCCATATCTAATGGAAAATGCTAGGGGTACACCAAAAGTGTACCGCAAACATCCCCCACAACCTCCATCACCACACAAAAAAGGCAAAAAAAAATAAAAAAAAAGTAAAAACTAAAAATAAAATAAAATGAATGGTAGAGAGGGAGGGTGGTGTACATTTGGGGTACACCAAAGGTGTACCCCTAGCATATCCCATCTATATATACATATATACCTACGCATACGGGAAGTAAAAACAATATACGGAGTGCCGTGCGAAGAAGAGTCCACCCGCGGGGAGCTGGAGTTCACCGGATCCTTCGCTGATTCGCCGGTGACCGTGCCACTAAAGGGGCTGACCGCTGCCGTCGTCCTTCTCGGTTGATTGGTTTGTTTTAGTTCGTCTTCAAATAATCGAGGTCAGAACTTGCACATCTAACGCTAGATTATGTATGTAGATTTGAAATTCACGTTCGTAGTTTCTATGATTGATTACGTGGTTTATTTGTTATAATTAAATTATGATTTAATTATATTATATGTTATTTAAGAGATGGATGGATGCTAGCTGGAGGAATTATCTAATTTAATATTTAAGTTTGAATTATTATATTCTTAAGGGCAAGAACCCAAAATTGTATTTTGATTAAGTACTTAAAGGCTTCCGCACCGTTTTGATTTACTCTGATGGATATTTAAATATTGTTTTGAATTAAATGTTTTTAAATTGTTTTGAAAATTATTGCGTTTGAATGCCAATTTAGTAGCAACCAGATCCGCTGGTCCTTGTATTCGGGTCACGTGGATTGGGGTGTTACATTTTGGACCAGTAAAATTCCGGTCCATTCCGGTCTAAGACTGGATCGTTTCCGGGTCGGACCGGTAAGACCAAATTATCTATTTTTTAAAAAAAAATTTAATACCTATGATACGGAGTTTACGTATAATTATGGATACAATTGTATCTTTTCATTTGTTCTTCTTACTTTAATATGAAGTATAATTTTTTAAATGTAATTTGTATTTTTTAATTCATTTCATTGACCTTTACCCAAGAATATCCATAATTATAAAAAACTAAAATTATTTCCCAAAAATTAAAGTAGAATCTTTCGATTTAAAGTATTAAATACTTTGACGTATAAATTAGACTTGCTAAAACCAAAGTAATTTAAAGTAAAACTTTATAATATTTTTGAAATTTCAAAACTAACAGAAGTATAAAAATCATTTTACACCTATTATATTGTTGATAAAAATATTTTATATTAATATAATTTCTTGAAACACACACAATTTATATAAAAATTAAATGTAGGGTTGAAATCAATTCTAATCAAGCTACAATTTGAAAAACAAGTTTAAAAAATAGACAAAAAGAAATAAAAAAAATAAATTCCGGGTTTTCCAGTTTTTATCCGGACCGGACCGGAAAAAACCGGTCCGGACCGGAATCTAACCGGTCTGGTTTCCGGTCCTATGCTTTAGGGGATTCCGGGTTTCTGGTTCCAGTCCGGTTCGGTCCAGTTTTGGATCGGTGTACACCCCTAGTGACGGGGAGTTACAAACAACCAATTCACAAACTTGTCTTTTGAACATTTTTCTAGAAATGATATGCACTCAAATAACAAATGATATTTGATTTTAAAATCCACAAAAGGCAGGTTTGTGAAGCTTGTGAACTATATTTTTTTACTCTAGCATTTTCCAATACTTAATTGTCCATTTTAATTTTCTCCTTTTTTTTCTCGTTTTTTGTTTTGCTTCAATGATCCCTAATCCAACCCCTCCCCCTCCCACTCCTATTCAATTATAAATCGAAACAAATTTAAAAATGAAAACACATAAAATATTTTGCAGTTTTATAGTCCAAATGAAATTAAAGCTTCGTTTCAAATAATAATAAATGAAATAAGAATAATATTTATGTTGAAAAGTATTATAGCTCTATAGTTAGAAATAAAAATAAAAAAGCTTTTATTTCATTTGGAGTATAATTTTATTTTTTACATTTGTTTTTGTTAATATTTGAATAATATTTAATATTTGCATTAAAAAACATTAATTAAGAAATAGAGCATAAAATAACAAAGCTCTAATTTCATTTGGAGCAAAATACCTTTTATGCCTTTATTTTTTAGAGATCTATTTGGTTTAAAAATTATTCATATGATTTTTTATATTATTCTTATTGCAATTATTACTACTTCATATTATTTCATTATAATAAAGCTTTGTTCTTTTATTTTCTATCTCTTTTATTTTAATTATCCTTTTTTTTAAATGCTTCCGTTGTACTCCGCTATTTCCCTTTTTTCAATAAATACAAGTTATCCTCTATCTTTTTGTTAATGTCAAAAGGGGGAAGAAAAGGGCTATGCATATACTAAGGGGGAACGCCTCTAAAAACGAGACCGTTTGATTTTAATCCGACTAATTTCTTTTAAGCACAAATTAAGGGGGAACTTTTTCACAACTTTTTGAAAATCAAATATCCCTTAATATGCATATCCCCGTCTTGTTTGCCATTATCAAAAAGGGGGAAATTGTTGGAACACGGGTTTACGCCTACGTCGTACTAAACTGTGTTCGTTTTTATGACAGGTTTTGATAATGCCAAACCGCCGTGACACAACAAGGCTAAAGTGAGCAAAACCAAGGCGAAGAAACACGGCATGATGACATGTGAACCAAGAACCAAGAATCAAGAACAAAGAATTAGAATTGCATCGAGTCGGTCTTAATGTGATCGAGACCGGCACAAACTTCAATTCATCAAAACCCTTTTTGCAAATTCAAAAATGTTTTTCATAAGTTTTCAAACCTGGCTAAAAACACCTGGAGTTCGCCCAAACCAAAAACCAAGTCATCTAGCGTTCGGCTTTCTGAAACCGGCGTTCGGCTTTCGGTTTTTGGGCATCCGAACCAACCAAGTGGTTTTTAACTTTTTATGATTGGTTTTTCCTTCTAGGCATATTTAAATAGTTCTCCAACAAAAATTCTTCAAAAACCACCTTTCGTTTTTGGTCGTTTAGTGAAAACCATGCGAAACGGCGTAAACTTGGCTAGCCGTAGTTTTCAACTAAATGACGTGGTTTTCAAAATGTTTTACTTGATTTCTTAGCAAAATTCATTAAACAAACATTTTCAATACTTGGTTTTTATTTTGGAGAACTTACATTTTTGACATCGGCTAACGGCTGACTAAACAAACCATGGGCCTGGCTAAACCAGCCCAACATCGATGTTGGTGTAACCAACAGCGCTGTCTGGATTGGGTAGCTGAAAACCATAGTTTGGCGTTAAGTCTTCCAACAGCGATGTTGGATGTTAGACATCGCTGTTGAGCCAAGGTTGGATTTCCAGAAACTTCTGGAACAGCGATGTAGGACTCCCTACAGCGCTGTCCAACCTAAGCCAAAAATATAGTGCATTAGCAGAAAGTTTCAGGACAACGATGTTGACTTAGCAACAGCGCTGTCAGGCCAAAACTCCACCTTCAAAGTCAGACCTAAACAGCGATGTTCAAGTATTGAACAGCGATGTAAGGACCTGACCGTTGGAAGGAATTTAAGGCTAAAACTTTCCTTGTTTGGAAGTCAACAGCCAAAACAGCGATGTAGGAGTATTAGACATCGCTGTTGGCATGACCGTTGCTTCCCAATTTTCAAAACCAAACCTAGAACAGCGATGTCTAAGCCTAGGACAGCGCTGTCTAGAAGATTTTCAGCAGACCCAATTTTAATCAAATCCCACAAATTGTGCCAATCACCCATTAAATGTTTTGATCCGTTGGAGCCTATTTTTCCACTATAAAATGGGGTGTTTGGGTCTGTTTTTAACATCACATAACTTCACAACTCCTATTCTTTCATTGCATATTATTCATACATTATTCATAGCTTTTCGAGAGCCATTTTTGTGAAGTTCGTGTTGTGATCTTGAGCGTATTACTTTACTCATATTCACTCTTTTGAGAAAGCCTTGTTCTTGAGTGTTCTTAGTGTTCATAGACATTAAGGGAAGTTTGTTTCCCTTGGTTGTACGAAGGAAAGGTATTTTTCCTTCGGGTTGAAGTCTTGGAGTGCGGTATCTCCGAGCAAGTGTATTGAGGCTCGTGGGACTCGAGTTCTCAGGTTGTAACGGTTTGTTAAGCACCCGTAAGCTTAAAGGAACTAGTGTAGCTCGAGAGAGTCTCTCGGGAGGCTGGATTAGCCACAAGTTGTGGTGAACCAGGGGAAATCTTGGTGTGCTCCCTTTACTCCTTTTTATTCCGCTCTTTACTTTATCCCTGCGATTTTTATTCCGCGAAAATTTATAAACATTCTCGTGCCTCACTATTCGTGCCACAAGTTGTGGTGAACCAGGGTAAATCTTGGTGTGCTCCCTTTACGCTTTCTACGCTCTTTATCTTTCACGCTCTTAATTTTTTTATTCCTGCGATTTCTACAATCAAACGCTATTCACCCCCCTTCTAGCGTTGGTCACTTATTCTAACACTTATCGACGATCATCTATTGCTCGTATTATTTTCTCAAAATGGCACTACAAAACTTGTGATTCTTTTAAATAATTCGATACAAATTTTCTCCAAAATAACAATTCAAAAGTTGTGAAAATGGCAGAACAATTTTTTTCGAAAGCGACACTAATTATTTTTAACTCACTACAACTTTTTTGTATTGTGATTTCTTTCTCGAGCGATATTCTGAATTATTTTTCTCCAAAATAAAATACAAAATTTGTGAATTGTTATATTTAAAAAAAATTGAGACAAATTTCTAACAAGAGTGTATTATTTTATTACGTGTCCCTTTTTTCTACATTGCCATCCCGTTTGATAATTTTTAGGCTTGTAGTTTATTTTTCTTAGAATAAACTAGGTTTGGGGCGAGTGCGGCTTGATCGGTGTATGGATTTGTATGAATGTTTGCATGGTGCATGGTTATGACTTAGAATGTATGGTTTTTAAATACGGTCTGCGTGTCGTGCCTCATCTCTAAATTCTGGTTGTAAATCTCTTCTTGAATCGCATTCCCCTTGCTTACAAAGCAAGGATTATTTTCTCTCGATTAAATATAGAAGTCCATGAAGAAGCAAGGAAGATGAAGGAGCCAAGAAGAAGAGGACATTAGCAAGAAGGGCGGAACTTGAAGTCTGAAGCACTATTAAAGAAAGAAGGTGAAGCTGGAGATAGATATCTCAAGTGAAGGCTTTATTCTTAGTTTCTTTAGGAGGTCACAACCATGTCACGTTTATTCATTATACATATTTGTATGTTTGAATGTATGCTTGTATGATACTTGCTAGTGTATGTGCACGTCACATACCATAGGTGAGACCACATTTAAAATCCCTCGTAATATTAAGCCTGCGCCTTCCAACGCCTACTCAATCGTCATTATTAGTCTTGACCAGTCAACGGACACGCCAAAGCACGATGCCTGGTTAACATTGGTATGGCACGAAATCCGTAACAATGGATACTGAATACGCCCCGGGATGGACTTAACTAAGTTATAGTAAAAGGGTTGTAAAATGTTACAGTTAGAAATAGTTCCTACCTGAAATAGTTTAACTATATGGCAAGATGCAAAGCACAACTATTGTTAGATGAAATAAGGATCGAGACCCAATATAGGATTTTATTTAGAAGAACCTAGCAAACCAAGGATTGTAATTGGATTACAATTGGAAACTAGTTCTTACCTAATTAGTTCAACTATAGGGCAAGATGCAAAGCACAACTATAGTTAAATATAATATGGACCTTAGCCCACTAAGATATCTCTTTAAGAGAAGTCTCGAATCAACAGGTTACGTACTTGAGGGTAGTTGATTTGAAAAAATAGTGGGAGAGTTATTAGTTAAAGACCTAGCTAATTACCTAGATTCTTGATATTCACTATCTTGCAAATTATATGTAGATGTCTAATAACAACCATAACCTCACACTTCGCTCAATCCTTGACAAAGATAAGTTGACCGGCTCTAACTTCTTAGACTAGCAAAGAAACCTCGTTATCGTTCTTCGACTTGAGAAGAAAGAGTACATGCTCGTACGAGCCATTCCACCTGTCCCGGTCGCCAATGCTTCTAGAGCAATCAAAGATGCTTACGAAAAGCGTGTTGATGATGACAATGAGGTGGCATGTCTCATGTTGGCTACGATGACTTCTGACCTTCAAAAACATCGCGAGATTATGAAGGCATACGATATGATCATACGCCTAAGACAGCTCTACAAAGGACAAGCTATGTAACACCCCAACCAGCATAACCCGAATAAATAGGTTAGCGACCCGAGTTGCTACTAAATTGGTATCCACATACAATACTTTCCGAAGAATTAAAAACATTTAGTTCAAAATTCAAACAATTTAAAAAAATTTAAATACATATCAGAGTTTATACAAACAGTGCGGAAGCCTTATAACTTAATTAAATATTAGCTTTACTAAATCTCTGCATCCATACATCCCCTCCGTCATGCTGCTCTCAGGGTTGGATTCTAGAATCAATCTTTCACAACCACCTACGTGTAACAAAGGGGAAAAAGGGGCTCCACGCTCAGCAATGAACCTGAGTAAGAAATATCTAACAGTTCGAACATACACATAGGCAAATCAACTAATTCATAATCATCACATGATATCATGCACACAACATGCTTGGCAACAATCATACGGCATACAAGATATAACATGCATAATCAAGTCATAACAGTTCATAAGATACAAACAATAGAGGTGTAAGTTTTAGGAACGTTCCTTTTTAGTTTACTCTACTCTCCTTATCGTACTTGGCTCTTAACCTATACTAGGTTAAAGCTTAACTGAATTCGACTTGCATATGGAGTCATGACCTTCCCCTTCGAAATGAAGGCCAAGCTCAAACCAACTCTGGAGTTCCTCGTTGGGTGGGTGAGATCCATTTCCCCTTCGGAACGACGGTTCTTAGATCCCCGTGTACACGTATTTACCCGAACAACCATTGGACCCAGCAGGTACCACATGGCTCTAACTTACTATACTTATGGCATACCTTGCCACTAATCCATTCAAGTCATTTCCTAGAGTTTTCTAGGTGACATATCCAACATTAATTAATCAATACACAATACAACATTCATAAATCCACAATGCATTTAACAAGATATCTAACATAATCAAATAGCGGCCTAACACTGGTGTAGACACCCATGTTTACCGTTATGCAACATACAAAGTTTCGGAATCAATCCTTGACAAAAGCATAAATTGACAAACCTGGCACCAGGTTCCAGACGGTACCTGTCACGGTACGGGGTACCGTCCTCACGGTTCCTGGGTACTGGTCCTACGGTACTGGGGTACTGTCTGAATCTAATGAACCCTTTTGGTAGGACTACCACGGTAGCCTTCTACAGACCAAGCGGTAGGGCCTACCGTCTATCTAGTACCTAGGTACCGTACGGTTCAATCTACCGGCAGAGGCTAAAGCAACCAACAGGCTAAATCTACCGGCAGAGGTACCGTACGGTTCAATCTACCGGCAGAGGTACCGTACGGTTCAATCTACGGAACTACCATCCTGGCGGTACCGCCTACCGTCTGACGTAACAAATTCCATATTCATACATGTTTCATTTTTCTAGCATCAAACCAACAACAATCTCATACTCAACAACCACTAATAGGTTGATTATAACGTCTTGAAAACCGGCCTAGAATTTTTTTAACTTTTTACTACATAATAAAATTAAAAAAATGGAAAAAAATGTTTAAAATTTAAGTATGAAAAAAAGTTCCTTAAAAATATGTCACTGTTCTTTATTTAAAAAAAATTAGAATACAAGATTTAATGATTAAATTGTTAGAGTGGATGAGTAAACGCAATAAAATTAGTTTTGGTTCTATACTATCTGAAAAAATGATGTTACGAGATGATCATCTTGCAACGTCGTCATTCATCAATCTATTATTTCATCTAACTAATATCAAAGGTGTGCCGTTGACCCTAACCTTTAGATATATATTTCATGTTAATATATTTTTGTACATTTCCTTTTATTTTTTTATTAAAATGAATTTACTCTTTTAGATAATAAATTAAAAGAGAGAATATAATAATCATAATATTAAAAAAATATATAAATGTTGCACATAAACTTTCACTTGGCTTAAAAAAAGAAAGAAAAGTGTAACTACACACTTTCAGTAATGGATAAAGAATGAACTTTCTATGCTTTATTATCATTGTTACTGTTATTGTTATTATTATTATTATTATTATTATTATTATTATTATTATTAATTATTATTATTATCATCATCATCATCATCATTAGTACCATTATTATCGTTTCTATTTAAAAAGGTTATAACTGAAGGTTAAGGAAAAAAATAATTGATAACAAAAAAAAGATTAGTATAATGACTTTTCATTCGGCAGTAGCTTTAACGGAAAAAACAATTTGTTATTAAAAAAAGCAGTCTGGCTTTATAAATAAAGAAGGGCCGAAGGTTTTTTTAAAAAATTAACTAGAGTAAACCTACTATTTGAATAAATGTATACACATATATATATATATCAAACTCTTATATGACAAAAGGATTGGATGTGCAAATGAAATGAAACTGACACTTTAAAATGAAACTTTGCGAAGGAAATGAAACTAGTATGTGTCAAAATGTTGGATGTGCCGAACTAAAAGGTGTAACACTTTAAAATTTGCTTGTTTCCCACTTTTATTATTATTACCATTTTTTTATATAGGTAGAATGCAACTTAATTGATTTGATAAGGTGGGTGACATTATGAACAGAAGATAACAAGTGAGTGTTGTAAAGGGTCAATTATAACGGGTGTATATTTATGCACTTCTGATTGGTGAAAAAAAGTTTTGTTGTTTGCATAACAATTGGATGTTTTAGATGGAAGGGGGACTTTGAATGTTAAATAATTTTCGAAAAGGAATGCGTTTTAAGTTATTAAAAGTGATTTATCTAAATGCTAATACAAAGGTTAACCAACAGTTAGTGGACGAAGCAAAACCTTCATGGTTATCTTAACGACGTACCCTGACCAGGTATTGTCACGTTTTTATTAAGTGGGTCCAACCACTTTCAAGGTCGGACCGTGTCCATGTGGATGAGCCTATAAATAATCATACCACAACGTGCGCACGAGAACTCGAAGATGACTCCGTGGGTCTAGGGTTCACTTCTGATTACTGTACCCGAGGTCACAGAGAGGTATCCGAAGTAAAACTACGTATCGACTAGTGTGGGGTTCCAGCCTAGTCACGGCTTAGTCTTTAATCTGTGGTTAACCTAGTAAGTCAAAAGTTTTCTAAATGTTCCCAAGTAACTATTCAAAGTGAAATTTTTCTTCGATGATTTTTAATTATGCAAAAAGTTTTTTTTGAAATAAATTGAATAACTTAAAGGCCCAAAATATATTTACATGTTATATATGTCTACTGGTTATTTGCCACTCAGCTTATGCTGAGCGTGTAGTGTTTAACTGCACGCAGGTATTGTTGGTTCCATGGTGTTGGCTAATATTTTGGCAAAATAGAATCTCATATTTGTTAGGTGTTGTACTAGGTAGAAATCTCTATTTGTTAGGAGAGGTTTAATTTATTTAGACTTCTAGAGTTGCTGCAGTTTTCGAGGTTGACACAGAAGATGCTACAGCACGATGCTGCAACACCTTGTTCGGGATCAGAGTTCTGAGCACGTGATTTTAAGCTGCAATCTGAATTAGAGACCTATTGGGATTGTGATTATATGATAACAACTCCAGTTGTACATGCTAAGGAATCCCAACTCTTTAGGCTACTTGTGGATCAAGATTAAGGAAGTAGAGTTCAAGCCAACTTCTATTATCCCATTCCTACTAGGATTGTGTTAAGAGAGGCCTATAAAAATGCAGCAGGTCCCTGGGAATTACTTGGAGCGATTGAGAGGGAAAATAAAGAATATACGCTGATGTAGAGCATTCCCGTGGCGTCCCGGAGCTTCCCATGCGTAAAGAAGGTTACGATCTACATGAAGGAGTCCTACAACGAAAAACAGATCGTGACATCCAGGAGTTGAACCAGAGCTGAACGAGTGGGCTACAAACACGTTTGTCCTCGTGATCTCGGTGGAGATGTGATAGCCAAAGTGGATCTGAACAGAGTTCGGGTTAGAAATCCTAGATTAGAAGTTTTGTCATAACAATTCGGAGAAGTGTGTCTCATCATGTTGTTATGTACCGGTGTAACTTGCATCTAGTGATTTAGTGGAGGGCTATTACGCGGACGTGGGCCCCGCAGATTAGGAGAATTTGCTCCAAACTAAGTAAACATATCTGGTGTCATTTTTTACGCATTTTATAATTACAGCATTCTGCCCAGTAGGCGCTGTAACGCTCTATGCATCATCTGCTTCTGTGTGCGTGCTTGTGACAGAGAAGTGTTATAGCACACCGTCCGTCATCTGTTATTGTGACAGTGATGCAGCGTCTTCTCTGCAGCATAGTTCGATGATTTGTTTGCATAGTTCTTAATTGGTGATTTCCGCTGCGCCCCCACGAACTTACAATTGGTATCAGAGCGGTTGAGCTTAAGTTATTAGCTTGATCTTTGGGTGGTTCGTTGCAAACAATCGTGGTGATCTCTTAAAGAATTAGCACACTTTTTGAAGCAAGATGTGGTATTGATGCAAATCCTAAGGGGGAGTAAATTACAGAAAAGGATGAAGTTGTAGTAGATTCAAATGGGAAGTACGTGCATGAATCGTAATGGTAGATTTTATTTTTATTTTGCGCTTGTGAGGATACCCTAAGTGATTTAGTTCTGAGTCAACTTCACTTAAGGGTATTCTTAGATTAGTCCTGCCGGGAATTATCTCGTGGCATCTTTGGAAAGCATAAAATCAAGCTATTTTTGAGGGATCCACCACGACTAAAGAAATGATCATTCAAGGATGCTTATATCACGTACAAGCTTGGAGTTGGGCCTCTCGACGTAAGAGGTGGCTGGTTAAAGATAGGTGTTTTGCAGATTGGGGGTTAAACCTTTTCAGGATTAATGGTAGAAGAATGTTGCATGTAGTTTGATTTTCTTCTTGGATTTGTACTTGGTGTTTCTTCTTTAATAAAAGGACTCTTCAAATATATATATATATATATATATATATATATATATATATATATATATATATATATATATATATATATATATATATATATATATATATATATATATATATAATATATATATATATATATATATATATATATATATATATATATATATATATATATATATATATATATATATATATATATATAACACATGGCTTCTCTCACTAAACAACTCTCTGCAATCAACAATGGATTCTCCGCCGTATAACGCCGCTCCCTTCCGTTCCCAATGGCTTCTCAAGCTCCTGGCCTTCATCTTCATCGCCCAGGTGACAAAAGCTATGCAGACACCCTCGGATCCTCTTCACATGGACATGGAGGCTCGCATCGCCAACGCCCGGCTATCAAAAAGACCTTCACAGACATCCTGGGATCTCAACCAAGCGAAGCCCAGAATAGAATCGGAAGATACAGAGGATTCCCTGCTGTTTCCTTCACCCCAGATGAGGTAATTCCCCTTTCAATCCCATACCAGTTCGCACTTGTGGGTCGGTTCTTGAAATCAAGACCTCCTCTAGAGGTTATCCGTAAAAGCTTTGAGCAGATAGGGTTCAAACCAGGTTTCACCGTTGGATTACTATCTCCTTCCCTGATTCTTATAAATTTTGAATGCACAATTGATTATCAACGTTGCTTCTCAAGAAGGCTGTGGAATATCAATGGAAGCCAGATGGTGGTGACCAAATGGACCCCTTCTTTCCATGCTGACTCTGAGAGCTCTGTTTTTCCGGTTTGGGTGTCTCTAACCCATCTGCCCATCCATCTTCAAGAAGCTAAGGCCTTGCACTCCATTGCGAGCTCCATCGGTCACCCATTAATGATGGATGCATCTACAGCAGCAAAAACTAGACCATCAATGGCCAGATTCTGCGTCGAGATTGATATTTCTAAAGACCTCCCAAAGAAAATATGGATTGATAATGGCGGGTTGGGATTCTTCCAACCGGTAACCTATGAAAACCTACCAGAATTCTGCATTCAGTGTAAAAAGTCCGGTCATTTAGATGGAAAATGCTCAAGTATGGACAACCTTATTTCCAAGAATGAATTGTCCAAGAACAACCTGTCAAAAACCTGGTGCCCCATTTCCAAGCATGAAGTGTCCAAGGAAAATTTGCCAAAAACAGCTGCTGTGATGATAGAGCCCATTCTCAATATCCCATGTGAGTTGGGTCCCAAACTTGACAACAAAACTTCATGTGATACGAACGTGACTGACCCAAGCACTGCAGGACATAAGAAGTCAGAGGTAGACCATCATGTCTCGGATTTATCCCCAGATCCTAAGGGAGATGAACTCACACCTCAAGAAGATATGGAGATTAACCTCACTGCCTTTTGTAAAGAGGACAATCCCAATACTCAAGCTCTAAATGTTCAAAGTGATTTTCCAACTGATAGCCACAATGACGTGCAAAATTCTGGTGATGAATCTGGAAAAGAACTGTTAACTACCAATACTGCAGCTGTTGTTAATCAGGATGGAGTGTGTGATCCCACTGATGCTACTGTTTCTTATGAAGTAGATGAGCAATCAGAAGCTGAGGCCCAATATGATATGGAAAAGCTAACTAAGGAAGCAGATTTGGAACATACACAAGAACAAATAATTGAGGAAAGCATGGATGGTATGACTGCCCAAAATGCTTACTGTGTAGGAAATACAATCAACTTGGATGAATTTGCAGTACTCACAAGACAGAATATTGAGGAGGATGTACACACTCCAACCGAGAATGTGGAGACGGGTTTACACACTCCAACCGAGATAGAGAAGGATGACACAACAGGGACTATAACGTTGATGGCTGAAGATACAACAAAGGAAACCACATCACCAAACATTCCAGATACCAACATAGGTCCGATCCTCCACTCTTTTGAGCTTGAAGGTCAACATTATGAAATTAGGTCTTACAATGAGGAAGGACAAACGTCAAACCACAATGATGAAAACCTCAAAACTCATGAATTCCAAGAAGTCCAGAATAGAAGAAGTAAAAAGAAGCAAGCTATGCCAATGACCATCAAAACCAGAAGCTATGATCCTAATCTCGAAGTAGGGACTGTGAGCGAGATCACGAGATACTGGCCTAGTCGCAAATCTACTACTATGGAGAAAATAATTACTACCCAAAGTTATTCTGGACCCTTTTGGTACGTTGGGCCCGTTGGTCCAATTGGCACTGATGGGAAAAGACCGAAGAAAATAATGCCCAGAAATCTCTCCCTCGATCAACACCCGGGTTTTATAATCTGGGAATGATCTTTTTCATTTTGATTTCATTCAATTTCCCTTTTTCAATCGTTTTTCCTTGCAATTTTCAGAGGGGCATTGGCCTAGTCCTCCCTTCTTTGTACTTTTCTTTATTTTGCAATTTAATAAAATACCTCCTTTCAATATATATATATATATATATATATATATATATATATATATATATATATTAAAAAAAAGGAAACTTTTTATTTCATATAAATAAAAGAAACATTTTGAGAAAATGAACGGAAAATTTCAGAATTGACTCACAAGTGGACTGATTGTCTTATGCTCAGGATTCGGACACTTGAATGGTTTTCTTGCTCCTTCTTCTTCTTCCTTAACATACTACCATGGAGTTGGAGTTTTCTTTTCTTCTTCTTGTTGCTGCCGACAGAGGGAGGGAGAGATGGAGAGAGGTGGATGCATGTGGATGGATGATGGTGGAACATGATGATAATAATGATAATAGTGGTTTTGGGAGTATTATATAATTAGTTTGGAGTATTGTATTAATGAAGTTAGTGGAGGATTATAATGAGATTGTGGATATCTCCTAGGTTGGCTACGTGATGTTGGGAGGGATTTGGGAAAATAAAGTTTTGGCTTCTTGCCAAAACTGAACAGTTTATTCCAAACGGTATGCGCTTTTTCGCCCAAATTGTTCCAAATTGAAAACAGATTGTGTTTTTGGAATCAGACTGTCAAAACTAGAATTTTGATGTAATCGAAATATTTTTCTGAGAACTTTTATTTTTCTCAGTGTTCAGGTTTGTCTTAGTCATAAATCAATTTAATAATATGAATGAGATATAAATATATGGATTAAATCCAAATGATAAATATGGTGTTGTCAAGTGTCAAAAATTAAGATTTCTAATTTTATGAAATCACTTTTGAATTGAGTTTATTTTATGGGTCAAAGTTACAAATTTTAATATTTAAAATTGTCATAACTTCAAATTTATAAATCAGATTGATTCATAAAATGTACCGTTGGATTCTTCTCTTCGAGACCTATCCATAAAAATAAGTTTTTAACAAAATGTTTCGTGAATGTGGGGTAACTTGCAAAATTTTCCGTTTTTTTGAAATTCTTCTAGAATCATCCTCAGACGAGTTTGTCTGGAATGTTGGTTTCACAAATTACGCTTCGTTATTTACAAGCTGGAACGAATTATTTCGAGGTTTGACGTTTTTTTTACATAACGGTATTTTGGAAAATGACTATTACCATAGTCATCATTCTAGGTTTCTTAGATGAATATGTAATTATAGTTTCAAAACTTGAACTTTCATTATCGATCCTTAATGGAGTTGTTCTGACTAACGTAATGTCAACAATCTGATTTTACATGGCTTATGCATATCTATAACCGTAAACATGCATATCACACTTATGTATAACAATAATATATGTTTTTATCACATTGTAATTATTGGATGAACGTATTGGATAACACTTGTTATTTTGTCACTGTTTGTATTATCAATATGATATGTAGTCATTCTTGAATATTGATTTTCTTATTGATAATTCCAAAATTGCCTTGGAATTTCCAACTTTCTCAATAATTATGATAGAGCTTCGTGCTCGAAAATTATAATATTAGTGTATTCGTCATATCACTAATATTCATCACACAATAGTTAAATTACTTATTACTAAAAACATGACAAATTATACACTGTCATATTCTAATATGTTTGGGATTCTACTGACATATGCGTGGTTTTTCTTGATGGTCTGCCCAATTGACTTGGATAGGGATCACATTCACCTTCAGTGTGGTCGTATTCATCACATAAGTGACAACTTTTCCTTTCTAGTTGTTGCACATATATTCCTTTGTTAGGGTCAAATTAGAGTTTCTTGATCATCATTAATAATAATTTTCATCGATAACGTAATCGCATCAACTATTTAGTAGTTCAGAGAGTATGTTTTTTTTTAAGATTGGCATCATAAAACATCTTTTCGGGTTTGATGGAGAATCATGAGTTAAAATAAGTTCTTAATGATTTGATACAGAAAATGGAATTCAATCTTTTCAAGATTGATCAAGTGAGATGCTTCAAGTATGTAATTAACACAGCAAATTTTAGTATTTCAAGGATGCGAGTCACAAGATACAAAGATAACATTTGTGAATTATCACTCAATGTTTCACCCTTTGGAAATTACTCAAAGAGTCATTCTCTTAGGGAAGTAGTCATTTTGACTTTTCGTCTCGGATTTGAATGTATTTCAGGACAACGAGCCTAACTATTCATGAGTCTCAATATGTCATGTCGTCAGTAGACTGTAGTATTGGCAAGTATATTCTTGTCTTGAGCGAATCCATTTTCCTGTATGTTTTTAGGCTGGTGATAATTACTTATCCATCAATGGTCTAGTTTCAGAGTCTATATATATCAAATTGTGGCAAGAGCGTCTCACATTCTCACATAATGGAAGGAACTTCTCGAGCTCTTTCTAATACCATAAGATTCGTTGGTCTACTTGGTAGTCATGCTATTGGTAGCAATCCAAGGTTCATGGCTACAGCGGTTGATCTAGGACGTGAATTGGTAAGGCGAAAAATCAGACTTACCTACGGAGGAGGCAACGTTGGCCTTCAAGGAGCTGTAGCTTCAACAGTCTATAATAATGGTGGTAGAGTCAGAGGTTTCATACCAGGGTATATAGCAACACGAGGGGTCTATGGACCAACATATGGTGCGGAGTACACCGTCTCCAGCAATTACTATAAGTATTTCGAGATGAATCATATTGTGGAAGCCTTCATTGTACTTCCTGGAGGGATTGACACTATCGAAGGTTTGTTCACCTTAATCTCATGGGCATCTGAAGGGTTGCACAGCAGACCTATTGGTCTCTTAAACATTGACAGTTATTTCAATAACCTAATCAAGTTTCTAGATGATGCGGTGAGGCAGAACTTCATGGCTTTGAATCAGAGGAAACTGTTCATTTCTTCTTTCTTTGTTGATGAGCTTTTAGACAAGCTAGAGTTTGCTAAGGCTTTCCCAGGTCCTGGTGCTAGTTATGAAGAGTTTGCAAATCCTAGAAGGTTAGACTTAGAGTTGCATCTGTAATATTTCCAAGTTGAAATAATATTGTCCATGTACATTACGTGTCAGTTATAAATATCGTTCTAAGCTGCATGACCAGTGCATTTCAGAAGAATATTTATTTCCAACATCAAAATCTACCATGTAAATATTAATCCTTTTCTTTATCTTCCAATCTCTCATTGTTGGTGTGACTGTTTCACATCTTGCTTTGTACTGTCATCTTGTTGCAACTTTTTGCGTCAATAGGGTATACGAACGAGTCAATTATCTTAATGCTTGTATGTAGATTCATCCCTATAATGTGTTTGAGATTCGATACATATGTCGTATTCGATCTTGTTTGTGAGGCTCTATTCGTGTTCGGTAGATTCACTTTTGGAGAATTTATTCACTTTCTATCGGAGAAAGTTCTCTCTTCAACGTATTCTTCGGCTTGATAGAAGTTGATTCACATCGTTCACTTAGCCATTTGCGTACTATGACATACGTATATGTCGCGCTTATCGGGTTTACAGTCCCTGTAACACCCTAATCTGTCCAGGTCTGCAGCCCCTTTCAGATTAAAGTATTAACTTGGTAATCGTAAAAATTTCAAACACTTTTATTTATCACAATAATATTTTTCATAATATAAATAGTACGAAGTTTTCATTATTGCGGAAGCTTAACAATCATAATCACAAACATAATTTATTTATGTTCTTTAATTCAAAACCATCACATCCATTCCGACAATCTCGCCTCCGTTTGCCTCCAGGATCACGTCACTTCATTAACCTGCGTGTAGCAAATAAAACATACTACACGCTCAGCGTTGAAGCTGAGTAAGCATATCTAATGCATCGAACATCCATATAAACTGAATCTAAATTCATAATCAAATCATTTGATATCATGCACATAATGTTCAGTTCAGATAATCAATAATTATTAAAAATTATTCATCATGCATTATTCAACATTTATATTCACATTTAATGTTCATCAGTCATTCATAATAATTGCAATATTCAATTCAATATTCATCAAGCAATATTTACTCATATTCAATATTCAATATTCAATATTCAACAATATCCTTAAACTATTCTTAGTCTAAGGCCAATCACTTTAATATTTGTCAACCTTTAAACGAATTCTAGTTTAAATAATTAAACTATATTCCAGTATAAAATATTCCTAAATAATCCTTAAGCTAGGCCTAGTTTAAGATAAAAGGGTTTTGAAAATCTTAAACTTACCTTCACTTAAGGCCAACCAAAAACCGACAGCGTAGTGTTCACTGTTGGGTGGGTGGTACCCCCAAACGAGTAGGTACTCAAGTTTGGTTCCTGGATCCCGTACGTACGTTTTAACCCTAGCCACCGGGGTTCATACCCGCAAGGCCTAACTTAAATAGGTATATCTTAGAGTTCTTCTAGATACCTTTCAAATGAACATTAATATGGGTATATCTTAGACTTCTTCTAGATACCTTTCAAATCAACATTAATATGGGTATATCTTAGAGTTCTTCTAGATACCTTTCAAATCAACATTAATATGGGTATATCTTAGAGGTCTTCTAGATACCCTAGACAATACATATTATTTTCACAATCATCAATATATTCATTATGATTTAATCATTCACAATTATCATTTTTAATCAGAATATTTATTAAGATTTAATCATCATAATTATAATTCAATAATCATTACCATAATCATCATATCAATCAACATAATATTCAATAACAATTAGCGGCCTAGCTTCGGTGTTAACACCCTAACTTACCGTCATGCATCACATAACATTTTATTTGTTAAAAATATTACTTTTAATGTGAAAAATCATTTTTATAATGATCATAATCAATTGGTATCAAAAATAGGATTTTAGAGCTCAAAAATAACATTTTCAGATAAATTTTCGGATCAGAAATTCGGGGGATCGATCCAGCCCTCTGGATCAATCCATACCATGAAAATTTACTCCCAGGGGATCGATCCAAGCCCCTGGATCGATCCAGATAGTGGCTTTTCAGCCACTGTTCATCGTCTTCTACCTCGCGACTTCAATTTCGTGAATTCCATTTTTAGGTTCCAAACTTCGTTTAAACTATATAGAAATGTTCTCCAAGGTTCAAAGATCATTTTGGCATCATTAATTCATAGTTTTAAAATCAATTTAATGGTTTATGATTCTTGGTTCTTCAAGCATGTCAAACACAAAACTCAACCAAACGACCGTTTATGAACGTAGAAACGATCTATACAAACATTCTAGTCATTAGATATATCTACGGGCTTACCTCGAAGCGTAATGGAGGTTTTGGAAATTTTCTGGCGCCGGCGAGGATTGTGACTATCTCCGGCGACCTCACACCAATACGACAACACCACTGCGTTCTCCTCACTCCCAGCAACAAAATAGACAGAAAGTTTGTAAGAAATGGTGAGGAATTGAAGGAATGGAGATGACCCTTATATAGCCAAGTGAAGGAGGATGAAGACACAGTGATGACCTCTCCTTCGACTGTTTCGGCGGCTGGGTGGAGCGGGCTGCTGTCTTCTCCGATTTTAAACGTAAGTCCCTGATTGGGACTAATTTGGTCCCAGTCGGGGAACACTTTTTGGTCCAACTTTCTCCGAATTGAAATCCGTTTGCACCGTTGCGATTGTATAATTAAACTCTATCAAACGATATAATTTTCATATTTATTTGTAATACTTTTTCCGACATCATATTTTTAGGTGGTTGACTTTGATAGAGTCAAAATTAATTTTGTTGACCTTTATTCAGAAAGGTTTTTACATTTCATTCATATTATTTATTCTCATTATTTATTTCAATAAATCATTTCAAAGTTTACATCACAAACAAATTCTTCATTTATTCTTGATTTGGGTCTGTACTCAGGTTCTCAATCAAGGTCACACAGTAAGTCAACATATTGGATTTATCTCTATGAGATTTATCCGGATTATGATATTGGATATCAAAACATATTTTATTTTGGCCCAAGGCCAAACAACAATTTATTTTTAATCAAAACAAATTTATTTAATTGAATATTTAATTCAATAAATATTAGGGTATGTTTTGGGGCGTTACAGTCCCTCTTCTTGATCTTCTGATGTCGACTGTGATCCTCGAAGAACATTGTGAGGCAATCTAAACTTTATCGCAAACTAGTCTATGAGGATACTAGCAACTCAAAGGAAGCAAATTTTCAATGAGTTAAGTACGTGTGTTATGCCATAGTAACTTACTTGTTGATTACCTTCCCGGGGCAGAGATGTCGAGGAGGATGCAGATGCAGGACTTTGAAAATACTGACTCAATGATCCGAAAATCGTTTTGCTCTGATACCAAAATGTAACACCCCAATCCGTATAACCCGGAATTACACGAATTAAGGTGAAACGAGAGTAAAATAAAAATTTCGCTTGACATTTGAAGACAATTACTTATAAATATCAAATTTACAGACTCTGGATCGCGACCCATTTAAAAATATTTTCAGAGTAATGCGGAAGTACAATAATAAACAAATCATGACACATTTAAAAATCTGATGATCAACATTTGCCTGCCATCCTTGCATCTCCTCTGACTCAATGCCCTCCGGGAGTGGTTCCATCATTGTCTTCTTGTTACCTACGTGTAGTCAACGAAAAATACAAACTACACGCTCAGTGAAACCGCTGAGTGGT
Source organism: Cuscuta australis (assembly GCA_003260385.1). Taxonomy (NCBI): domain Eukaryota; kingdom Viridiplantae; phylum Streptophyta; class Magnoliopsida; order Solanales; family Convolvulaceae; genus Cuscuta; species Cuscuta australis. The sequence goes on along the minus strand of NQVE01000186.1, from coordinate 2,166,706 downwards.
ACCACACTAGAATTGTAGAATGATTCTCAGACATATACATATACATATATATACGTCCACAAAATGTATAGTAACATTCATGATATGACACATATTATCATATGGTCAATTTGATGAATCATGATGATAAATATTTAATGATAATTACTTGATGGCATATTTAATCAATATAATTATTCTTGATGATGATTACATGACACCTATGTAATCAATATAATTGTTCTTGATGATGATTACATGACACCTATGTAATCAATGTACTTGATGATGATAACATGATTTCACATTTAATCAATTTGATTGTTCTTGATGATGATTACATGACACCTATGTAATCAATGTACTTGATGATGATAACATGATTTCACATTTAATCAATTTGATTGTTCTTGATGATGGTAACATGATGCATGATCCTATAACTTGCAAGGACACCCTTGCGCTATGAGATTCGCCCATTTGGTACGACGAACTCACGCGGCCATAGTCTCACGAATGAGGTGAGACTAGAAAAATAGGGGTGGTACTCGAAACCTGAATACCATGTACGTACACTAAGCCCGGAACGGGTGATGTCGGACTAGTAAGTCCCGCACATCACGCTATAAGAGACGCAATTACGCATGATCTCTTACGCATGCATATGATATGATATGCTACAATATGTGTGATGAAATGAATGATATGGCATGAACAATTTGTAAACAATATGAATATATAATCATGCATTAGTTTATTTGGATGAAACATGATTAAAATATCATTTAATTAATCTACGGGGATCGGAACGGTCGACCGTTTGGCGCGACGGTCGACCTTGGTCTTCATCAGGTCGGATTGGCAGATCACCGTGACGGTCGACCGCGGTTGACTGGCGGTCGACCATTGTTGACTGAAGGTGGACGGCGGCACTTGGCTGGACAGGCGACGGTCGACCGTTGGCCACTGGAGGTCGACCGTTTGTCTGACAGTCGGGGTCCATTTCGATGTTTAACGCGATGGTCGACCGTTTGCGTCGACCGTTTGGGTCTGCGAATCTTTCTCTTGATATTTTGAGTGTCCAAAATACTTCTTTAAGTCTTTTAAGCACCTTTGATTAACATATACATATTGTTGGGTTGATTTCCAAAGTTTATATTTACTTATGTGTATATTAACTTTATGGATTTGGTGTATTTTAATCTCAACATATAGATAACTTATATATGCATCACATATATATTTTGGAATGGTTTTAACATATGGAATAACATATATGTTCATGTATGTATGTGATGAATGATTCGAAAAGTCTAACGCAAGGGTACAGGCCTGGAAATCATCGGCCGAAACCTTACAGATGAGCGGGAGTGGAAACAACATCGAAATTTGCCAACTTTGTCATTTCCGTCACAACTGGACAGCCTGCGGTAATTTGGGCATATCTCCATCGTTTCTTCACGAAATTGCAAACCGTTTGATTCTGTGGATTCCTAAGATGTAAGGCTACAACTTTCGTATAGAAAGTATTTCGTTTTAACATATGTAAGATAGCCTAAATCGGACCTGAAGTCAATAGAAAGTTGCTGTCCAGAATTTTGGGTATGTCGATGAACATGATTCCGACGATTAACTCACTAACAACAACATTCCAACGCCGAACTTTCTTTGCAATACCTTCCGGATGTTCCTAATAATTGTTAGAGAGTTTATGGTAAGTATTTGGGATGAAATAATATGAATTTTGGTGAAGAAAAACATGCCAACCCGAGGAGCTCGCCACCACTGGCGCAGTCCCGGTATTTTGGTCATATCTTCTTCGTTACTTAACGAAATCGCGAGCCGTTTGTTGGGTTGGATTCGTAACGTCCGGGGCTACAACTTTGGTATAATAAACATTTTGAGAAAATGAACGGAAAATTTCAGAATTGACTCGCAAGTGGACTGATTGTCTTATGCTCAGGATTTGGACACTTGAATGGTTTTCTTGCTCCTTCTTCTTCTTCCTTAACATACTACCATGGAGTTGGAGTTTTCTTTTCTTCTTCTTGTTGCTGCCGATAGAGAGAGGGAGAGATGGAGAGAGGTGGATGCATGTGGATGGATGATGGTGGAACATGATGATAATAATGATAATAGTGGTTTTGGGAGTATTATATAATTAGTTTGGAGTATTGTATTAATGAAGTTAGTGGAGGATTATAATGAGATTGTGGATATCTCCTAGGTTGGCTACGTGATGTTGGGAGGGATTTGGGAAAATAAAGTTTTGGCTTCTTGCCAAAACTGAACAGTTTATTCCAAACAGTATGCGCTTTTTCGCCCAAATTGTTCCAAATTGAAAACGGATTGTGTTTTTGGAATCAGACTGTCAAAACTAGAATTTTGATGTAATCGAAATATTTTTCTGAGAACTTTTATTTTTCTCAGTGTTCAGGTTTGTCTCAGTCATAAATCAATTTAATAATATGAATGAGATATAAATATATGGATTAAATCCAAATGATAAATATGGTGTTGTCAAGTGTCAAAAATTAAGATTTCTAATTTTATGAAATCACTTTCGAATTGAGTTTATTTTATGGGTCAAAGTTACAAATTTTAATATTTAAAATTGTCATAACTTCAAATTTATAAATCAGATTGATTCATAAAATGTACCGTTGGATTCTTCTCTTCGAGACCTATCCATAAAAATAAGTTTTTAACAAAAAGTCATTATTTTGAAAATCTCTTTATTTTCGGTCAAACATACAGATATTTCTTATTGGACAAAAATTACTTTTGTTTTATAATAAATTTTAGGCCATATTTTGTGGCGTTACACAGGGAGGATCGATCATACCTCCTAGATTGATCCAAATGAGTATTTTCTATATGGAGGATCGATTCAAAGTGCTGGATCGATCCCCCGACCTGTCTGATCCGAAAATACTTCTGAAAATGCTATATTTTTCAGCTCTAAAATCCTATTTTTGATACCAATTGATTATGATCATTGTAAAAATGATTTACCATAATAAAAATGATGTTTTTAACAAATAAAAATGATATGTGATGCATGACGGTAAGTTCGGGTGTTAACACTGGAATCTAGGCCGCTAATTGGTATCGATTGTTATGTTGATTGATGATTATGATGAATGATTATTATGGATTATTTTGAATGAGGAACTTAGTGATTAAAATGATTATGTATGATTGAACCATGAGTAAAATGAATATATTGATAATTATGGAACAATTTGTAATGTTAATGGTATCTAGAAGAACTCTAAGATATACCTATTTAGATATATAATTGATGTCAAGGCTATTTAGAAAACCTCTAGAATATATCACGTATTAGACCAAAACATGAATATTTGGTGATTTGACAAAAATGTAATAACAGAATTCGTAGACCAAATTAGAGGATCACTCATTTGGGAATGCCCCGTTCCGATGTTGGTCAATCGCTATATTGTTGTTGCCTTAACCGACTAAAGTTAAGAGTACAAAATCAATTGCCTTAAACTCATGATAGTTTAAGTGTCTGATTATTATTAACCTTTTTAAGAGTCTGGTTAATGGCCTTAAACTAACCACAGTTTAGGAGTCTTGTTATGGAAATTATGATCTGGCCTTAAACTAAGAATGACTAAGATCATTGTTATGAACTGGCCTTAGACTAAGAATAGCTAAGAGCATTGTTATTATTTGGCCTTAGATTAAGAATAATTTGAGAGCACTATCGAAATAATATCTCAATTGAATAAAATGAGTTGTTCTGAGCTGAACAATATCAAAACTATGAATGTCTGAAATGAACACTGTATGCATGATATCAAATGATTTGATTATGAATTTAGATTCAGTTTATATGGATGTTCGACGCATTGGATATGCTTACTCAGCTTTACCGCTGAGCGTGTAGTGTCTTTTATTTGCTACACGCAGGTAAACAGAAAGAACAATGTGATCTTGGCAGCAGATGGGGCGAGATTGTCAGGATGGATGTGACAAGTTTTGAAATGAATTATGATATATCAATATTAAATTCGCTTCCGCAATATTGTTGAATACTCCGTACTATATATGTTATGAAAAATATTATTGTGATAAATAAAAGTGTTTGAAAAGTTTTAAATTTTACGATTACCAAGTTAATACTTTAGTTCGAAAGGGGTTGCAGACCTGGACGGATTAGGGTGTTACAGGAACACTTGAAGGTCAAAATGAAGAGCTAAGACTTCACTTGTCTTTTTTTCTTCCTATTTTATCCAAAGGGTAAAAATAGGCACGGAAGAATTTATTTATCAACTCACAATAACAAAAGACTTTTGGATATATGGGAAAGGGGTTTGGGCCCCTTGTTTAGGGCAAGGTAATGTTTGGGCAGAAAAGGTTTGGGCATTTAGATTAGGATAATGGTTGAATTCAACCCAAAAACGATTATAATATTAAAAAATTAATCCCTTGCCTTGCTTACCCTTTTGTGATATGAGCATAGTTTCCGCTGTCGCATCCCAGGGTATAACACCACTCTACCATTTAAGCTAATAGGATACTAACTATGAGGTGAGCCATATGCCTAATTAGCTAAAAAGGAAGTATGAAGCCTTTTTATGGGACAATACCAAGGGAGTACCAAATATGGTATGAAGCAAAAATTTGGGGCAATGGGACATAGGGAGTGCCATATATTTTAGAACCCTCCCACTATCTAATGCTGAAAAGTAAGCACAAACTATTTCCTTGGACAATAAATGAATGGTGTATTGAAGCATTGCCTACAAACTTCTATTAAATTGATTGCATCTCAATGTCTGGAATGGGACATTTTAGAGCTGTAAACTATCTTGATGCTAAATGATAATATTTGAATCGCTAATAGCACAAGGCCACCTTAACTGCATTAGTATTTGTGGTTTAATTGAGTTCATTACTATTTTTATTTAATCACTATTCATTAAATAAAAGGACTTTCAGGCTTTTATGAATCCTAAAGCCCTAGGTTAGCCTAGTTTGTTAGATCTTATCAGTTTGTTATTTAGATCTTATTAGATCAATTTGTTATTTTGATCTTATGTGTTTGTTAGAATTGTTATAAATATCCCAGCTTTTATATTGTTGAGATTGTTAGAATACTAGACCAACGCTAGAGGGGGGGGGTGAATAGCGTTTGATCAAGAAATCGCAGGAATAAAAATGAATAAGCGAGAAGTAAAGAGAAAAGAACGAGGCACACCGATTTTACCCTCGTTCACCACAACTTGTGGCTAGTCCAGCCTCCCGAGAGACTCTCTCGAGCTACACTACTATCTCGTTATGCTTAACGGTGCTTAACAAACCCGTACAACTTGAGAATTCGAGTCACACGAACCTCAACGAACCTTCGAAGGAAACAACCCTTCTTTCGAACAACAAGAGAAATACCTTCTCTTGTCAAGTGTCTAAGAACACTAAAAACACTCAAGAACAATACTCTCTTTTAGAGTGGATAATGAGTAAACTAAGAACGCTCAAGAACACAACACAGGCTTCACAAAAATGGCTCTCAAAAGCTATGAAAAATTGAAGAATGATTTGCAATGAAAGAGTAGGAGTTGTGAAGTAATGTGTTGTGTAAAACAGACCCAAACACCCCATTTTATAGTAGAAAAATAGGCTCCAACGGACCAAAGTATTTAAGGGGTGATTGGCATAATTTGTGGGATTTGATTAAAATTGGATCTGCTGAAATTCACCCAGACAGCGCTGTCCTAGGCTTGGACATCGCTGTTCTAGGCTTGATTTTTAAAAATTGGGAAGCAACGGTCATGCCAACAGCGATGTCCAAAACCCCTACATGAAAGGTAACCATGCAATGATAGGCAGCGGAATATAAAAATTTTAACATCCTAACATGATTATCTTGTCCAGAATCACGTACTAAAACTTATAGTAGTAAGAAATTTATACCTTTCTCCGTAAGCAGTCAAAACGAAGAAGTCGTAGGAAGAGCATTGAAAGTGCAAACGTAACCGTTCAAGCGTCCGGTCTCCAACTTTGACACACGAACAACGCCGGAGTCTACCACAATCTTTATGCTAGTAAAGACTATAGTAGTATAAAATATAAAGATTAAAATTGGGATAATAATAATCTTGTATATTTCTATAGAAAATATTTCTAATAAAATTTAGAAAATATTATAAATATTTTCTATACACAAAATGATATTAATGGAACACAAAATAAATTTTCTCTCACTAAAATGAAGTGGCCGAAAATTCCCTTGGACCAAATTGATGAATGTGGTCTATCTTATTCAAGTGAGAAAGTGGGTATATTAATGGAATTTAATTATGCATAAAATGACAAATTAACAAATCAATTACAAATCACTAATTTATCAATCAAGTAAGTTAATACCAATTTGTCAACCTTGAAATCCATATGGCCGAATGATGATATGAGAAGGATATTTGAAATTCTTCTCCACTCAAATGTTCAAAGTGTATTTTATTTGACACTAAAAATTAATATAAAATTAATTTTAAATCAAATAAAAATACCAATATCATTTTTAAACAAGTATACAAATATACTTTAAATAGTTTATGTCAAAATAATTATTTTCATAATTAAAATGACAAATCAAAATAAAATATTCAACATATAATATATATATATTAATCGGCACATATATATAATATATATAACCGAATATTTATATATATATTATTATATTCCAAAATATTTTATTTTACTATTTTACAAATATACAAATTACTTATTATCCCATTGTTTAATCCTACTCCTTAAATTGTTCAAAGTGTGTGACCCATATAGGCACTTATAAAGCTGGCCACAGTATTGGCTCTGCACCAATACTATAAGCAATAAGCGGTATCTAGCAACACATTATTGCCCCCTAGATTATAAGTTAAGACGTTTGCACCGTCAAAACCTTTCTACGACTCAGACTCCGTGTAACTGTATCCCTTTGTCTCAATGTCTAGACTTAATGCAAGGGATTAATAAAATCCAGCTTGTATCCATTAAGTCATTCACTGATTTATCAAGTCTGACTAATAGGAACAGACGTCATAAAAACATCTCAGCATGGCCATGCAATTTCCTCAGTCATGACTTATCAGTGGGCCCCATAAGACATTAATCTCTTTTAAAAAAAGTAGTGACAAATCCTATGTACGTAATCTACGTTTCTGAATATGCGCTGCGGCATACCCAAAACAAAGCCTGTATACCATCCTTATTTCATATGGCTTAGGACAATGCATCAAAGTATGCGGGTTCACATATGCAGAAAACGTAATACTTCAAGTCGAAGGATAGTTACACTCGTGGTCGCGCTAAAGATATTTAGAGCATGAACTAAAAGTTCAAGCAACATCTTTAGGATGGGTCAGTCCGGCATCCTATTATCTCTAGATAATATCTGCCCATGTGCGGATGCGAACACACTGTCATTGACTATGAGACTAAGTCAAACATCCAACACACACTAGTCTCACATGCATTAACGATATCCCACTCTCGTTAATACTCGACTATGGACATTCAGATAAATATTTATTTCAAGATGTTAGTCTCATCAGCAGAAGAACACTATCTGATAAACATCTTTTAAATATAAATCTAGGAATATAATATTTGTTTACATTAGCATGAGATGTGTAAACATATTATATCTGCCTATACATGATAGAATAACGATAAACAGTTGGCCATCAGGGTAAAACTCCAACAATCTCCCACTTGCACTATGGCCAATCTGGCATCGGTCTAATGCCCATGGACCTAGTGTGACCCTCATGCTTTAGCTTTCCTAAAGGCTTGGTCAGGGGATCGGCTATGTTGTCGTCAGTATCTACTTTGCAAATCATCACATCTCCTCTATCTACGATTTCTCGTATGATGTGATAGCGTCGTACAATGTGTTTGGTTTTCTGGTGAGATCGCGGTTCCTTTGCCTGTGCAATGGCCCCAGTGTTGTCGCAAAACAACGAGATAGGGTCATTAATACTAGGAACCACTTCAAGTTCAGTAATGAACTTCTTGATCCAAACAGCTTGTTTTGCTGCCTCGGCGGCAGCTATGTACTCAGCCTCTGTAGTCGAATCGGCGGTTGTATCCTCCTTAAAGCTCTTCCAGCTAAAAGCTCCGCCATTCAGGCAAAACAAATATCCTGCTTGTGATTTTGAATCGTCTCTGTCGGTTTGGAAGCTAGCATCAGTATAACCGACCACCTTTAGCTCTTCCTCACCACCGTATACCAGGAATGCATCCTTAGTATTGCGAAGATACTTGAGGATGTTCTTGACCGCTATCCAGTGTGCTTCTCCTGGACTTCCCTGGTATCTGCTGGTCACGCTTAAAGCGAATGAGACATCAGGTCTAGTACATATCATGGCGTACATGATGGATCCAATCGCAGAGGCGTATGGAACCTTCATCATGAGTTCCTTTTGCTCGGGAGTAGAAGGACTCTGGCTCTTGGAAAGAACCGTGCCAGGTGTCATAGGTAAAGATCCTTTCTTTGAGTTAGACATGCTAAATCGATCAAGGATTTTATCTATATATGTACTTTGATTTAGACCTATTAACTTTCTTGATCTATCTCGGTAGATTCTTATGCCAAGGACATAACTAGCATCCCCTAAGTCTTTCATGGAGAAGTTCTCGCTCAACCACGTCTTTACAGAAGTGAGAGCGGGAATATCGTTACCCATTAACAATATGTCATCGACATATAAGATTAGGAATACTATTACACTCCCACTGACCTTCTTGTATACACAAGATTCGTCAGAGTTCTTCTTGAAACCAAAACTGGAAATGGTTTCGTCGAAACGTATGTACCAACTCCGAGATGCTTGTTTCAATCCGTAGATTGAACGTTGCAGCTTACAAACTTTGGCAGACTGACCAGCAATTTGAAAACCGTCAGGCTGTGTCATAAAAACATCCTCTTTGAGGTTCCCGTTAAGGAAAGCCGTCTTGACGTCCATCTGCCAAATTTCCTAATCGTAATAGGATGCAATTGCAAGCATTATCCGAATGGATTTCAGCATAACAACTGGAGAAAAGGTTTCATCATAGTCAATTCCGTGGATTTGTCTATAACCTTTTGCTACCAATCTAGCTTTGAAAGTATGAACCTTCCCGTCTACGTCTGTCTTCTTTTTGAAGACCCACTTGCATCCAATGGGTTTTACCCCTTCGGGCGCATCAACCAAGGTCCAGACTTGGTTTGTGTACATAGACTCCATTTCAGATTTCATGGCTTCGAGCCATAGATCGGATTCGGGGCATGTAATTGCCTCGAGGTAGGTCTCTGGTTCGCCTTGATCTACCAACAAGACGTCACCTTCATCAGACATGAGAAATCCATATCTGACCGGAGGATTACGTATCCGGTCTGACCTACGTGGTATATCTTGAGCAATTTGAGGTTCAATTGCTTGATCTCTTTGCTCAGGTTCCAACACTATCGGGACTTCTTCTTGTGGTTCTCGAATTTCTTCGAGGTCTACCTTTCTCCCACTAGTGATAGCAGAAAGAAACTCCTTCTCAAGGAAGGTTCCATTCCGAGCAACAAAGATTTTGTTATCGGATGGATGATAGAACTCATACCCTCTAGTTTCCTTGGGGTATCCCACAAAAATTACTTTATCAGATTTAGGCTCCAACTTACTAGACGTCATGAGACGTTTTACATAAGCTTCATAGCCCCAAATCTTAAAGTACGAGAAACTTGGTTTTCTCCCACGCCATAGTTTGTATGGTTTGCTCTCGACAGCTTTAGATGGAACTCTGTTGAGTGTGTGCGCTGCTGTTTTCAATGCATATCCCCAAAATGATTCTGGCAATGTTGTCAGACTAATCATGCTCCGGACCATGTCTAGCAAAGTCCGATTTCTCCTCTCACACACTCCATTTAACTGAGGTGTCCCTGGAGGAGTGAGTTGGGATAAGATCCCATGCTCTTTCAGATAGTCATCGAACTCCAGGCTTAAGTATTCACCTCCTCGATCCGAGCGGAGGGTCTTAATACTTTTTCCTAATTGTTTTTCTACTTCGTTCTTGAATTCTTTGAATTTGTCAAAGCATTCCGATTTGTGTTTCATGAGATACACATATCCATATCTACTAAGGTCGTCAGTAAATGTAACGAAGTAAGAATAACCACCTCTAGCTACAGTGCTAATTGGACCACAGACATCGGAGTGTATGAGGCCCAATAAGTCATTCGCCCTTTCACCGTGACCGATGAATGGAGCCTTTGTCATTTTACCAAGTAAACAAGATTTACATACATCATATGACTCGAAGTCAAATGAATCAAGTACACCAGAACGATGTAACTTAGATATGCGTTTCTCGTTAATGTGGCCCAAACGACAATGCCATAGGTACGCGAGATTCAAACTGTCAGGTTTGTTTCTCTTAACATCTACGTTATATACTGCGGTATCCATGTCGAGGACATAGAGACCGTTGGTCATTTTTGCAGTTGCATAAAATATTTCATTTCTAAAGACAGAAAGAGTTTTGTCTTTTACAACGAACGAAAATCCTGCTTTGTCAAGGCAGGATACAGAAATGATGTTTCTGCTCATACTGGGTACAAACAGACAATTATTTAACTGCAATACAAGACCACTAGGTAGAGATAAACTATAGGTTCCGACGGCTAATGCATTTACGAGTGCGCCATTGCCGACTTTTAGTTGTATCTCTCCCTTCGTCAATTGTCTACGTTCATGCAGATCCTGCATAGAAGTACAGATGTGAGAACCACATCCAGTATCCATCACCCAAGAGGTGATCTCAGACATATTGACTTCAATAACGAAGATACCCGAGGTTTGAGGTTTCTTTCCCTCTTTCCTCTCTGCCAGTAATTTTGCGCAGTTGCGCCTTTAGTGGCCCTTTTTGCCACAATAATAGCATACAGCTGACTTCTTCTTAGCTCCTTCTTTGGGTTTCAACGAAGAGGAGTTGGACGCTGGCTTGGGTTTCTTAGAACCCTTGCGCTTGGTCCCGGCCGGCGAACGTGGCCCACTCTTCTTCGCAATAGTACTGCCCTCTACCATCAGGACAGACTTACCCTTGCCCTTCCCTAGACTCTCCTCAGCAGTTGTGAGGAATTTCAGTAGCTCAGGCATAGTCATCTCTAGTTTGTTCATGTAGAAGTTCACTACAGTTTGACTATACTCATCTGGTAATGATCCCAAGATGAGATCAGTTGCCAGCATAGGGTGCAATGGGGCGTCCAGTTTTTCAAGAGTTTCGATCTGACCGATCATCTTGAGAATGTGGGGACCAACTGGGTTACCCGTTGCCAGCTTACTGGAAAACAGAGTCGTAGAGATTTTGAAACGCTAATGTCTAGCCTGGCCTTGGTATAGACCTTTCAAGCGAGTCATCATAGGATGAGCTCCCATGTCCTTATGGAGCCTTTGGAGCTCCGGAGTCATGGTGGCTAGCATGAGACATCTCACATCACGTGCGTCATCTTCATACTTCTTGTACGAAGTAATTTCTGCAGCACGGGCGTTCGCTTCAGGAGCTTTGGGAGGCTCAGAGGTAAGGATGTAGAGCTTTTTCTCGCATTCGAGAAAATCTTAAGATTCATCTCCCAATCAAGAAAGTTGGTTCCAGATAATTTTTCCTTTTCTAGAACATATCGCAGGTTGAAAGGGTTGTTGTTGTTTGCCATCTACAGAAAATTTTGCAAACTAGGTTATCTATCATGTTTAATAATTAATTAGGCCTTTAATTAATTATCTCCCACTATTTTTAACAAATCAATAACCCTCGATATTGATTCGGAGATTTCCGGCGAAACCTCTAGTGGGCCAAGATCCATATTTCATTATCTTGCGTTCCGCTTGGGCGTTACTCCACAAGACAACTATTTAGGTAGGAACATAGTTCCAACTGATGAGCCGGGCTCTCAGCTCTTGGTCTGGTGTTGGGTGAACAATATTACTACAACCGGACCAGGACACCTTTTCACCGTACTTGTAATTGGCTGAGGCACGTCTTACAAGCAGACTACTTTGGTTAGGTATAGAGTTCCAATTAAATCATAAAGATCCAACTCCTGGCTGGATGAGTGAGTAAAATCATCCGACTTGTCATTGATGACCCCAACTTACTGCCTCTGAGTCGTCCATCCATTTGACCGAGACTCAGTTAAGTCTAACCCAACGTGCGACAGCGACCACGCTATGGCGGTTCCCGTAACCAGCTTAACATACACCGTACTATGCTCTGCTGAGGCTGAGTACATGACAGCGTACATTAGCCGGATAGGTGCCGGGCGTCAGAAGGCAACAGACTTAATATTCGTGAGGGATTTATAATTTCGATCTCACCTATCGACATGGCCGTGCACATGTCCATTACTAGCGTTCAACATACATTCAACATGCATTCACAAAACGCAGTAAATAAACGTGTAATGATTGTGGCCCCTAAAAGAAAAATAAAACGATAGCTCCCACTGGCTTCTGGGCACTTGGACTTCGGGCTATCTCCATTCTTTTAGATTTCTTCAAACGGTCTTCAAATCTTTTCGTCTTCAAACCACCACGTGAGAAAAGAATCCTCGGTTGAGGTAAGAGAGAGAAATAGATTTACAATAAGAGTTTATGAGATAAGGCACGACACGCAGGCCATATTATAATCAAATAAATTATAGCCACAATCATCCACCATGCATATCATACATCCACACAAGCAATAGAGATAAACATACACCGGGTGAACCGCGCTCACCCCAGACAGTTCTAGAAAAATGCTACGGGAGTAAATATTTTCTAAAACTCATAAAATTAAATTAGATGTCCATAAAAATATAATAAAATTTTATAATAATCATTTTATGCATTCTGGATATTCTGCCAGCAAAAACAAAAATCCAGAATATTCCAATTGACCAAAATGCCCTTTTTGCAAAATTATTTTCAATAAGGCAATTAAAATTTTGAAACAATTTTGCAAAAATCATGAAAATTAAATTTCAACTTCCAGTAATTATTTTCAACATTTATAAACCTGGAAATAAAATTTCAAAAAATTTATAAATCATTATTTCCAAAATATATTAGTTATATCTCAATAAGTTATAAAAAACCATTTAAATTGATTTCGAAAATATTAAATTACAAAAATTTAATATTTTGAAAAAACATTCTTTTTCTTACTGAGATATAACTTTCCAAAATATATATTAGTCATTTATGTAATTAAAATACAAATATATAAATATATATAATATTTCGGTAATAAAACCGAGTACATATATAAATATATATTTATTTAATTACTAACTAATATTATTTTGAACAATATATTTATCAACAACCTTATTCAACTTAGAATTAATATTTCCAAGTTTAATAAAGTTCATTTTGAATTTTCCCATATTTATTTTCGGTTTTCACCTAAATAAATACAATAAATTCAAAATAGGAAATAATACATTCAAAAATTACAATATAATTTTATCAATCATAAAATGATGTTTTATGTCCAAATAAAATTATATTTACTATTTCTACACTATATATAAATATATATTTCGAAAAATCAAAATATATATATTTATATATATATTACGGGTAGAAATAAAATAAATAAATTTAAAATTCATTTTCAATGATTTATTTAAGTCCAAAACTTATTCCAAGACTAAATAAAATCATTTTACCAATTTTTGAATTTTAATAATTACCAAGTTAAAACTTTGACTTTTAAAATTTTAAAAGTCAAACGTAAAACTATAGTTTTGTACGTTGGCTCCGATACCACTGAAAGGTAACCATGCAAGGATAGGCAGCGGAATATAAAAATTTTAACATCCTAACATGATTATCTTGTCCAGAATCACGTACTAAAACTTATAGTAGTAAGAAATTTATACCTTTCTCCGTAAGCAGTCAAAACGAAGAAGTCGTAGGAAGAGCGTTGAAAGTGCAAATGTAACCGTTCAAGCGTCCGGTCTCCAACTTTGACACACGAACAACGCCGGAGTCTACCACAATCTTTATGCTAGTAAAGATTATAGTAGTATAAAATATAAAGATTAAAATTGGGATAATAATAATCTTGTATATTTCTATAGAAAATATTTCTACTAAAATATAGAAAATATTATAAATATTTTCTATACACAAAATGATATTAATGGAACACAAAATAAATTTTCTCTCACTAAAATGAAGTGGCCGAAAATTCCCTTGGACCAAATTGATGAATGTGGTCTATCTTATTCAAGTGAGAAAGTGGGTATATTAATGGAATTTAATTATGCATAAAATGACAAATTAACAAATCAATTACAAATCACTAATTTATCAATCAAGTAAATTAATACCAATTTGTCAACCTTGAAATCCATATGGCCGAATGATGATATGAGAAGGATATTTGAAATTCTTCTCCACTCAAATGTTCAAAGTGTATTTTATTTGACACTAAAAATTAATATAAAATTAATTTTAAATCAAATAAAAATAACAATATCATTTTTAAACAAGTATACAAATATACTTTAAATAGTTTATGTCAAAATAATTATTTTCATAATTAAAATGACAAATCAAAATAAAATATTCAACATATAATATATATATATTAATCGGCACATATATATAATATATATAACCGAATATTTATATATATATTATTATATTCCAAAATATTTTATTTTACTATTTTACAAATATACAAATTACTTATTATCCCATTGTTTAATCCTACTCCTTAAATTGTTCAAAGTGTGTGACCCGTATAGGCACTTATAAAGCTGGCCACAGTATTGGCTCTGCACCAATACTATAAGCAATAAGCGGTATCTAGCAACACATTATTGCCCCCTAGATTATAAGTTAAGACGTTTGCACCATCAAAACCTTTCTACGACTCAGACTCCGTGTAACTGTATCCCTTTGTCTCAATGTCTAGACTTAATGCAAGGGATTAATAAAATCCAGCTTGTATCCATTAGGTCATTCACTGATTTATCAAGTCTGACTAATAGGAACAGACGTCATAAAAACATCTCAGCATGGCCATGCAATTTCCTCAGTCATGACTTATCAGTGGGCCCCATAAGACATTAATCTCTTTTAAAAAGAGTAGTGACAAATCCTATGTACGTAATCTACGTTTCTGAATACGCGCTGCGGCATACCCAAAACAAAGCCTGTATACCATCCTTATTTCATATGGCTTAGGACAATGCATCAAAGTATGCGGGTTCACATATGCAGAAAACGTAATACTTCAAGTCGAAGGATAGTTACACTCGTGGTCGCGCTAAAGATATTTAGAGCATGAACTAAAAGTTCAAGCAACATCTTTAGGATGGGTCAGTCCGGCATCCTATTATCTCTAGATAATATCTGCCCATGTGCGGATGCGAACACACTGTCATTGACTATGAGACTAAGTCAAACATCCAACACACACTAGTCTCACATGCATTAACGATATCCCACTCTCGTTAATACTCGACTATGGACATTCAGATAAATATTTATTTCAAGATGTTAGTCTCATCAGCAGAAGAACACTATCTGATAAACATCTTTTAAATATAAATCTAGGAATATAATATTTGTTTACATTAGCATGAGATGTGTAAACATATTATATCTGCCTATACATGATAGAATAACGATAAACAGTTGGCCATTAGGGCAAAACTCCAACACTACATCGCTGTTTTGGCTGTTGACTTCCAAACAAGGAAAGTTTTAGCCTTAAATTCCTTCCAACGGTCAGGTCTCTACATCGATGTTCTATACTAGAACATCGCTGTTTAGGTCTGCCTTTGGAGATGGAAGTTTGGCCTGACAGCGCTGTTGCTGGGTCAACATCGCTGTCCAAAAACTTTCTGCCAATGCACTATATTTTTGGCTTAGGTTGGACAGCGCTGTAGGGAAGCCTACATCGCTGTTCCAGAAGTTTCTGGAAATCCAACCTTGGCTCAACAGCGATGTCTAGTGACCAACATCGCTGTTGGAAGACTTAACGCCAAACCATGTTTTTAGCTACCCAGTCCAGACAGCGCTGTTGATTACCTCAACATCGCTGTTGGGCTAGTTTAGCCAGACCCATGGTTGGTTTAGTCACGCCGTTAGCCGATGTCAAAAATGCAAGTTCTCCAAAATAAATACCAAGTTTAGAAAACATTTGTTTATTGCATTTTGCTAAGAGAACAAGTAAAACATCTTGAAAACCACGTCAATTAGTTGAAAACCACGGCTAACCAAGTTTGTGCCGTTTTGCATGGTTTTTACTAAACGACAAAAAACGGAGAGTGGTTTTTGAATCGTTTTTGTTGGAGAGCTAATTAAATATGCCCAGAGGTAAAAACCAGTCATAAAAAGTTGAAAACCACTTGGTTGGTTCGAACGCCAAAAACCAATGCCGAAAACCGAAAGCCGAATGCCGGTTTCTGAAAGCCGAACGCCGGATGGCTTGGTTTTTGGCTTGGGCAAACTCCAAGTGTTTTGACCCAAGTTTAAACTTAAGAAAAGTATTTTTGAACATGTAAAAGTATTTTTAAGACCGACTCAATACAATTTTAGTTCTTCGTTCTTGATTCTGGGTTCTTGGTTCTCAAGTCATCATGCCTTGTTCCTTCGCCTTAGTTTTGCTCACTTTAGCTTTGATATGTCGTGGCAGTTTGGCATTATCAAAACCTATCATAAAAACCGAACATAGTTTAGTACGACGTAAGGCGTAAACCCGTGTTCCAACAATTTCCCCCTTTTTGATAATGGCAAACAAGACGGGGATATGCATACTAAGGGATATTTGTTTTTCAAAAGTTGTGAAAAAAAAAGTTCCCCCTTAATTTGTGCTTAAAAAAAATTAGTTGGATTAAAATCAAACGGTCTCGTTTATAGAGACGTTCCCCCTTAGTATATGCATAGCCCTTTTCTTCCCCCTTTTGACATTAACAAAAAGATAAAAGATAATTTTTATTTATTGAAGATGGGAAATAGCGGAGTACAATGGAAGCATTAAGAGACATGATAATTAAAACAAAAGAGATAGAAATTCTAGGGGCGGCCTAGTCTTCGTCTTCAGTTTCCTCCTCGTCGTCGTCGACGTCCATCTCATCACCGTCAACGGCGTCGTCGAACTCATCCTCGTCCGGGGAACTTGACGGGGCGTAGGAGCCATCCTCTTCGTCCTCGTCACCGTACACTTGCCCAAAGAACGTGCCATGGTACGGTGGGGGGACGTAGTTAACGCGTTGGAAGTATGCGTTCATGGCGTGCCCTTGGCGTTGAACAGCCTCGTCGAGCCGCTCAAGGTAGCCATCCATCCCGTCAACTTTGAAGTGAAGCCGGTTGAGGGAGTCGGCGATGGAGGCAAGGTTGGCCCGGGCCTGGGCTTCGGCTGGGCCAGCAGCAGAGCGGCGCCGTTGCACGGCAGTGGCAGGTCCGGCGTTGTCCGACCTCTTCTTCAAGGTTTTGGAGCTGACCGCCCAAATCTTCGTGGCCTTTGTGAGTGGGCCAACGGTGGTGGTCACCTTGAACCGTTCAAGGATGTCCATCACCACGAACAGGTACGGGAGGAGGTGGTCGTGGTCGGTGGACGCGGCAATCGTCATGTTGATCATGAAAAACTTTGCCCAATTGATTGGGGCCGAGTGCATGATCGCATGGATGAGCTTGAGATCTTCACCGGACATGATGGTGTGGCCGTGCTTTCTAGGTTTGATGATCCGGGAGACGATGTAGAGAAGAAGACGGCCATCGGGGTTAGCGGAGTGGATGGTGGGGCGGCCCGAGGCATGGCAGATGAGCTCGGTGATGCCAAGCTCGTTGAGGATAAGGCCCTCGTTGTTGAGCACCCAGTCCTCTCCGCCATAGTGAGACACATCGTCGCCTTGGAAGGGGAGGTCGGCGATGCGCCCAAGCTGCTCCACGGTGAGCTCAATCGGCGTGCTCTTGACAAGCGAGTAGAGCACGTCGTCCTCACGCCGGAGGTTGGAGTAGAAGGCCCGGATCAGCGCCGGGTTGATCTCCTTGCGCGCCCGAGGAAACGGGTGCGCTCCTCCTCGGAATCAAACCAAAGGTATGACCCGTCGCCATAGTAGAGGTGCTCCTCGGAGGATGATGTAGGCGCCCGGGATTTGGACTTTGATTTCCCGGAAGTGCTTGCCCTGCTCTTGTCTTTGCCCATAGTGAAGAAATCTCAAAAAATTAGAGTAGAGAGGATGAAATAGGTGAAGATATTGAAGGAATATGTGTTTGTGTGTGTAAAAGTGAGGAGAGGGGGTCCCAATTTATAGAAAAGGTGGTCTCCAACGTCCAGATTTTCAAAAATATGGCTGTTGGAGAAATTAATGCTGCTGTCAACGGATATTTTTTTTTGAAAAATTTGACCTGAACAGCGATGTTCTATAGGCGACATCGCTGTTGAGACAGCGCTGGTAGAATGCTGAACAGCGCTGTTGTGCGTTATGTTTTTTTTAAAAAATAAGTGTCAAAGGGACAACGATGTTGAAAAGTACCCTACAGCGATGTTCCAAAAGTTTCTGGAATTGTGTAAGGGTGTAAACCCATTAGGACAGCGCTGTTGGGTTATCCTACATCGCTGTTATGCGATTGGAAAAAAATTTGTAAAAATGGACATCGATGTTGAAGGTAAGACATCGCTGTTAAAAAAGTTTCTGGTTTTGGTTGAAAACAAAAGTTTTGGGAAGACAGCGATGTTTAAAAGGGAACATCGATGTTCAAAAAGTTTCTGGAAAGTGAAGATTGAAGGGACTTCCTGGGACAGCGCTGTTGGCTTGATGGACAGCGCTGTTGGAAAACTTTCTGGTTGACGGTGTTTCCCTCAACAGTGCTGTTGTGTCTCCTGGACAACGCTGTTTGTATGGTTCCCCCTGATTTCATGAACGGGGTACCTGCAAAAAAGAAAAAGTTCTCCGACGCTCAAGTTAGTAAATGTTTAAAAAATTTAGATGCACAACTTAGATCATCGTGGAGTCAAGGATTCTGAGTTCACTTCGAATGCGGAAGAACGACTCTTTCTCTAAAGGTTTTGTGAAAATGTCGGCTAATTGGTTGTGTGTTTCAACAAACTCAATTTCGACATCACCTTTGAGAACATGATCTCTAATGAAATGATGCCTAATGTCAATGTGTTTCATCCTTGAGTGAAGAACGGGGTTCTTCGTCAAGCTTATGACGCTAGCATTATCACAACGAAGAGGAACGTGATTGATACTAAGGCCATAGTCCACAAGTTGTTGCTTCATCTAAAGGATTTGAGCACAACAAATACCGGCGGCTACATACTCCGCTTCGGTTGTGGATAACGCAACACTGACTTGTTTCTTGCTAAACCATGAGACTAAGGAACTACCAAGTAAGTGGCAAGTCCCACTCGTACTTTTACGGTCCAATTTGCAACCGGCAAAGTCTGAGTCGGAGTAGCCGACGAGATGACAAGAGGAGCCTTTTGGATACCACAGTCCAACGTTAACCGTGCCGACAAGGTACTTCATGATCCGTTTCACCGCGGTTAAGTGCGATTCCTTCGGACATGATTGATATCCGGCCTACTACCGGTAAGATAGAGAAGAGATCCGATCATACCTCGATACTTTTTGACCTCTACTTCCTTACCTTTCTCGTCTTTTTCAAGATGGTCAGACGTGCTCATCGGGGTCGCCATGGCTTTGGCGTTGTCCATTTCAAACCGTTTTAGGAGCTCCTTGCAGTATTTAGCTTGGAAAATGAACGTTCCATCTTTCATTTGCTTAACTTGGAGTCCCAAAAAGAATGTGAGCTCGCCCATCATTGACATTTCAAATTCGCTAGTCATTAGCGTCGAGAATTCCTTGCACAAAGACTCGTTAGTAGCACCGAATATAATGTCGTCTACATAAACTTGAACCAAAAGGATGTTATTGTTTTTACTCTTGATAAAAAGTGTAGTGTCAACCTTTCCCCTTTGGAAACCACTATTCAAAAGAAATTTACTCAAACGTTCGTACCAAGCACGTGGTGCTTGTTTAAGACCGTAGAGCGCTTTCTTGAGTTTGAAGACGTGATCGGGAAACTCAAAGTCCTCAAACCCTGGGGGCTGGTCAACATACACTTCCTCTTGAATAAAACCATTGAGGAAGGCACTCTTAACATCCATTTGATAAAGTTTAAAATCCATAGACGAAGCAAAAGCAAGAAGTAAACGAATAGCTTCTAAACGTGCTACAGGTGCATAAGTTTCTTCGAAATCAATGCCTTCTTCTTGATTGTAGCCTTTAGCTACGAGCCTAGCTTTGTTTCTAGTGATTATTCCATTTTCATCAAGTTTGTTACGGAACACCCATTTCGTACCAATAATCGTTCGATCATCGGGCCTTGGCACCAATTCCCAAACGTCATTCCGTTTGAATTGGTTCAGCTCCTCTTGCATAGCCAAGGTCCAATGTTCATCGTTTATTGCTTCGGAAATGGTTGAAGGTTCAATTTGAGATACAAAAGCCATGTGTCCTACGGTGTCCCTGAGAGAGTTACGAGTACTTACCCCGCGGTTGATGCTGCCGATTACCTAGTCAAGTGGATGGTTTCTGTGCGTTCTCTAAGCGATGGGAAGCTCGGTTTCCTCTTGTTCCTGGGCTTCCTCTTGTCCTTCTTCGTCTGCTTGGTCTTCACTTCGACCATCACTTGAGGTGTTTCCTCAGGTTGTGGTTGCGGGTTGGTGTATAATGGTGTGTCTTCTTCATCGTCCTCAAGGTGTACTCTCTCTAATGAATCTACAAGATCATCACAAATAGCCTTTCTCGCCAAGCGAGTATTATCTTCGGAAAATACAATATGAGGGGACTCCTCAATAGTCAAAGTACGTTTATTAAATACTCTATAGGCCTTGCTGCGAAGAGAATAGCCAAGAAAAATCCCTCCGTCCGACTTGGCATCAAATTTTCCCAAGTTATCTTTGCCGTTATTATGAATAAAACATTTGCAACCAAAGACTCGAAGGTGGGAAAGATTTGGCTTTCTCCCTTTGTATAGCTCATAGGGAGTTTTCATGAGTATCGGTCGAATGACGGCTCGGTTTAACACGTAGCTCGCGGTACTCACGGCATCCGCCCAAAAATACTTAGGGATTTTTGCCTCATTGATCATAGTTCTAGCCATCTCTTCGAGACATCTATTCTTACGTTCCACCACTCCATTTTGTTGTGATGTACGTGGGGCTGAGAAGTTATGATCAATGCCAAGTTCGTCACACAAATCTGAGAACAGATTTCGTTCGAACTCTCCCCCATGGTCGCTTCTTATGGCTACTATGGTTGTTTCTTTTTCATTTTGAATTTCTTTAGAAAATTTTTGAAAACATGAAATGCTTCACTTTTATGAGTAAGAAACAAGGTCCATGTAAACCTAGAGTAGTCATCGACAATCACAAACGCAAAGTAATTGCCACCAAAGCTTTTCGTTCTAGAAGGACCAAAGAGATCCATGTGCAAAAGTTGAAGCAGTCTAGACGTTGAAACAACATTCTTAGACTTAAACGAAGCCCGAACTTGCTTCCCCTTTTGACATGCATCACATATGGTGTCTTTTTCAAACTTAAGTTTTGGAATGCCAATTACTAAGTCTTGTGAAACCAATTTATTCAAAAGGTTCATGTTCATATGAGCTACCCTTCGATGCCATAACCAAGTGTCTTCCTCTTTACTCATGAGGCACTTAGCAAAGCCGGAAGGAGATTTGTCTAAGTTAACCATATATATGTTATCGATTCTATCACCACGTAGAATGACCTTATTGTCACTAAGGCGTTCTACCGTGCATGATTTTGAATCGAAGGTCACACGGTTTCCCTTGTCACATAATTGACTTATGCTCAAGAGATTGTGTTTTAGACCTTTAACAAGCAAGATATTATCTATAGAGGAGTTTTCAGATTTACCTACTGAACCAACGCCGATAATTTTTCCCTTGCTATTGTCTCCAAAAACTACGTTTCCTTCTTTAGCGGGTTTGATTTGGAGAAACTTAGATGCATCCCCGGTCATGTGCTTGGAGCATCTGCTATCAAGGTACCAAAGTACACTCGATGCCTTCAAGCACACCTATAAAACACATCAATGAGTTTTAGGTACCCAATTTACGTTGGGTCCTCGGATGTTAGGTGTGTGATGGTAGTGTGCTTGATTTTGTGACAGGTGCCTATGCCTAGTGTAACAAACGGGAGCAATATGGCCTATCCTATTACAATAATGACAGACTACATTGGGGTTGTACATGTGCCTAGGTTCATAATAGTTAGATGGTTTAACCATTTTGTTCCTATTTTGTGAAAATGATGGTTTTTGGAAATTTTGAAACTGGCCTCTTCTAGGTGTTCTAGCATCATTTCTTCTTATTTGAGAAAATTCATTTTTATGCACAAAATCATTTTTCTTAGGTTGTCTACCATGACCGTTTTCATTCCTAGGTTTTAGTCTAGGTTGTCTGGTGTCCTTAGGTTGACTAGATTTTCTATTATCTTGATTTTTAGGTTTCTTATGTTGAACCTTAGATGATTGTCTAGGTGGTGGCTCAACATTATCTTTAGCTTTATTTTTATCAAAACCTATTCCTTCCTTAGAAAAATGCAAAGTGTCAAGAAGTGAATTTAAGTCTTTATGAGGAGTATTAAATTTCTTGACCGTGTTCTAAAGTTTAGCGACTTGCTCTTTTAAAGCTTTGCAAGACCCACATTCACTTGATGAGCTTTCTGGTTTGTCAGCGCTTCTTTTTCCAAAAAAATTGTTTTATTGTTTAAGTGTTTCATTTTCTTTTTCCAATTTTTCAAAATCGTTTTCAAGTAAAGAAAGTCGTTTCTTCAAAGATTTATTTGTTTTAGAAGCGCTAACAAATTCCTCATAGAGTTCATGAAGTGCTTCTTGCATTTCTTCAAAAGTATAAGAGTCGGAAGTGTTGAAACACGGGTTCATCACGTTTTCATACTAAAGCCGTGTTCGTTGTTATGACAGGTTTTGATAATGCCAAACCGCCGTGAACGAGACAAGTCATTGAATATACAAGGTGAGAACCAAAGATGAGAAGAAAGAGAACAAGGGCCAAAAGAAGACCAAGAACGAAGACCGTAGTCTTAGTGTTATTGAGTCGGTCATAATTGTGATCAAGACCGACCCAACCTTTACACCTTGGCTCTTTAGGCTAAAATTCTTTTCATTGCATTTCACACATCATAAAAATGTTTTTCAAACATGTTTAAAACATTAAAAACACTTGGTGTTCGCCCAAACCAAAAACCAAGCTATCCGGCGTTCGCGTTTCAGAAACCGGCGTTCGGCATTCAGTTTCCAGCATTGGTTTTTGGCGTCCGAACTAACCAAGTGGTTTTCAACTTTTTATGACTGGTTTTTACTTCTGGGCACATTTAAATAGTTTTCCTCAAAAACACTTCAAAAACCACCTTTCGTTTTTTATCGTTTGATAAAAACCACGCGAAACGGCATAAACTTGGCTAGCCGTGGTTTTTACTTAAATAAAGTGTTTTCAAGTCTTTTTGTGTGGGAATTGTTTTTGAATGCATTTAAATGGTTCTCCAATCAAAACATCATGAAAACCACCTTTCGGTTTTGTCTTTTGGTGAAAACCACCCGTGTACGGTGTTGACTTGGTCAACCATGGTTTTTACCTTAACGACATGGTTTTTAACTTACAAAGCTTGTTTTGACATCAAAATACATTAAATAAGTGTTTTAAACACTTAGTTTTTACTTTGGAGAACTTTGCATTTTTCGGTCGGGTTTTAGTGCCGGTCGGTTAGGCCATGGTTCTGGGCTAGCCATCTACCCAGCGATGGTAGATTTCACCCATGCATGGGTAAGTGATCCCGGGATTCCAGAATCATGCCACCCAGCGATGGGAAGATCTTCCCATCGATGGGTAAGCAGCCTTAAGCCCAATTGAACTCTAGAACCATGCCAAACAGCGATGGGAAGCTCTACCCATCGCTGTTCAAGCCTTGGTCCAACATTATCACAAGGTAGAATGCCCTTACCCAGCGATGGGAAGCTTTACCCATCGATGGGAACCCAGCGAGGGGAAGGCTTAACCATCGATGGGAAGGCATGACCGTTGGGAGTCATTTAAGGCTGATTCTTTCCTTATTTGAAAGTCAACCTCCCACCCAGCGATGGGAAGCATTTACCCATCGATGGGTAGGTAACCGTTGGCTTCAAAACTGAAGGAAAATTGGCTTACCAGCGATGGGTAAGTCTCAAACATCGATGGGAAGCCAATATTCTGCAGATCCCAAATCTTTTCAATCCCATAAATCAAGCCAATCACCCCTTTAATGTATTGGTCCGTTGGAGTGTTTTTTGGCACTATAAAAAGGGGTGTTTGGGTCTGCTTTACACATCAATTCACTTCACTTTATTCATATTATCATTGCATCCAAACAACATTAATTTCCATAGCTTTCTAGAGCCAATTTGTGAAGTTTGAGTTGTTCTTGAGCGTATATAGTTTACTCAACATCTACTCTTAAAGAGAGTCTTGTTCTTGAGTGTTCTTAGTGTTGTAAACACGTTTAGGGAAGCTTGTTTCCCTTGGTTGTACGAAGGAAAGGTATTTCCCTTCGGGTTGAAGTCTTGGAGTGCGGTATCTCCGAGCAAGTGTATTGAGGCTCGTGGGACTCGAGTTCTCAGGTTGTAACGGTTTGTTAAGCACCCGTAAGCTTAACGGAAGTAGTGTAGCTCGAGAGAGTCTCTCGGGAGGCTGGATTAGCCACAAGTTGTGGTGAACCAGGGTAAATCTTGGTGTGCTCCCTTTACTCCTTTTTATTCCGCTCTTTACTTTATCCCTGCGATTTTTATTCCGCAAAAATTTATAAACATTCTCGTGCCTCACTATTCACCCCCTCTCTAGTGAAGGGCACTTATTCTAACAATTGGTATCAGAGCCTAACTCTCTACAAGCCTTAACCGGTTGAGAGAACGATCTATATTTTCTTGTTGAGAATGTCGTATGCAGGATTAAGTGAAGGACACTCCACCGTTAGACCTCCACTCTTCGATGGAACAAACTACACCTATTGGAAGGAATGAATGAGGATTTACATTCGGTCAATCAACTTCCAACTATGGTTAATCATCAAAAACGGTGAGACGATGCCAATGAAAAAGGTTGGTGAAACCACCATCCCAAAGAAGGAGGAAGAATATGATGCTGAAGACATCAAGGAGGTAGAAGCTTTTGAAAAAGCTAAACACATGATTTTTTGTGCAATTAATCCGGATGACTACCGGAAAATTTCTTCTTGCTCCACCGCAAAAGAAATGTGGGATAAGCTTGAAGTGACATACGAAGGTACGCCTCAAGTCCGTGAAGCTAAAATTGATTTTCTAACCCATGAATATGAGTTGTTTAAAATGAAGGAAATTGAAAGCGTTGATCAAATGTTCGACCGATTTTTAAAGATCATCAACGATCTCCATGCCCTTGGTAAAACATACTCGAACAAAGATCTTGTTCGGAAAATCCTTCGGAGCCTAACACCGGAATGGCGTTCAAAAGCCGATGCCATATATGAGTCGATTGGTAACACCAATGTCACCATCGATGGTCTTCGAGGTAATCTTAAAACTTATGAATCCACTATTCTTAAACCTTCTCTTGACAAGAGTCCCGGTCTCGCTCTCAAAGCCTCATCCTCAAAAAGGGTAGAGGTAAGTGACTCCGATAGCGATGACCATAATCCTTCTTATAACTTGCTCGAGAAGTTCTAAGAGTTTTTGAAGGAAGAACTTGGGTCCCAAGATTGTAAAAGAAAGGGGGAACCTGTTCCAACGTGCTTTGGTTGTGGAGAACTTGGCCACATAAAGCCATATTGCCCAAACCGCAAGGAAAAGAAAAAGAAGGAACGAGCATACATGGCATGGGATTCGGAAAGTTCTGGTGACGAAACTGCCACCTTATGTCTTATGGCTCATGAACGAAATGGAGAGGTAAGTGATTCTAAATCTTTCTCATTTGAAGAATTACAAGAAGTCTTTCAAGAATTATTTGGTGAATTAAAGAAATCTTCAAAAATTGCCAAAGAGGCTAAGGCAAAAATTCATGCTTTGGAAGAGGAAAATAAATTTTTGGAAAATGATAATTTTGACCTCAAAAATAAAATTAAGGCAATGAATGAAGATTCTTTCTTTGACCAAAGTTCTACTTGTTCCTCTTGTGAGTCTTTAAAAGTAGAGAATGTAGAACTTAAGAGCACCATTGAAAAAATTAAGGTAGAAGTAAAGAATGGTAAACCACCTAGAAGAACAAATAATCCTAGGTATAAAAAAATTAATTTTAGAAAGAATAAAAGTAACAAGGTGAGACAACCTAGAATTGACTCTAGGATTTTTACAAATGGTAGAAATATTTTGAGACAACCTAGAAATGAGTCTAGGAATTTAGTTAATAATTCTATGAATAATGATTTTAGATCACCTAGAAAGTTTTTGGCTCAACCTAGGCATATGCATAATCCAAACGTAGTATGTCATTATTGTTCTAAGATAGGACACATAGCACCCGTGTGTTTTGCTAACCATAGGGACACTTCTTATAATTATGATTATGATTTTTATTTGCCTAACCCCCAAGAAAGCTATTGGGTACCTCAATGGTATTACTAGATACACAAAAGGGTGTGCTTGAAGACTACAAACCTGTAGTGGATGCTCCAAGCACGGAACCCAATGAACCGCATCAAGGGGGAAGCTCGTTTTACGATATTGTTGACAATTGATGCTCAAGGACATTTTCAAACATCGATGTTCAGTATCAAACATCAATGTTCAAGGAGTTCTTTTTTTTACAATTTTTTGAAGTGCTTTTTGCTAATGTCAAAAGAGGGAAGATATAAAGGTTATGCATAGATTGAGGGGGGACTGTTTCTAAATTGCATTTATTAAGGGGGAACATTTTTTAAGTCTCAAATCAATCCTCCTATGCATAACCCCGTCTTGTTTGCCATTATCAAAAAGGGGGAAATTGTTGAAACACGGGTTCATCACGTTTTCGTACTAAAGCCGTGTTCGTTGTTATGACAGGTTTTGATAATGCCAAACCGCCGTGAACGAGACAAGTCATTGAATATACAAGGCGAGAACCAAAGATGAGAAGAAAGAGAACAAGGGCCAAAAGAAGACCAAGAACGAAGACCGTAGTCTTAGTGTTATTGAGTCGGTCATAATTGTGATCAAGACCGACCCAACCTTTACACCTTGGCTCTTTAGGCTAAAATTCTTTTCATTGCATTTCACACAACATAAAAATGTTTTTCAAACATGTTTAAAACATTAAAAACACTTGGTGTTCGCCCAAACCAAAAACCAAGCTATCCGGCGTTCGGGTTTCAGAAACCGGCGTTCGGCACTCGGTTTTCGGCATTGGTTTTTGGCGTCCGAACTAACCAAGTGGTTTTCAACTTTTTATGACTGGTTTTTACTTCTGGGCACATTTAAATAGTTTTCATCAAAAACCACCTTTTGTTTTTTATCGTTTGATAAAAACCACGCGAAACGACATAAACTTGGCTAGCCGTGGTTTTTACTTAAATAAAGTGTTTTTCAAGTATTTTGTGTGGGAATTGTTTTTGAATGCATTTAAATGGTTCTCCAATCAAAACATCATGAAAACCACCTTTCGGTTTTGTCTTTTGGTGAAAACCACCCGTGTACGGTGTTGACTTGGTCAACCATGGTTTTTACCTTAACGACGTGGTTTTCAACTTACAAAGCTTGTTTTGACATCAAAATACATTAAATAAGTGTTTTAAACACTTAGTTTTTACTTTGGAGAACTTTGCATTTTTCGGTCGGGTTTTAGTGCCGGTCGGTTAGGCCATGGTTCTGGGCTAGCCATCTACCCAGCGATGGTAGATTTCACCCATGCATGGGTAAGTGATCCCGGGATTCCAGAATCATGCCACCCAGCGATGGGAAGATCTTCCCATCGATGGGTAAGCAGCCTTAAGCCCAATTGAACTCTAGAACCATGCCAAACAGCGATGGGAAGCTCTACCCATCGCTGTTCAAGCCTTGGTCCAACATTATCACAAGGTAGAATGCCCTTACCCAGCGATGGGAAACTTTACCCATCGATGGGAACCCAGCGAGGGGAAGGCTTAACCATCGATGGGAAGGCATGACCGTTGGGAGTCATTTAAGGCTGATTCTTTCCTTATTTGAAAGTCAACCTCCCACCCAGCGATGGGAAGCATTTACCCATCGATGGGTAGGTAACCGTTGGCTTCAAAACTGAAGGAAAATTGGCTTACCAGCGATGGGTAAGTCTCAAACATCGATGGGAAGCCAATATTCTGCAGATCCCAAATCTTTTCAATCCCATAAATCAAGCCAATCACCCCTTTAATGTATTGGTCCGTTGGAGTGTTTTTTGGAACTATAAAAAGGGGTGTTTGGGTCTGCTTTACACATCAATTCACTTCAGTTTATTCATATTATCATTGCATCCAAACAACATTAATTTCCATAGCTTTCTAGAGCCAATTTGTGAAGTTTGAGTTGTTCTTGAGCGTATATAGTTTACTCAACATCTACTCTTAAAGAGAGTCTTGTTCTTGAGTGTTCTTAGTGTTGTAAACACGTTTAGGGAAGCTTGTTTCCCTTGGTTGTACGAAGGAAAGGTATTTCCCTTCGGGTTGAAGTCTTGGAGTGCGGTATCTCTGAGCAAGTGTATTGAGGCTCGTGGGACTCGAGTTCTCAGGTTGTAACGGTTTGTTAAGCACCCGTAAGCTTAACGGAAGTAGTGTAGCTCGAGAGAGTCTCTCGAGAGGCTGGATTAGCCACAAGTTGTGGTGAACCAGGGTAAATCTTGGTGTGCTCCCTTTACTCCTTTTTATTCCGCTCTTTACTTTATCCCTGCGATTTTTATTCCGCAAAAATTTATAAACATTCTCGTGCCTCACTATTCACCCCCCTCTAGTGAAGGGCACTTATTCTAACAGGAAGAAATGTTACATACCTCTTGGACGTCGTCGCTTTGATCTTCGTGTGCCATGAGGCAGAGATTTGCAGCTTCGTCCTCCTCTTGGTCGGTTGATTCGTCGCCGGAATCGCCACCCCAAGAGATGTAGGCCCTTTGCTTCTTGAAGCCAGGCTTGTCCTTGCCGTGTTTGGCCTTTGGACACCTTGGCTTGATGTGGCCAATCTCGCCACAGCCGTAGCATTTGCGAGGACCATCGTGCTTCCTTCCCTTTCGCTCAAATTCCTTCTTCATGAACTTGTGGAACTTTTTGATGACGAGCCCGAATTCATTGTCGTCATCACTTGAAGCCTCTTCCACCGGTTCCTTGGTGGCTTTGAGAGCTATCCCCTTTTTCTTTTGTTCATCCAAAGACGGGGTTAGAATAGTAGATTCATAGGTTTTAAGATTACCTCTTAGCCCGTCGATGGTGACGTTGGAGACTCCGATGGATTCGTAGATTGCATCGGCTTTTGACCTCCATTCGGGTGTGAGACTCCGCAGGATTTTCCTCACAAGATCCTTGTTGGTGTAGGTCTTTTTGAGAGCATGAAGATCGTTGATGATCTTTGAGAACTGGTCGAACATGTCATCAATTTTCTCACCTTCTTTCATCCGGAACATTTCGTACTCTTGGGTGAGAAAGTCGATCTTGGCTTCGCGAACTTGATCGGTACCTTCGTACGTCACTTCAAGCTTGTCGCACATCTCCTTGGCGGTTGTGCAACAGGAGATCTTTCGGTAGTCATCGGGGTTGACCGCGCAATATAGCATATTGATGGCCTTTGCATAGTTTTCGATCTTCTTGATGTCCTCGGCATCAAATTCATTTTCGGTCTTTGGGACCGTGGTTTCTCCCACTTTCTTCATAGGGATTTCTTCGCCATTTTTGATCACTAACCACAATTGGAAGTTGGTGGAACGAATATAGATTCTCATCCGTTCCTTCCAATAAGAGTAGTTGGTGCCATCAAAGAGTGGTGGCCTAGAGGTTGATTGACCTTCTCCAATTCCTGCATAGAGATTTCTAGAAGAAGAGCCCATGATCGCTTTACTCTCAAACGGTTAAGTTTGGACGCGAGTTAGGCTCCGATACCAATTGTTAGAATAATACACCAACGCTAGAGGGGGGGTGAATAGCGTTTGATCAAGAAATCGCAGGAATAAAAATGAATAAGCGAGAAGTAAAGAGAAAAGAACGAGGCACACCGATTTTACCCTGGTTCACCACAACTTGTGGCTAGTCCAGCCTCCCGAGAGACTCTCTCGAGCTACACTACTATCTCGTTAAGCTTAATGGTGCTTAACAAACCCGTACAACTTGAGAATTCGAGTCACACGAACCTCAACGAACCTTCGAAGGAAACAACCCTTCCTTCGAACAACAAGAGAAAAACCTTCTCTTGTCAAGTGTCTAAGAACACTAAAAACACTCAAGAACAATACTCTCTTTTAGAGTGGATAATGAGTAAACTAAGAACGCTCAAGAACACAACACAGGCTTCACAAAAATGGCTCTCAAAAGCTATGAAAAATTGAAGAATGATTTGCAATGAAAGAGTAGGAGTTGTGAAGTAATGTGTTGTGTAAAACAGACCCAAACACCCCATTTTATAGTAGAAAAATAGGCTCCAACAGACCAAAGTATTTAAGGGGTGATTGGCATAATTTGTGGGATTTGATTAAAATTGGATCTGCTGAAATTCACCCTGACAGCGCTGTTGCTCGGTCAACATCGCTGTCCAAAAACTTTCTGCCAATGCACTATATTTTTGGCTTAGGTTGGACAGCGCTGTAGGGAAGCCTACATCGCTGTTCCAGAAGTTTCTGGAAATCCAACCTTGGCTTACCAGCGATGTCTAGTGACCAACATCGCTGTTGGAAGACTTAACGCCAAACCATGTTTTTAGCTACCCAGTCCAGACAGCGTTGTTGATTACCTCAACATCGCTGTTGGGCTGGTTTAGCCAGACCCATGGTTGGTTTAGTCACGCCGTTAGCCGATGTCAAAAATGCAAGTTCTCCAAAATAAAAACCAAGTTTAGAAAACATTTGTTTATTGCATTTTGCTAAGAGAACAAGTAAAACATCTTGAAAACCTCTTCATTTAGTTGAAAACCACAGCTAACCAAGTTCGTGCCGTTTCGCATGGTTTTTACTAAACGACAAAAAACGGAGAGTGGTTTTTGAGGCGTTTTTGTTGGAGAGCTAATTAAATATGCCCAGAGGTAAAAACCAGTCATAAAAAGTTGAAAATCACTTGGTTGGTTCGAACGCCAAAAACCAATGCCGAAAACCGAATGCCGAATGCCGGTTTCTGAAAGCCGAACGCCGGATGGCTTGGTTTTTGGCTTGGACGAACTCCAAGTGTTTTGACCCAAGTTTAAACTTAAGAAAAATATTTTTGAACATGTAAAAGAGATTTTTATGAATTGAGCCTAGAGAGCCAAGATTTGGAATTTTGTGCCGGTCTTGATCACATTAAGACCGACTCAATACAATTTTAGTTCTTCGTTCTTGATTCTGGGTTCTTGGTTCTCAAGTCATCATGCCATGTTCCTTCGCCTTAGTTTTGCTCACTTTAGCTTCGATATGTCGTGGCGGTTTGGCATTATCAAAACCTGTCATAAAAACCGAATACAGTTTAGTACGACGTAAGGCGTAAACCCGTGTTCCAACAGAGATATCTAAAAATAAGCTATTGGCTTCTATTCCTTTTTCATCCGTGTGATACTTATTGAGAGAAGGAAGGGAGAGTTATACTTAGGGGCTGTTTGGCAACTTCTGAATAGGTAAGTGCTGAACCAGTAAGAGGTCTGAACCATTAAGTGCTGAACCAGTAAGAGGTCTGAACTATTAAGAGCTAGTATATTGCTTAACTATTCAGAGGCAAATGTCTGATCAATTCAGATAAGAGGTCTTAACCATTCAGACTCTGTATAATATTTAACCATTCAGAGGCAAATGTCTGAACCATTCAGACATCTAAACCATTAAGAGGCTGAAACAAATATTCTGAACCATTAAGTGCTGAACCATTCAGTCATCTGAACCATTAAGAGGGTGAAACAAACAGCCCCTTAGTTTTAATTTAGATCCTGAATGAATTCTAGTAGGTTTCTAAAAGCTCTTTACCCGATCCTTATGGCAATTACCTGTTCGAACGCTGCCTGCAGTGAGGATGGTGGAACCAACGAGCAATCAGCGAACGGGGCTACTCCGTCCAACGACACTCTAGCACAAATCGCTGCCAAGCTTTCTGTGTTAGATGACCTTAAGGCAGAAGTGACTGCCTTGAAGGCGCAAGCCAAAACTAATTCTGGGAGGACGAAGATGAAGCAGTATACTGGCGATTCTGATGATGAAAACGGTCACAGCCACCACCGGTTTCCCAGATCCAAGGTCGAGTTTACCAAATTCAGCGGCGGAGATCCACGGGGTTGGGTGTTGAAGGCTGAAAAGTACTTCCATTACTACGGCACATCAGAAGAAGATAAGGTTGAGATAGCGTCCATGCACCTCGAGGGCGGCCCTCTTGACTTGTCCTAATCAAACACGTAGGTTCTGAACAGGACTATCGTCATGAAGGGTTGCTCGAGTCCAAAATTGGCCTGACCATTGTCTCTTGGGTTTCTTTACTGCTTGTTTGAGAGAAGATTTGAGGTCGGAGGTCAGAATTCATAAACCCAAATCTGTGTTTAGGGCCCTTGAATTTGAGAAATGGAATACCCCTTTGCATTTCAAGACAAGTCAGATGGGATCGGGCCAGATATTCTACCATTCATCAAAACTGAGAGGTAAAAAACTTGACTGAAAACAAATTGGTATCAAAGCACCCAACAGTTTTCAACAACTTAAGAGATTCAAATCAAAATCCTAATTTTGAAATCCATCATCGAAGTAAAACCAAAAAGTGCAGAAGTTTAAGTAATCAAACCAAAGCTTAGCTTGGGACTCATGCCAAAAAACATAATAGGTTAATTGGTAATAAATAATAATTCCAATCATCAGCTATGCTATCACGCATCTTTTCCTCCTCACATGACTATTATGAATTGTGGATTCGTTTATTTCATCACTTTAACATTTGATATTTCTCACTCTGCGTCATTGTTGAACGTGTAGTGTGCTGTTTGCTTGCAGGTAATCAGGAACATGATGAACTTAGAGCCGGTCCTGAGCCGATCTCGGAAGGTAATAAGGAGGAAGAGATTTGGGAGAGCATAACTCATGATTGGATTTATTATTTATTTCCTGATTACCTGCATGTTCATCATGTTCTTGCTTACCTGCAAAAACACACTACATGCTCAGTAATGACACTGAGTGAGAAATATCTAACGTCAAAGTAAACAAATAAACAAATCCACAATTTATAACAGTCATGTGATATCATGCAACAACATACAATTCACATATAGAGTTCATCACACAATTACATGCCACTTGCGCATTCTCATTCTCATTATACCTGTAATTCTTCATAAGTGGTGGATGAACCGTAACTTGTACTTATATTCTAACCTAGGCTAAGGTTCCTTTCTACTTTTTTTGGAGTCATGATTGCTTCCACTAGATCAACGGGCCAATCTCAACTAACGAATGAGTTCTCCATTGGGTGGGTGAAATCCTCACCTGATGGATCACCAGACAATTTAAGGATTCCTGTACGTACATTTTTATCCAAATAGCCATTGGACCCAGCAGTCACCACATGGCTTTAGCTCTTAATCTCATTACTTGGGTCATTCCTAGAGTTCCTGCAGGTAGTCTTACCTCGGCTCATGGTGTTGGATCAACACCTATTGTAACCTACATTTCGCATGATGGACTAGCCTGTTTATTTCATTATATTCAAGGTTGGATCAACCATAATAAAAAAATTAATTCACGAAAGTGTTGGATCAACACATAACAATCAACATGGCACATAGCGGCTAAGTCCTGGGTGTAAACAGCCACACTTACCGTCCAAGATACAAGTCTTTGAATACATCCTTGACATTTAAACGGGAACTAATAATTTGATAGTAGTGCTAGATGGTAATTGATACTCATGTACCATTGTACGGGAGCTCAATATCATCACTCAATAGTTGAGTACCGTGACCGTCACTCTTTTGGCAGGCCTTGACATTGAAGAATGGCCTGGGATAGTAGCTTCCTACCGCTGGTTGGTAGTGAGGTACCGTGCAATACCTCAAAAAATTATGTTGGCACTATAAAAAGGCTTGTCAAAGTAACAACGTAATGATAGGCGGTACTGACCTACAGTCAGTCGCAGTAACTCCCCGGTTTGATCAGACAAATCGTGAACCAGGGGTTTCAATCCCAAGTTTCAAAATTCATTCAATTCAAATAGTAGTAACATGCATACCAATTCCATATACAACAATATAACACCTAATCCATGTGTTCTATCCGTTTGATTTCAATGAATAAAACCAACACTTCCTAACATTTGAAAAATGCAAGTTTTCATTTAATTCAATCAACACAATGATTACAAATGAAGATTTCAAACCCTGATGATTACTCTAGCGTTAGATGTTCACGTACTCCCCTTGTATTCAACAAAGCTTAACTACGAACAAGAGGTTGAAGATGAGACAACGACGAGGGTTGGGATGTTATCCTTTTCTTCTTCTTCCTGTTCTCTTCTTCTACAGCTGTGATCAAAAAACGGAACGAGGAGAGATAGAGAGAGAGATCAACGTGAGTGCGAGAGTGGACTTGCAGTGTAGGTGTTTAGTCACACATAAGGAATATTTGTGCACTGTGTTAGACGCCTCGCACACCTCCAGAGGGGGGGTGAATAGAGGTGTTGCCCAAAAGACCGGTTTTTTTTGCGCGGAAACGTTCTTCACGAATATTCAACAAAAACAATGCACCACAAACAAAATAAAGTGAAGGATAAGAGCAATGCACACACGATATATACTGGTTCGGCCTAAATGCCTACATCCAGTCCCCGAAGCAATCGTGCCCAGGCCTTCACTAACCCGTCAAACTAAACGGAGTTTGACAATCCGAATACAACTCGAGAACTTGATTTCACAAGCCTCTTATCTTACCACCGAAGTTTTGATTTCACAAAACTCAGGATTTCTTCCACCTAACGTTTGATTTCACAAACCGTTAGGATTTCTACCACTTGGTGTAATCCCAACACCAAGAATACAAATCCCTTACAATAAAGTAAGAAAACAAACCGCAACCGAGTAATTCTCCCAACACGGAGTAGATTGTTGCAAATACAATGAAGTCCTTTAGAATATGGCAATATCTCTCAAAGACTCAAGCAATGAGGAAAGAATCAAGCAAGAAATGATTTAACAATCAAAACAATTGCCTTGCTTGGATATAAGGAGGGGATTGAGTAGAATCTCTTTGGATACTCAAAGGATATGTTCTTCAAAGTGTTCTAAGTGTTCTCATGAAGATTATCACGAAAGTAGGTAGTATATAGAAGTTAGGGAGTGGATAGGGATGAAAAGCATTCAAAAAACTAGCCGTTTGGTAGTTGAAACTGTCGCCTTATTCGAATAATTCAAGAACTGTTCGAATAGTTTGGATCAATCGCGTGGCTTGAAAAACCAGTTCCTATTCGAATAAATGGTGATTTATTCGAATAAATCAGGGTGAAAAGCCAGGACTCATTCGAATAAATGGTGATTTATTCAAATAAAACAGGTTATTTTCAGTCACAGGAAAGATCACGACTTATTCGAATAAACTAAAGATTATTCAAATACAAAGGCAACTTCTCCACACAAAGGCTGATCTAAAATGAGTTTTAAAGGTAAAATGATAAGGGAATGAACCTTAGAGATGCCATACTCTTTAAGACATAATCTAAAACCTAAAACACTACCCAACTAAGGAAACAACCTCTTCGGTCTCGTTCCTTCCACCGATGCTCAAGTCCCTTCTTCACGGACGGATATGAACTTGTTGTAGCTTTGATTCTTAGCCTTGATGCACAAAACGATGATGATATTTTGTCACTCTTTTGTCATTATAAAAACCTAAAAGACAATGGGCAAAGGACATTGCAAAAATATATATGCATGATAGCACATTGTCCAACACTCTGTATAATTGTGCTATGGATTCGAGCTCCGTAATTAACTAACGCGCCTCGATAAAAATACACTTCTTGGGCCAACTTGCACCGTATTCAAATCCACTCACACCATTGGATTCATCTAATCGAATCCTATAGAATGGTATAACTATTATAACTAATTAACAAGTACTTATAATAACTCTGGGTCTATTCTAATAATTAACTAATTATTCTTAATTTATTAATTAATATTTATAGGACGGGTTTCGGGACATTATAAGAATAGTCTGAGGATGACATCTTCGTGACATGGATGTCGACCAAATATAATCTTTCACTCAAATGAGTGATTAAGTAATTGTATTACTATTCATCTCGTGCAATTACATTCCCATTGAATGATCAATATTTACAAATACTTTGTACCATATTTCTTATATCCAAGACCTGGGGTATAAACAAGTTATTTCTTGAGGTGGAACGAAGGGACGACGTTTTGCCTGAGCTAAGAAAAGGAGTTTGATTCAACCAAGCTTTTCAGTTTTCATAGAAGCTTGATAATCGATTGTCGCTTTGGATAATCGATTATCACTCAAGGAGAGAACTTCTGGTTTGAAAGGAAAGATAGATAATCGATTGTTAGTTTGGAATAATCGATTATCAGGTGGCTCAGCTTCTCGGAATAGAACTTTTAGATTTTCAGAGGGGCTAAATAATCAATTATCAGGGTTGATAGTCGACTATCAGAGGCTGCAGGAAAGCTGATAATCAATTGTTAGCTTGTAATAATCGATTATTGGCGGCAGTTTTCCCAAATGAAGAATGGTGTTTTGGGCGGGAAGGAAAGGTGATGTTTATGGGAAGGAGGAGTTCTTTTGGTATTTTTAATATGAGAAAAGAAAGGGGGTTGAGGAGAGAAATGGTAGGAGGGGAAATGGATAGAAAGGTGATGGATAAAACCAAGTTGGTATTAAGAGATATTACACACCCTTATCTTAACTTGGGGTTTGAATCTAGAATTTAATTAAGATATGACAGTATTAATCAAATATCTAGAACATAAAACTCACACTTAAGATAAACACTCTTAAGATATAGAATTATGAATTTGGATAAAATAGCATCACGCTATTTTAAGAATACTCAAAGGGTAAAAGGTTTTAATATCATTCAATTGTGTCCCTGCACATTGCCCTAAGTCTACATTATATAGGGAGAGGGTAAGGGGAAAATAATACACAATACAATGAATGTGAACATGAGGAATCTTCCTAGCAACATCCTCTCTCAAAGCCTTGAACTATCAACCTTGTGTTTGGGTCCTTTTATTGGAATAGAATCAGGGATGGGTGTGGTTGTAGGGTCTCTAATGAAAGGAAAACCAAGGGGAATGAATGACATTCTTTTGGGCTGATTTTGCGGGATGTATTCAGCCAACAAGGGGGACAAAGGGAAAGGGTGATGTGTGGTACTTTGGCTACATATATGAGGATTTATTTTGTGGTTAAAGGGTTAAGAAAGTACCATGTTCCTCCTGGACTTTTATAGTTGTTTAGTGGGTTGTACTAGGGAACATAGTAGAGACCATGTTGGGTGAATGTTGGAAGATGAATGGGGCTGTTTTGGTTTCTTATTTTGACCAGGGTTTAAAATAGATGGAAGAGACTTTAGTTTGGATATGAAAAAGAAATAAAATACTTTTGGATGTTTGGGGTTGGGTTGGACGGAATGGGGGTTGGCCAGCGGACCCTTAGGTCAAAAACGAAAGTCATTTTGGCCTTTCGGGTTAAAGGAACTATGAATTCTCACTAAAATAGATCATATTGTTTGAACGTAAGTCCTTTGGCTCCCATGATTCTGTGAGGCGTGGGGAAGGACCTGAAAGGGTCGGGCTCGAATACATCATCCTCTCGTTCCTCAAAAGAGTTTGCCCTCAAACTCAATGGATAATCAAGACCGTTATATGCACTGAGGTCTCTCTTATTGAACGTGGCAGAAACTCCATCACTTCTATTAAGAGCAACCGCGTAGGCATTGTTTCTGACCTTGGCTACCACTTCAAATGGACCATCGTCTCGGGGTTGAAGCTTTGCCTTGCGTTTGTCAGAGAAACGCTCTCTTTGCACATGGATCCACACTAGGTCTCCGGGCTGAAACTGGATGGAACGTTTCAACTCGAGTAAACTATTAGGGGCCCATGTAGCGCACGCTGGATTAATAGTTTTCTGGGCCGGAGCAATGAATCTATTTGAAGTGGCTCATTTCGGACCAGAGAAACCTATGTATGAACAAGGATTAATTTCACGAAACTTATGATAAAACTCGGAGATTTTTTCATCACATGGATCCTGCAAAAACTTAAAAACTGGGCACGAGGTACCGTTAGTGAAGATAGTCTTTGAGGTGAGGCTTCAACATCTTGGCTCATAGCTCCACTTAGAATCTTCTTCTGATCAACTCTCACTTTTAGGCTAGTTAAGCCATAGCCTTAGAACTCATCTCTGGTGGCAGCTACATCCTTCTTCTCTAATTCACCATTGGGTTTGTTTTCACCTAAGCTTAGATGAGTTTGTGGTTCTATCCCTTGGTGAGGCATGGACATGGGTAGGAATAAACATGTTGGATCCCTTTTTCTTAATGAATACATATCCAAAAAAATCAGGTGTCCATGGCCTATCAATATGAAATAAAGAAAAACTACGTGATTGCACTCGTTGTTCTCTTCCATGGTTGAGCCATTCAATGGATCATGATTTTAAGGGGGGTTTGATTCCAAGCTTATTTTGATCAGCCGAATTGCTCAATGGTCAATCAATGATCATGAGTTCATGTTCTTCTTGGGCAAGAGCTTTCACATCATCTAGTGCTTCTTAAAGCCCCGATGGTTCTAATTTCTCTTCTTCTTTTTCAACCAATGGTTTCAAATTCTCATTTGGACATTTAATTGCACAATGACGAATCTCTTGACATTGGAAGCAATGGGGGATCTGATATATCTAGGCTCTGGGTTTGTCGGTATTAAGCTCAAACTCAAGAAATAAAGCCTTTTGATTTTCAGAACAAGAGGATAATCGATTATCTAGTCTGGATAATCGATTGCCAGATGGTGCAGTTTCATGGATTTTCAGGAGGGGTTGATAGTCGATTTATCAATAACTGATAATCGATTATTGCAAGCTGCAGGTGTTTCAAAGTAGTACGGATAATCGATTGTCAAAAGGGGACAATCGATTATTGAAGGCTGCAGGTGTTTCAACCACTACTACAAAAAAAGGCAAAAAGACTGCCTCAATTGCATCACATACAAAAATAACTGATGCAAAAGATCAAAGGCATCGGTTGTTTTTCAAAAGCGATGCAATTGATTGTTATTAGCATCAGTTATTTTGCAAAACCCGATGCAATAGATTTATCAATGGCATCGGTTATAAAAAATAACCGATGCTAATACTTATATTTTATTTTTTAATACTTTCAAAAATTAAACAAATGCATCGGGTTTTTACGAGAACCGATGCTAATGCCCTGTTTTTTAAGTTTTTAAATAATACTCCGTATAAAAGAGGCATCGGTGTTTTTAATAACCGGTGCCAATATTCTTTTACATTTTTTTAATATTAATTGGACCAAATTTATAATTTGTAAAACTTTATTTCTAATTGAAGGAGGCTAGAGAGATCAGGGACTTTATCTTCAATCGGTTTATCTTCAATCGGGCTGACTTCTTCTCGGACGGACAGATAACCAAGAAAGGTTTCTCCTTTGGATTCGGCTTCAATTGACGACAGTCGCCGGGATCTAGGGCCGGGTCGACCAGAACTAGAACACTGGGATCTCGCTCCAATCCTGCGGGATCGTGCCGGGTCAAGATCTGAAACCCGTATCCGACGAGATCCAGACGTTTCTCGGGCGTCCGTGGAAGAAATACTCGTGGACGATGGTGATGGAGTCGTACATCGCCGGCCACATCGATCCCGCCTGCTGGATTTGCTCGATCTGTTTCACTTAGTTTTCGGTTTCAGGTATTTTGAAATTGGTCAGTTTATTGTGTATGTGTTTGCTTCACGCTAATTTCTCTGTGCGTGTTCTGAATTCACCAAACCATTTCATCTATTTTAGATCCAGGGTTTGTATTCATAGTTTTTCTACGAACATGGCATGAGATAGTTGTGAAGTCAAGCCATTTTTGCTCCACGAGAGTAATCTATTTGTGTTTTTTCCAATTTCTATATTTAAAAATGGTTGGGGTATTTTGGGGGGAGGGAAGGAGGGGCGTATTGATTTTCAGTTTTCTAACTTATCTCTATGTGCTAGTTTTGTATAGTGTTATAAATGAAATATCTACAAGTTTACTGTTAACTAAATCATGTGTTTCCCAACTGGATCTCCCAACTATAGAGGAGATATTGTAATGCCCCAAAACATACCCTAGAATTATTAATGAATAAATAATCAATTAATCAAATTTGTTTTGATTAAAATAAATTATTGTTGGGCTTTGGGCTGATACGAAATTTGTTTTGACATCTAATATCAAAATCTGGATAAGTCTCATAGAGATAAATCCAATATGTGGACTATTTGTGTGGTCTTGATTGGGAACCTGAGTACAGACCCAAATCAAGAGTAAATAAAGAATTTGTTTAGAATGTAAATATTGAATTGATTTGTTGAAATGAATCATTAGAATAATTGATATGAATTAAATGAGAGAACCTTTTATGAGAAAGGTCAATTAAACCAATTTTGACTCTGTTAAGGTCAAACACCCAAAAATATGATGTCGGAAAAAGTATTACAAATAAATATAAAAATTATATCGTTAGATAGAGTTTAACTGCCCGATCGCAACGGTGCAAACGGAATTCAATTCGGAGAAAGTTGGACCAAAAAGTGTACCCCGACTGGAACCAAAATTGGTCCCAATCAGGGACACTGTGCGAACGGCGCCTCCCAGCGCACTAAGCCGATTGTGAATCTTCCTACGCTCAGCAACCAGTGTCTTCTTCTTCCTCAAATATACTATATAAAGGGAGCTAAGCATTCTCAACTCTTCACCAAAACCTATACTTCCTTGTTCTATTCTGTTTCTCAAAGTAAGGAGAACGCAGTGGTGGTGTCAATTTGGTGAGAGGTCGCCAGAGCAAGACGTGGTGTTCGCCAGAAGTTTCGCCGAAAAATATTCAAAACCTTCATTTACCTTCGAGGTAATCCCGTAGATATATCTAATGACTAGAATGTTCGTATAGATCGTTTCTACGTTCATAAACGGTCGTTTGGTTGAGTTTTGTGTTTGACATGCTTAAAGAACCAAGAATCATAAACCATTAAATTGATGTCAAAACTATGAATTAATGATGCCAAAATGATCTATGAACCTTGGAGAACATCTCTATATAGTTTTGTTGAAGTTCGGTAACTAAAAACGGTATTCTCGAAATTGGACCCGAACGAAGAAGATGATGAACAGTAACCAAAAACCAGGCTGTTTGGATCGATCCAAATGGATGGATCGATCACCTGGGCATAATATCTCTACATATGGATCGATCCAAAGGGCTGGATCGATCCCCCGAAGTTCTGATCCGAAAATTTGTCCGAAATTGCTATTTTTGAGCTCTAAAATCCTATTTTTGATACCAATGGATTATGACCATTATAAAAATGATTTACCATAATAAAAATGAGGTTTTTAACAACTAAAAATGTTATGTGTTGCATGACGGTAAGTTCGGGTGTTAACACTCGAAGCTAGGCCGCTATTTATTATCAATTGTTGTGTTAATTGATGATTATGATAAATGAATATTATGGATGATTATGAGCATTGAACCTACTGATTAAAATAAGTATTTATGATTGAATCATGAATAAAATGAATACATTTATAATTATGAAATGATTTGTAGTGTTAAGGATATCTAGAAGACTCTAAGGTATACACATTTAAAAAAAATTGATGTTAAGGCTATCTAGAAAACCTCTAGAATAGATCTCATATTAGTATGGATTTGTGAAACATGAATATTCGATGAATTAGATAAAAATGTATAAACGAGATTCGTAGACCAAGCTAGAGGATTACTCGTTTGGAAATGCCCGATCCAATGTTGATCAATCGCTATATTGTTGTTGCCTTAACTGACTACAGTTAAGTGTCCGAAATCATTTGCCTTAAACTAATGATAGTTTAAGTGTCTGATTGCCTTAACTGACTACAGTTAAGTGTCCGAAATCAATTGCCTTAAACTTATGATAGTTTAAGTGTCTGATCAATAATTACCTTAAAAGAATCTGGTTATGGAAGTTATGATTTGGCCTTAGACTAAGAATAGCTAAGAGCATTATTATGATTTGGCCT
The DNA here is from genome assembly GCA_003260385.1 of Cuscuta australis. Taxonomy (NCBI): domain Eukaryota; kingdom Viridiplantae; phylum Streptophyta; class Magnoliopsida; order Solanales; family Convolvulaceae; genus Cuscuta; species Cuscuta australis. The sequence goes on along the minus strand of NQVE01000186.1, from coordinate 2,124,258 downwards.
TAGACTAAGAATAGCTAAGAGCATTATTATGATCTGGCCTTAGACTAAGAATAGCTAAGAGCATTATTATGATTTGGCCTTAGACTAAGAATAGTTAAGAGCATTATTATGATCTGGCCTTAGACTAAGAATAGCTAAGAGCATTATTATGATTTGGCCTTAGACTAAGAATAGTTAAGAGCATTATTATGATCTGGCCTTAGACTAAGAATAGCTAAGAGCGTTGTTATGATCTGTCATTAGACTAAGAATAGCTAAGAGCGTTGTTATGATCTAGCCTTAGATTAAGAATAATTTAAGAGCACTATTGGATTAATATCTGAATTGAATAAAATGTGTTGATATGAACTGAATAATACCAAAACTGTGAATGTCTGAAATGAACATTGTGTGCATGATATCAAATGATTTGATTATGAATTTAGATTCAGTTTATATGGATGTTCGACGCATTAGATATGCTTACTCAGCTTTACCGCTGAGCGTGTAGTGTGTTTTATTTCCTACACGCAGGTAAGCAGAAAGCACAATGTGATCCTGGCGGCAGATGGGGCGAGATTGTCGGGATGGATGTGACAAGTTTGAAATGATTTATGATATGTCAAAATTAAATTCGCTTCCGCAATATTGTTGAATACTCCGTACTGTATATGTTATAAAAAAATTATTGGGATTAATAAAGTGTGTTTGAAAAGTTTTAAATTTTTACGATTACCAAGTTAATACTTTAGTCCGGAAGGGGCTGCAGACCTGGACGGATTAGGGTGTTACAATTTGGTATCGGAGCAAGTGGTTTTAAAACCGATCTTCGTATCAAATTTTTAAAAATAAAAAAAATGTCAGTCACATCCACGACTCTCACATCCCTCTGCTCCAGAAAAGGTATGAGAATTTACTAGATAAATATTGACTTTGTTAAAATTTTTATTAGATAACAATTGTTAGTACTGAGATTATATCGAGCATAGACTCAAGTAGATTTTTCGTTCTCGGTGAAGAAACGAAAGAAAAAAAAATTGTGATACTTTATCAACGTACTTATCATTTCGCGAATGACGAAACTGATCTATCTCGCAAAGTCGCATAGAAGTGAGACGACTATAAAGAAACGCCTAATGTTGAATAACATTCGCGAAGCTGCTGTCAAAGATCCTCATGTGGACTCAAGATGAACGTTTAGAATCAATAAACTCTGTTGTCTAAAAGTATCCCATTCTGATGCCTAACTCATTACGATGCAAATATGCAATTATATTATACGAATCGAAATCGTTCGTTCAGCAACAATTCCTTGCAAAACCTTGTTGAAATATCCTACAAGGAAATTGACGTTATCCTTATCTCATATCTATGACTTATTTGATCAGCTTAGAGAATCCATTGTGCTCTCTAAGATTGACTTACAGTCAAAGATACTATCACATCTCTGTTAAAACAGACAAACTGACGATCAAGAATCACTACCCTTTACTAAGCATTGACAATTTGTTTGGTCAAAATCAAAGGAACCTACTTAGAAGCTATGGATAGCTCAATCGTGTTGAATGAGGTGACACATTGTTATGACACGATTATTGACTTAAACATCGATGTATTCTAATAGAATAAATATCCGTTGTCAACTCGTCAAGAATCCTAACAAAGGAATTTCTGTTATTGTAGAATGAGTCAAGAAACCGCTCACGATCAAAGTAACCAAGTGCCAAACGATGGGCACGAAAATGTTCACACCGAAGCATCAAATTTCACATCTCCTATTCAACCTGAACAAGTGAACTCACTACATGTTCCCCAAAATGATCAAAATATTGGAGATCAACCTGACGCTATGCTACCTACCTTAATGGTAAACTTCTTACAACAAATGACTAATGCCCCTGTGTTTCAACCAACTCCACCACAACCTCGTTTGATCACTTTCAAAACCTTGAAAGATAATGGTGCTGAGGAGTTTCTGGGAGATCGAATTGCCGAACCCCAAATTGCTCTTGAATGGATCGAGCAGACCGCTCGTGTACTACAAAATTTGAACATACCTCTCGTTGATCATCCAAAATTTGCATCTCAATTGCTCCGCAAGGAAGCCTACGAATGGTGGAAACGTACTGACGAAAATCCAAACACACCCAAACCTTGGACTTGGGAATTCTTCGATTGGGCGTTCAAGAAGGAATATATACCAGCTCGATTCCGTGAAGAGAAACGTGCTGAATTTATCGAATTAAAGCAAGGAGATATGACACTCCCTGAATACCGACAAAGATTTGTCCATCTCGCTCAATTTGCACCCACGCTGGTGAGTACAGCGGCAGACCGCATTGAGGAGTTTCGCAAAAGACTTCGACCTGACCTCAGGCCGCACGTATCTACTATTCAAACTATGGATTTCATTGAGGCATACGATCTAATCTCCAAAGCCGAAAAAGATCTAAGTGATTACTATGAAAGTCTGAAGAATAAGAATGTCAATCCAAATGAACGACCAAATTCAAATGGGAAGAGACCCCTGCAAGAAATTGATTGTGCCATTCACTCGAAAAAGGGAAAATCAATGACAATTCAATCGACGTCATCCATGAACAAAATGAGGGTATGGAAACATCCAAAGTGTAATGTTTGTAAAAGACACCATCTGGGAGATTGCTGGCTTGCACAAGGATTATGTCTAATTTGTGGTGAACCTGGACATTTCCGAAGAGAATGTCCCTCTAACCCTGAATCATATTCAGTTACTTCTGTCCAAAATCAACCTGTTCACTCAGGAACAAGTCCACGCTCTAAAACACGAAGCAATTCAAAGAGTCCAACCCAAGGATGATACTCTGTAAAGATCCTAAAGTGCTACAAGGGCTCGAGGATATATTGAATAATGTAGAAACCTTATGTAAACAAGAAATTATCTTTCGATTTGAATCTCAAGAATATTCATATTTTCTTGAACCTACGTGTGTTGAAACCATTGTATAATGAAATCTTTCATTTGACCCATCTTGAGAAAATGTTTGATATTTACATGATGCATTCTGATGTTGAAAATAGATATTTTTCTGACTTGCACTGGCCATGCAGCTTAGAATAATATTTATGGTTAACTCATAATGTTCATGGACAATATTATTTCAACATAAATTCAACTGAAATTACATAAACAAATATTACAAATGCAAGTCTAAGTCCAATGCCCCAGGATTTACAAATTCGTCATAAGTAGCCCCAGGACCCGGAAAAGCTTTAGCAAACGCTAGCTTGTCTAAAAGCTCATCAATAAAGAAAGAAGAGATGAAAAGTTTTCTCTGACTAGAAGCCATGAAGTTCTGCCTCACTGCGTCATCTAGAAATTTGATTAGGTTATTAAAATAACCGTCAATATTCAAGAGACCAATGGGTTTACTGTGCAACCCTTTAGATGCCCATGAGATCAAAGTGAACAAACCTTCCATAGTATCAATCCCTCCAGGAAGTACGATGAAGGCCTCCACTACATGATTCATCTCGAAATGCTTATAGTAATTGCTTGAAACTGTGTATTCTGCACCATACGTAGGTCCGTAGACCTGTCGTGCTGCTATGTATCCTGGTATGAAGCCTCTAACTATACCACCATTGGTATAGACTGTTGAACCAACAGCTCCTTGAAGGCCAACGTTGCCTCCTCCACAGGTAAGTCTAATTTTTCGCCTTACCAATTCCCTTCCTAAATCCACCGCCGTAGCCATGAACTTTGGATTTCTACCAAGAGAATGACTACCAAGTAGACCAACGAATTTTATGGTGTAAGGAAAAGTTCGAGATGTTCCTTCCATAATGTGAGAATGTGAAATACTCTGGCCACAATCGTGATATATATAGGCTCTGAAAACCTAACCTTTGAAAAAGGGTAATTATCCTCCGTCAAAATTTGTACAGCAAAGATAGATTCAATTTACCTACTGACAATGACGTATTCGCTAATAATACAGTCTCCTGACGATATGTCATATCAAGACTCATGAACAGTTAGATTCGCTTTCCTGAAATACGTTCAAATCCAAGATGAAAAGTCAAATGGCTACTACCCTGAAGACAACGACCCCTTGAGTAATTGAAAGACTACGTTACGACGTATGAATTGAAACAAACTGCAATTGTGCTTATCATAGACCATTCAAGAGTATTGAAGAAATTTTCAATCGATTCTGTTAACCAAGGACGTACAGATAAGACTCGTAACTGAACGAAGTTATGTATGTCAAGTATGCAATACTACACACTATGAAGGAACTTTTGTCATCAAAGGATCAATGAAGACCTTACTTAATCGAAAATTGCTAATCTCTCGAAGATTGAACGAGTTTGGTGAAATCAATGACTTGAGAATACGTATCCGAAAGATAGTGACATAACCATATGAATATGAAACGGTCATGATCAGTGAGATCATTACAAAACGTTGAACGTTGAACCTAAGAAGAATATCGAGGACGAAATTCCTTTTAAGGGGGGGGAGAAATGTAACGCCCCAAAACATACCCTAGAATTATTAATGAATAAATAATCAATTAATCAAATTTGTTTTGATTAAAATAAATTATTGTTGGGCTTTGGGCCGATACGAAATTTGTTTTGACATCTAATATCAAAATCTGGATAAGTCTCATAGAGATAAATCCAATATGTGGACTATTTGTGTGGTCTTGATTGGGAACCTGAGTACAGACCCAAATCAAGAAAAAATAAAGAATTTGTTTAGAATGTAAATATTGAATTGATTTGTTGAAATGAATCATTAGAATAATTGATATGAATTAAATGAGAGAACCTTTTATGAGAAAGGTCAATTAAACCAATTTTGACTCTGTTAAGGTCAAACACCCAAAAATATGATGTCGGAAAAAGTATTACAAATAAATATAAAAATTATATCGTTAAATAGAGTTTAACTGCCCGATCGCAATGGTGCAAACGGAATTCAATTCAGAGAAAGTTGGACCAAAAAGTGTACCCCGACTGGAACCAAAATTGGTCCCAATCAGGGACACTGTGCGAACGGCGCCTCCCAGCGCACTAAGCCGATTGTGAATCTTCCTACGCTCAGCAACCAGTGTCTTCTTCTTCCTCAAATATACTATATAAAGGGAGCTAAATGTAACACCCTAATCCGTTCAGGTCTGCAGCCCCTTCCGGACTAAAGTATTAACTTGGAAATCGTAAAAATTTAAAACTTTTCAAACACACTTTATTAATCCCAATAATTTTTCATGACATATACGGTACGGAGTATTCAACAATATTGCGGAAGCGAATTTAATTTTGACATATCATAAATCATTTCAAACTTGTCACATCCATCCCGACAATCTCGCCCCATCTGCAGCCAGGATCACATTGTGCTTTCTGCTTACCTGCGTGTAGCAAATAAAACACACTACACGCTCAGCGGTAAAGCTGAGTAAGCATATCTAATGCGTCGCACATCCATATAAACTGAATCTAAATTCATAATCAAATCATTTGATATCATGCACACAATGTTCATTTCAGACATTCACAGTTTTGGTATTATTCAGTTCATATCAACACATTTTATTCAATTCAGATATTAATCCAATAGTGCTCTTAAATTATTCTTAATCTAAGGCAAGATCATAATAATGCTCTTAGCTATTCTTAGTCTAAGGCCAGATCATAGCAACGCTCTTAGCTATTCTTAGTCTAAGGCCAGATCATAATTTCATTCTCAGACGCTTAAACTATAATTAGTTTAAGGCAAACATTTCTCAGACGCTTAAACTATAATTAGTTTAAGGCAACAGTTCTCCGACGCTTAAACTTTAATTAGTTTAAGGCAAACATTTCTCAGACGCTTAAACTATAATTAGTTTAAGGCAACAGTTCTCCGACGCTTAAACTTTAATTAGTTTAAGGCAATCAATACTGAGACGCTTAAACTATAATTAGTTTAAGGCAACAATAAGACAATAATTAATCATCATTGAGTCGAAGTATTTCCAAACGAGTGACTAGCTTAGTCTACGAATCCCGTTTATACATTTTTATCTAACTCATCGAATATTCATGTTTCACAAATTCACACTAATATGAGATCTATTCTAGAGGTCTCCTAGATAGCCTTAACACTACAAATCATTTCATAATTATAAATGTATTCATTTTATTCATGATTCAATCAAAAATACTTATTTTAATCAGTAGGTTCAATACTCATAATCATTCTTGGTTCTTCAAGCATGTCAAACACAAAACTCAACCAAACGACCGTTTATGAACGTAGAAACGATCTATACGAACATTCTAGTCATTAGATATATCTACGGGCTTACCTCGAAGGTAAATGAAGGTTTTGAATATTTTCCGGCGAAACTTCCGGCGATGATTACTCTCAACTCCGGCAACCTCACACCAATACGACAGCACCACCACGTTCTCCTCACTCCCAGCAACAGAATAGAATGAAACTTTGTAAGAAATGGTGAAGAATGGAGGGAGTTGTGGTAGTCTTTTATAGGAGAAGGAAGAGGAAGAAGACACGGTGATGACTCCATTCTCCTGTTTTGGCGTCTCAGTGGAGCGGACGGCCTATCTCTACAATTCCAAACGCAAGTCCCTGATTGGGACTAATTTGGTCCCAGTCGGGGAACACTTTTTGGTCCAACTTTCTCTGAATTGAAATCCGTTTGCACCGTTGCGATCAGACAGTCGAGCTCTATCCAACGATATACTTTTCATAATTATTTGTAATACTTTTTCCGACATCATATTTTTGGGTGTTTGACTTTGACAGAGTCAAAATTGGTTTAATTGACCTTTCTCATAAAAGGTTCTCTCATTTAATTCATATCAATTATTCTCATGATTTATTTCAATAAATCATTACAAAGTTCACATCATAATTAATTAATTTATTTATTCTTGATTTGGGTCTGTACTCAGGTTCCCAATCAAGACCACACAAATAGTCCACATATTGGATTTATTTCGATTAGACTTATCCAGATTTTGATATTGGATATTAAAAAATATTTCATATCGGCCCAAAGGCCAATAATAATCAAAACAAATTTGTTTAATCGAATAATTATTTAATAATAATTCTAGGGTATGTTTCGGGGCGTTACATTTCTTCCCCCCTTAAAAGGAATTTCGTCCTCGAAATTCTTCTAAGGCTCAATGTTAAAAATTCCGTAGTGATCATACTTAATCATGACCGTGACATGTTTATTTGGTTAAACCATAATTTCATCATTATCCATACAGATAAGTATTCTCAAACTGTCAATGTTATCACAATTGTTCTTTCTTCAAGAGGTTAATAATCTTAGATTAAGCAAGGTATCCAACGATTCTTTTTGCAGGTTCCCGTTCAGATTCAACATCCATAACCAAGAGTTCTTTGCAGGGTATAACATCATATTCTAGAGCATACTTGACATATTTGCACATCACTTCTTTCATTCACAATTCTCAATTGTACAACGTCGATTAACGATATTCTTCCTTCGATCGAAAGTCCTTTGGTAGCATTTGCAGTTTTGAATCACAATAGATGTAGTAGGAGATTCCGAGGTTGTTTCAATCCATACGTTTTAGCGAAATCATCCAAGTCATTCAAGACATCTTCACATTATTCATATAGTTCAGAATGATTTGTAAGTAACATCAAATGGCTTTTCGTGGTCCAAGATTTTCAGGATATGGGATTTATCATGCATTATGAGGACGTACTACTCGTTGTACAGTAGCTTGTCATTTATCGACCTTATACCAAAACATTTCTTCGTTTTCTTCATGGTAGATCTCATTATCGTTAATGAGTCTTTGCATTAATTCGTATCCACAGGTGATAACGTTAGAGTGGCGTTTCACATACGTCTTGTCGTATTCAACTTTCTTCATCGAGTTTGGAATATATCCAGATACGTTCTTGATAATGACAGGTTTGATGTAACACTATGGTTGATTTCATTTTGAGTGAAGAAGATAATATCTTCAGTGCATGATTCAATTCATGAATTCATAAAGTGAGGAATCTTTACTAGTTCTTACACCAACATCGCATATAGGTTCGGAATCTTCACTTGAATGATTCAGCTCGATCCTTGTGACGTCACTTCTTCTCTGGTTGTTGCACATACATTCCCTTAGTAGGGTCATAACGGAGTTTGTTTGGTCAAATGAGATCATCGATAATAATTTTCAGAGATAACGTAATTGCATCAACCATTTTGTGGTTCACAAAGAGAGGCTCAACATAATATTCCAATCAGAATGCTTTTACCGTAGTTCACAGAGTGTAGTTTTCAAAGATCGGTATAACGTATCTTGATGAATTAAGACAAGTTCCTAAGGGTTTAATATTTTGATACAACAATGGAATTCAATCTTTTCAAGATTGATCAAGCGAGATGTTTCAAGAGTGTAGTGAACACATCAAGCTTGAGTAATTCAAGGATACGAGTCACGAGATATAAAGATAGCGTTTGCGAATTGCCGTTACAAATCGTAGATTTTCTTCTTTCGATGTTTCACTCTTTGGAAATTACTCAAGGGTTCGATGTCTTAGAAATAGTCATTTTGACTTTTCGTCTCGGATTTGAACGTGTTTTAGGACAATGAATCTAACTGTTCAAGAGTCTCAACACGTCATATCGTCAGCAGACTATAGCATTAGCGAGTACGTTTTCGTATGCAGGTAATTTGAGTCCATTTACTGTACATATTTTGGCTGGTGATAATTACCTTTCCATCCATGGTCAGGTTTCAAAGACTATATATATCACGATTATTGAAAGAGTATCTCACATTCTCACATTATGGAAGGAACTTCTCGAACACTTCCTTACACCATAAGATTCGTTGGTCTACTTGGCAGTCATTCTCTTGGTAGAAATCCAAAGTTTATGTCTACTGCGGTAGATTTAGGAAGGGAATTGTTAAGACGAAGAATTAGTCTTGCTTATGGAGGAGGCAACGTTGGCCTACAAGGAGCTGTTGCTTCAACAGTCTTTACCAATGGTGGTCTCGTTAGAGGTTTCATTCCTGGGTACATCGCAACACGACGGGTCTATGGACCTACGTACGGTGTAGAGCACACAGTTTCCAGCAATTACTACAAATATTTTGAGATGAATCATGCCGTGGAAGCTTTCATTGTTCTTCCTGGAGGAGTTGACACTATGGAAGGTTTGTTTACCTTGATCTCGTGGGCTTCTGAAGGGTTACACAATAGACCCATTGGTCTTTTAAACATTGACGGTTATTTCAATAACCTTCTCAAATTCTTAGACGATGCAGTGAGATAGAACTTCATGGCTTCTAGTCAGAGGAAACTTTTTATTTCTTCTTTCTTTATTGATGAGCTTTTAGACAAGCTAGCGTTTGCTAAAGCTTTTCCGGGTCCTGAGGCTAGTTATGACGAGTTTACAAATCCTGGGAGATTAGACTTAGAGTTGCATTTGTAATATTACTTTATGTAATTTCATTTGAATTTATGTTGGAATAATATTGTCCATGAACATTATGAGTTAACCATAAATATTATTCTAAGTTGCATGGCCAGTGCAAGTCAGAAAAATATCTATTTTCAACATCAGAACGCATCATGTAAATATCAATATTTTCTCAATATGGGTCAAATGAAAGATTTCATTATACAATGGTTTCAACATACGTAAGTTCAAGAAAATACGAATATTCTTGAGATACAAATCGAAAGATAATTTCTTGCTTACATAGGATTTCTACATTTATTCAATATATCCTCGAGCCCTTGTAGCACGTTAGGATCTTCACAAAGTATCATCCTTGAGTTGGATTCTTTGAATTGTTTCGTGTTTTAGAACGTTGACTTCTTCTTGAACGAACAGATTGATTTTGAATAGAAGTAATCGAATATGGTCCAGGGTTAGTGGGACATTCCCTTCGGAAATGTCCAGATTTGCCACACCATACTCTCATTTTGTTTACGGATGTCGTCATTTGATTTGTCATTGACTTTCCCTTTTTCGAGTGTAGGGCACTTTTGATTTCTTGCAAGGGTCTCTTCCCAGTTGTATTTGGTCGTACATTTGAATTGGCATTCTTAGTCTTTAGACTTTCATAGTAATCACCTAAATCCTTTTCAGCTTTGGAGATTAGGTCGTATGCCTCAATAAAATCCATAGTTTGAATAGTAGATACGTGCGTCCTGAGATCAGGTCGAAGTCTTTTGCGAAATTCTTCAATGCGGTCAGCCGCTATGCTTACCATCGTAGGTGCAAATTGAGCGAGATGGACAAATCTTTGTCGGTATTCAGGGAGTGTCATATCTCCTTGCTTCAATTGAATAAATTCAGCACGCTTCTCTTCACGGAATCGGGCTGGGATATATTCCTTTTTGAACTCCCAATCGAAGAATTCCCAAGTCCAAGGTTTGGGTGTGTTTGGATTTTCGTCAGTACGTTTCCACCATTCGTAGGCTTCCCTGCGGAGCAATTGAGATGCAAATTTTGGATGATCAACGAGAGGTATGTTCAAATTTTGTAGTACATGAGCGGTGTGCTCGATCCATTCAAGAGCAATTTGGGGTTCGGCAATTCGATCTCCCAGAAATTCCTTAGCACCATTATCTTTTAAGGTTTTGAAAGTGGTCAAACGAGGTTGTGGTGGAGGTGGTTGAAACACAGGGGCATTAGTCATTTGTTGTAAGAAGTTTACCATTAAGGTAGGTAGCATAGCGTCAGGTTGATCTGCAATATTTTGATCATTTTGGGGAACATGTAGTGAGTTCACTTGTTCATTTTGAATAGGAGGTGTGAAACTAGATACTTCAATATGAGCATTTTTGTGCCCATCGTTTGGCGCTTGGTTACTTTGATCGTGAGTGGTTTCTTGACTCATGCTACAATAATAGAAATTCCTTCGTTAGGATTCTTGACGAGTTGACAACGGATATTTATTCAGACTATATCGATGTTTAAGTCAACAATGCGTCACTTCATTCAACAAGATTGAGCTATCCATAGCTTCTAGCAAGTAGGTTCCTTTGAATTTGACTGAACAGATTGTCAATACATAGTAAAGGGTAGCGATCCTTGATCGTCAGTTTGTCTGTCTTAATAGAGATGTGGTAGTATCCTTGACCGTAAGTCAATCTTAGAGAGCACAATGGATTCTCTAAGCTGATCAAATAAGTCATAGATACGAAATAAGAATAACGTCAATTTTCTTGTATGATATTTCAACAAAGTTTTGCAAGGAATTGTTGCTGAATGAACTACTTCGATTCGTATAATATAATCGCATATTTGCGTCGTAATGAGTTAGATATCAGAATGGGATACTTTTAGACAACATAGTTTATTGATTCTAGACGTTCGTGTTTAAATCAGCAATCCGATCATCTTCAGTCCACATGAGGATCTTTGACAGCAGCTTTGTGAATGTTATTCAATATTAGGCGTTTCTTCATAGTCGTCTCACTTCTATGCGACTTTGCGAGATAGATCAGCTTCGTCAATTGCGATATGATAAGTACGTTGATAACGTATCACAATTTTTTTTATTCTTTCGTCTCTTCACCGAGTACGAAAAATCTACTTGAGTCTATGCTCGATATAATTTCACTACTAACAGATGTTATCTAGTGAGAATTTTAACAAAGTCAATATTTATCTAATAAATTCTCATACCTTTCCTGGAGTAGAGGGATGCGAGAGTCGTGGATATGACTGACACATTTTTTTTTTAATTCAAATTTTGATCCAAAGATCAGTTTTAAAACCATTTGCTCCGATACCAAAATGTAACACCCTAATCCGTCCAGGTCTGCAGCCCCTTCCGGACTAAAGTATTAACTTGGAAATCGTAAAAATTTAAAACTTTTCAAACACACTTTATTAATCCCAATAATTTTTCATAACATATACAGTATGGAGTATTCAACAATATTGCGGAAGCGAATTTAATTTTGACATATCATAAATCATTTCAAACTTGTCACATCCATCCCGACAATCTCGCCCCATCTGCCGCCAGGATCACATTGTGCTTTCTGCTTACCTGCGTGTAGCAAATAAAACACACTACACGCTCAGCGATAAAGCTGAGTTAGCATATCTAATGCGTCGAACATCCATATAAACTGAATCTAAATTCATAATCAAATCATTTGATATCATGCACACAATGTTCATTTCAGACATTCACAGTTTTGGTATTATTTAGTTCATATCAACACATTTTATTCAATTCAGATATTAATCCAATAGTGCTCTTAAATTATTCTTAATCTAAGGCCAGATCATAACAACGCTCTTAGCTATTCTTAGTCTAAGGCCAGATCATAGCAACGCTCTTAGCTATTCTTAGTCTAAGGCCAGATCATAATTTCATTCTCAGACGCTTAAACTATAATTAGTTTAAGGCAAACATTTCCCAGACGCTTAAACTATAATTAGTTTAAGGCAACAGTTCTCCGACGCTTAAACTTTAATTAGTTTAAGGCAAACATTTCTCAGACGCTTAAACTATAATTAGTTTAAGGCAACAGTTCTCCGACGCTTAAACTATAATTAGTTTAAGGCAAACATTTCTCAGACGCTTAAACTATAATTAGTTTAAGGCAACAGTTCTCCAACGCTTAAACTTTAATTAGTTTAAGGCAAACATTTCTCAGATGCTTAAACTATAATTAGTTTAAGGCAACAGTTCTCTAACGCTTAAACTTTAATTAGTTTAAGGCAATCAATACTGAGACGCTTAAACTATAATTAGTTTAAGGCAACAATAAGACAATAATTAATCATCATTGAGTCGAAGTATTTCCAAACAAGTGACTAGCTTAGTCTACGAATCCCGTTTATACATTTTTATCTAACTCATCGAATATTCATGTTTCACAAATCCACACTAATATGAGATCTATTCTAGAGGTCTCCTAGATAGCCTTAACACTACAAATCATTTCATAATTATAAATGTATTCATTTTATTCATGATTCAATCATAAATACTTATTTTAATCAGTAGGTTCAATACTCATAATCATCCATAATATTCATTTATCATAATCATCAATTAACACAACAATTGATAATAAATAGCGGCCTAGCTTCGAGTGTTAACACCCGAACTTACCGTCATGCAACACATAACATTTTTTAGTTGTTAAAAACATCATTTTTATTATGGTAAATCATTTTTATAATGGTCATAATCCATTGGTATCAAAAATAGGATTTTAGAGCTCAAAAATAGCAATTTCAGACAAATTTTCGGATCAGAACTTCGGGGGATCGATCCAGCCCTCTGGATCGATCCATGATATGAAAAAGTAGTCCCAGAGGATCGATCCAGGCCATTGGATCGATCCAGACAGTCTGGTTTTGGTTACTGTTCATCTTCTGCTTCGTTCGGGTCCAATTTCGAAAATACCGTTTTTAGTTACTGAACTTCAACGAAACTATATAGAGATGTTCTCCAAGGTTCATGGATCATTTTGGCATCATTAATTTATAGTTTTAACATCAATTTCATGGTTTATGATTCTTGGTTCTTCAAGCATGTCAAACACAAAACTCAACCAAACGACCGTTTATGAACGTAGAAACAATCTATACGAACATTCTAGTCATTAGATATATCTACGGGCTTACCTCGAAGGTAAATGAAGGTTTTGAATATTTTCCGGCGAAACTTCCGGCGATGATTACTCTCAACTCCGGCGACCTCACACCAATACGACAGCACCACCACGTTCTCCTCACTCCCAGCAACAGAATAGAATGAAACTTTGTAAGAAATGGTGAAGAATGGAGGGAGTTGTGGTAGTCTTTTATAGGAGAAGGAAGAGGAAGAAGACACGGTGATGACTCCATTCTCCTGTTTTGGCGTCTCAGTGGAGCGGACGGCCTATCTCTACAATTCCAAACGCAAGTCCCTGATTGGGACTAATTTGGTCCCAGTCGGGGAACACTTTTTGGTCCAACTTTCTCTGAATTGAAATCCGTTTGCACCGTTGCGATCAGACAGTCGAGCTCTATCCAACGATATACTTTTCATAATTATTTGTAATACTTTTTCCGACATCATATTTTTGGGTGTTTGACTTTGACAGAGTCAAAATTGGTTTAATTGACCTTTCTCATAAAAGGTTCTCTCATTTAATTCATATCAATTATTCTCATGATTTATTTCAATAAATCATTACAAAGTTCACATCATAATTAATTAATTTATTTATTCTTGATTTGGGTCTGTACTCAGGTTCCCAATCAAGACCACACAAATAGTCCACATATTGGATTTATTTCGATTAGACTTATCCAGATTTTGATATTGGATATTAAAAAATATTTCATATCGGCCCAAAGCCCAATAATAATCAAAACAAATTTGTTTAATCGAATAATTATTTAATAATAATTCTAGGGTATGTTTTGGGGCGTTACACTAAGCATTCTCAATTCTTCACCAAAACCTATACTTCCTTGTTCTATTCTGTTGCTCAAAGTAAGGAGAACGCAGTGGTGCTGTCAATTTGGTGAGAGGTCGCCGGAGCAAGACGTGGTGTTCGCCGGAAGTTTCGCCGAAAAATATTCAAAACCTTCATTTACCTTCGAGGTAAGCCCGTAGATATATTTAATGACTAGAATGTTCGTATAGATCGTTTCTACGTTCATAAACGGTCGTTTGGTTGAGTTTTGTGTTTGACATGCTTAAAGAACCAAGAATCATAAACCATTAAATTGATTTTAAAACTATGAAATGAATACATTTATAATTATGAAATGATTTGTAGTTTTAAGGGTATCTAGAAGAACTCTAAGGTATACACATTTAAAAAAAATTGATGTTAAGGCTATCTAGAAAACCTCTAGAATAGATCTCATATTAGTATGGATTTGTGAAACATGAATATTCGATGAATTAGATAAAAATGTATAAACGGGATTCGTAGACCAAGCTAGAGGATTACTCGTTTGCAAATGCCCGATCCAATGTTGATCAATCGCTATATTGTTGTTGCCATAACTGACTACAGTTAAGTTTCCGAAATCATTTGCCTTAAACTAATGATAGTTTAAGTGTCTGATTGCCTTAACTGACTACAGTTAAGTGTCCGAAATCAATTGCCTTAAACTTATGATAGTTTAAGTGTCTGATCAATAATTACCTTAAAAGAATCTGGTTATGGAAGTTATGATTTGGCCTTAGACTAAGAATAGCTAAGAGCATTATTATGATTTGGCCTTAGACTAAGTATAGCTAAGAGCATTATTATGATCTGGCCTTAGACTAAGAATAGCTAAGAGCATTATTATGATTTGGCCTTAGACTAAGAATAGTTAAGAGCATTATTATGATCTGGCCTTAGACTAAGAATAGCTAGGAGCATTATTATGATTTGGCCTTAGACTAAGAATAGTTAAGAGCATTATTATGATCTGGCCTTAGACTAAGAATAGCTAAGAGCGTTGTTATGATCTGGCCTTAGATTAAGAATAATTTAAGAGCACTATTGGATTAATATCTGAATTGAATAAAATGTGTTGATATGAACTGAATAATACCAAAACTGTGAATGTCTGAAATGAACATTGTGTGCATGATATCTAATGATTTGATTATGAATTTAGATTCAGTTTATATGGATGTTCGACGCATTAGATATGCTTACTCAGCTTTACCGTTGAGCGTGTAGTGTGTTTTATTTGCTACACGCAGGTAAGCAGAAAGCACAATGTGATCCTGGCGGCAGATGGGGCGAGATTGTCGGGATGGATGTGACAAGTTTGAAATGATTTATGATATGTCAAAATTAAATTCGCTTCCGCAATATTGTTGAATACTCCGTACTGTATATGTTATAAAAAAATTATTGGGATTAATAAAGTGTGTTTGAAAAGTTTTAAATTTTTACGATTACCAAGTTAATACTTTAGTCCGGAAGGGGCTGCAGACTTGGACGGATTAGGGTGTTACAGATATTGAGCTATACATACATGTTTCCTAGCAAAAAAAGCAATATAAAAAACTGCTTTATTTTTCTTCTTGAAGGTTGCAACAGGAAGGGCAACCAACATAAAACGTTGCTGCTATGCTTTTGTGTTGAACTTATATGGCACTATAAACTTAGTACCACTGTAAATATAATGACACTGAAGCAACTAGTTGAAATTAAGGTGTTGATAATGATAATGGTGTTGATGATGTGCAGGTATTTTAACTCCTTGCAGTGTGAATGTTTTCTTGTTTGCTACCTTTCAGACGTGAACATGGTTATTTCTGCACCTGCCGGAAGTGGGAAAACAGTACTTTTTGAACTATGCATTTTGAGGCTTCTCTCACGGTTCATATCCACTGAGGGTGTATTTGTACATGCAAAGGGGTCTCTGAAGGCTGTAAGTTACATAAATCGACTCAGTTCAAAGTCTTTTTTATTATTATTTTTACTTTTCTAAAAACCATGTTTTTTCACCCCCAACTAGTACTTTGATTTAACTTAGTTGTGCTCCTAGTATCTTGTCTGGTTTAGGTGCAGACATCATTGCAGTTATCTATTTTAGTAAACTGCCCCTTCCTCGAAACATCATATCACTAAAACAATAAGGATATTGTGGATGCTGACATAATTCTTACCACTTCTGAGGTCAAATGTTGTTGACATTTCATTTATCATCTATGCTTTGATTGCTTTATGACTAGCGTGATCTATACTCATCGATACACGCATTGTGATCTATGCAGAAGTTTGATGATGTGACTCGATATCACATTAAAGTTGGAGGCCTGAGCTTTTTCAGTGACATTGCTCTGGTACAAAAATATTAATGACCTCGGTAACTATGATTTTTATGAGTATTGCTATTTCTATGAGCCTGTAATTCAAAATCTGAGTGAATTTAGGATAGCTAATGAAACAAACACTTACAGTAATATATGTTTTGCAGCAGAGTGGCTTATGGTTCCTCATCATGGAATTAAAAAGTAAAGTAGTTTTTACCACATGATGGGTATATTTGTTGTTAGATTGTAGAAACAACCTAATTGGTCATTTGTGTTGTGCTTTATTCTGTCAGGTTTGGCGAAGAAATGAGACCAGTGAAGTTGACAACCAAAGTTTTAGGTGCACAAAAACTCGGAAATATGATCACTGTGTTGTGAGCTGTTTTTTCTCACAATGCATCTTTTATTTGATTGTCATTCTTTTTCTAGGCTACACTCCTGCAAATAATGACTTTCTATTTGAAAAGGTTTATCCGTGTGAATATTCGTCATTTGACTCTTTTTTGTTCCACTGCCCATCTCATAGACTGAACTTGTGAATTCCCCTTCTCAACATGCTTGATAGTGTTTGGGTGAATTCTTTGTTTGATAGAGAGCTATTAGAAATACCACCTTTTTATTAATATTTAAAAAATAGCATAGCAAAGGCATCAGTTCGTTAGAAAAAACCGATGCTAATACTCTTTTTTTAAAATTAATAAAATAGCAAAGGCACCGGTTGTTTAGAAACAACCGATGCCAATACTCTTTTTTTAATTAATAAACTAGCAAAGGCATCGGTTGTTTAGAAAGAACCAATGCTAATACTCTTTTTTTTAAATTAATAAAATAGCAAAGGCATCGGTTTAAAAACAACCGATGCTAATACTCTTCTTTTTTTAATTTAATAAAATAGAAAAGGCACCGGTTGTTTAGAAACAACCGATGCTAATACTCTTTTTTTTAAAATTAATAAAATAGCAAAGGCATCGGTTGTTTTCGAAGCGATGCAATATAATTAAATTGGATCAATTGCATCGCTTGTATTTGCATCGGTACAAAACCGATGCTAAAGGTATAAAACAACCGGTGCCTTTGCTTTTTTATGTACTAGTGAACAGTGACTGATAATCGATTGTCACTAAGGATAATCGATTATTGGGCGGAATTCTAGGCAAGAAGAAGGATGTTTTGTGTGGGGGAATGGCTGGAAAAGTATGGAGATGATGAAGGAAAAGATTAAATTTAAGAACAGAAATGGGGGGATATGAAATGGAAGAAATTCAAGGATGGATAAACCAAGTTGGTGTTTAAGAGATATTACACACTCTTATCCTAACTTGGGGTTTGAATCTAGAATTTAATTAAGATATGACACACTTAATCAAACATCTAGAACCTAAAACTCACACCTAAGATAACCACTCTTAAGATATAGAATTAGGAATTTGGCTAAAATAGCATCACACTATTTTAAGAATACTCAAAGAGTAAAAGGGGTTTTAATATTCAAAAGATGTGTTTACAATGGCCATAGGGCCTGATTATATAGGGAGAAGGGAAGGGGGATATACATAATACATTGAATGTAAACATGAGGAAGCTTCCTAGCAACGTCCACTTCCCAAGCAGGGGGCAACACTCATTGAATCTTGTCTCCAAAGTTGAATAAAATTCAGGGATGGGGCTGGGGTTTGGGTTTTGGGTTTGTAGTGGTTGTTTCCTGGGTTTTATGGGTATTATTTGGGTAAAAATGAGGGGTTGTTTTTGGCCAATAAAAGGGGACAGGGCTGGGTAATATTAGGGGTGGTTTTGGACATATGGGTTTGGGTTATTGTAAGGGAAAATGGGCAGGGATTAGTGGTTTGTGGTGGGTCAGGATTTTGGCTCTTTTTGGGTGTTGTGTTGGGGTTGTGAAGTGTATTTTGGCCAGGGGATGAATGGAATAAAGGGAGGGTTTTATTTGTTTAATAAAAGGGCTTAAAAGAAGGAAAATAACAACAAACAAAAGGTTTTGGTTTACACACTCTTATTTTCGGCCAGGGGCTAAAATAAGAGTAATAAAAACTTTATTTTGAAATGAATTAAATAGCAAGGAGTTTTGGATATTTAGGGTTGGGTTGGACGGAGTGGGAGTCGGTCTTCGGAACCCTTGGGTCCGAAGTTATTCTGGCCGCTCGGGTTGAAGGACTCGGAATTCTCACTAAAACAGATCATAATGTTTGAACGTAAGTCCTTTGGTTTTTGCGAGGGTGTGGGACATGGGGGAGGGTATGATAGGGCCAGGCCCGCATATAACAGGTTCTTGGGAATAGATGGGAAGGTTTAGGTGGGGGGTATGACCATGGCATTTGGTGGAGGGCCTACGGTTTTAACAGGGTTTTGAACCGTGGGTATAGGAGAGGCTTTTAGAGCGCTTTGGGCAGTGTTTTGGGAGGGTAAAGGAATGGTTTTAGATGGTTTTTCAAGGGGAATGTAGGGGTAGGTGTGGGAATGGTTAGGGCCGTTTGTGGGGGGGTTATAGGCATGGTTGTAGGGGAGGTTGGGGGAAGGGGTATGGAGAGGGTTTTGGGGTTTGTTTGGGCAGTAGTCAAGGAAGAAATAGAGAGGGGTTTTAAGGAGTTTTGGGTCAGAGGTCTGGAGAAGGCGTTGGGGTGAAAATGGGAAGTGGCTAAGGAAGGTAAAGAGGTGGTTTGAGTCGGGTTTTTGAGTAGATGAGAAGGAGTTGGGTGAAAGATGTGTTGGACAACATGGGTGTAAGGTAAAGGGCGGAATTTAGAGGGAGTTTGAGTTTTGAAGGTGGTGGTGGCTTCGGGAGTGCTTTCGGCAGTGTGAGAAGTTTGTGATGGCTGGGATTTAGAGGGGATTAAGTGTAACAACCTAATCCGTCCAGGTCTGCAGCCCCTTTCTTACTAAAGTATTTAACTTGGTAATCATAAAAATTTAAAACTTTTCAAACACTTTTATTTATCACAATAATATTTTTCATAACACATACAGTACGGAGTATTCAACAATATTGTGGAAGCGAATTTAATTTTAACATATCATAAATCATTTCAAATTTGTCACATCCATCCCGACAATCTCGCCCCATCTGCCGCCAGGATCACATTAATCTTTCTGTTTACCTGCGTGTAGCAAATAAAACACACTACACGCTCAGCGGTAAAGCTGAGTAAGCATATCTAATGCGTCGAACATTCATATAAACTGAATCTAAATTCATAATCAAATCTTTTGATATCATGCACACAATGTTCGTTTCAGACATTCACAGTTTTGATATTATTCAGTTCATATCAACACATTTTATTCAATTCAGATACTATTTCAATAGTGCTCTTAAATTATTCTTAATCTAAGGCAAGATCATAATAATGCTCTTAGCTATTCTTAGTCTAAGGCCAAATCATAATAATGCTCTTAGCTATTCTTAGTCTAAGGCCAGATCATAATAATGCTCTTAGCTATACTTAGTCTAAGGCCAAATCATAATAATGTTCTTAGCTATTCTTAGTCTAAGGCCAAATCATAACTTCCATAACCAGATTCTTTTAAGGTAATTATTGATCAGACACTTAAACTATCATAAGTTTAAGGCAATTGATTTCGGACACTTAACTGTAGTCAGTTAAGGCAATCAGACACTTAAACTGTCATTAGTTTAAGGCAAATGATTTCGGACACTTAACTGTAGTCAGTTAAGGCAATAACAATATAACGATTGATCAACATTGGATCGGGCATTTCCAAACGAGTAATCCTCTAGCTTGGTCTACGAATCCCGTTTATGCATTTTTATCTAATTCATCGAATATTCATGTTTCACGAATCCATACTAATATGAGATCTATTCTAGAGGTCTTCTAGATAGCCTTAACATCAATTCTCTAAATGTGTATACCTTTGAGTTCTTCTAGATACCCTTAACAATACAAATCATTTCATAATTATAAATGTATTCATTTTATTCATGATTCAATCATAAATACTTATTTTAATCAGTAGGTTCAATACTCATAATCATCCTTAATATTCATTTATCATAATCATCAATTAACACAACAATTGATAACAAATAGCGGCCTAGCTTCGAGTGTTAACACCCGAACTTACCGTCATGCAACACATAACATTTTTAGTTGTTAAAAACATCATTTTTATTATGGTAAATATTTTTTATAATGATCATAATCCATTGGTATCAAAAATAGGATTTTAGAGCTCAAAAATAGCAATTTCAGACAAATTTTCGGATCAGAACTTTGGGGGATCGATCCGGCCCTCTGGATCGATCCATGATATGAAAAAATGTTCCCAGAGGATCGATCCAAGCCCCTAGATCGATCCAGACAGTGGTTTTTCAGCCACTGTTCATCTTCTTCTTCGTTCGGGTCCAATTTCGGAAATACGGTTTTTAGTTATCGAACTTCAACGAAACTATATAGAGATGTTCTCCAAGGTTCATAGATCATTTTGTCATAAATAATTCATACTTTTAACATCAATTTCATGGTTTATGATTCTTGGTTCTTCAAGCATGTCAAACACAAAACTCAACCAAACGACCGTTTATGAACGTAGAAACGATCTATATGAACATTCTAGTCACTAGATATATCTACGGGCTTACCTCGAACGTAAATGAAGGTTTTGGAAATTTTCCAGCGAAACTTCCGGCTATGATTTCTCTCAACTCCGGCAACTTCGGCTACCAACAACTATTTCAGAGTACTCCCCACACTCTTAAGAACACATTGGTAGTAGTTTCACAACTTTTGGTGAAGATGATGAAGAACAAGACACAGGATGTTGTGTAGGAATCGACTCACGATCGGCTGAGTGGAGGAGGAGGCGCCGTCTGCACAGTCTCCCTGATCGGGACCAATTTTGGTTCCAGTCGGGGTATACTTTTTGGTCCAACTTTCTCCGAATTAAATTCCGTTTGTACCATTGCGATCGACAGTTAAACTCTATCCAACTATATAATTTTTATATTTATTTGAAATACTTTTTCTGACAACATATTTTTGGGTGTTGACTTTGACAGAGTCAAAATTGAATTAATTGATATGTAATTAAAATTAGTCTCATATTCAATCAATATTATTAAATATAAATATTTATTTCAATACATCATTTTACAAAAGTTCACATCTTTGACTTTTTCTCATTTTTATACAAATTACATATTTAAAATGTCATAACTGAACCTCTGTACATCAGATGTATTCATAAAATATACCGTTGGCTTCGTGTCTTCAAGACCTATCCATAAAAGTCAATCTTAACAAAAATTATTGACTCTAAAAATTCCTTCATTTTTGGTCAAACATAGAAATAATGCTTTGTTGAGTCAAAATATTGTTTCTAAAAATACTTTTATAATAGAATAACTTTTAGACTATGTTTTGGGGCGTTACATTTCTTCCCCTCTTAAAGGAATTTCGTCCTCGAAATTCATCTAAGGTTCAACGATCAATAACTTGTTGTATTCTCGTTTAATCATGACTGCGTCAGGTTCACTCATTATGATTACGTCGTTATCCCTACAAACACGTATTTTCAAACCGTAGATGTCATCACACTCGTTCTATCTTCGAGAGATTAACAAAGGTATTCATCAATCCTTTTACATATTCTTGTTTGAAGTCAATGTCAGTAAATAAGTTTCCTTTGCATCATATTTTGGAGTATACTCAATAGAATATATATTTTGGTCGAAAATATTCTTTTCTCAATTGAAATGTTCTTCAATAGCCTTTGCACCCGATAGGATTAGTTGGAAATTTGGAGATTATTTCAATTCATACGTTGTAACGTAATTTTTTTAAGTTACTCAAGGGGTCGTTGTCTTAGGGCATTAGTCAATTTGACTTTTCGTCATGAATTTGAACTTATTTTATGACATCGAATCTAACTATTCACGAGTTCTCAATATGTCATATCGTTAGCAGACTATATATATCACGATTGTGGCAAGAGTATCTCACATTCTCACATTATGGAAGGAACTTCTCAAGCTCTTTCTTATACCATAAGATTCGTTGGTCTACTTGGTAGTCATGCTCTTGGTAAAATTCCAAAGTTCATGGCTACGGTGGTGGATTTATGAAGGGAATTGGTAATGCGAAAAATTAGACTTACCTATGGAGGAGGCAACATTGGCCTTCAAGGAGGTGTTGCTTTAACAGTCTATAACAATGGTGGTATAGCTAGAGGCTTCATACTAGGGTACATAGCAGCACGATAGGTCTATGGTCTTATCAGTAGTACATAGCAGCACATAGCAGTACTCATACGGTGCAGAGTACACCGTTTCCAGCAATTACTACAAGTATTTCGAGATGAATCATGTGGTGGAGGCTTTCATCATACTTCCCGGAGGAATTGATAATATGGAAGGTTCGTTCACCTTAATTTCGTGGGCATCCGAAGGGTTGCACAATAAACCCATTGGTCTCTTGAACATTAACAGTTATTTTAATAACCTAATCAAATTTCTAGATGACGCGGTGAGGCAGAACTTCATGGCTTCCAGTCAGAGAAAACTTTTCATCTCTTCTTTCTTTATTGATGAGCTTTTAGACAAGCTAGCGTTTGCTAAAGCTTTTCCGGGTCCTGGGGCTACTTATGACGAGTTTGTAAATCCTGAGGCATTGGACTTAGAGTTGCATTTGTAATATTACTTTATTTAATTTCAGTTGAATTTATGTTGGAAATAATAGTGTCTATGAACATTATGAGTTAACCATAAATGTTATTCTAAGCTGCATGGCCAGTGCAAGTCAGAAAAATATTTATTTTTAACGTCAAAATGCATCATGTAAATATCAAACATTTTCTTCAAGATGGGTTGAATGAAAGATTTTATTATACAAAGTGTTCAACACACAAAAATTCAAACAGTTACGAATATTCTAGGGATACAAATCAAAAGATAATTTCTTGTTTACATAAGGTTTCTACATTATTCAATATATCCTCGAGCCCTTGTAGCACCTTAGGATCTTCACAGAGTATCATCCTTGGGTTGGATTCTTTGAAATGTTTCGTGTTTTAGAACGTTGACTTGTTCCTGAATGAACAGATTGATTTTGAATAGAAGTAATCGAATATGGTCCAGGGTTAGTGGGACATTCCCTTTGGAAATGTCCAGATTTGCCACAACCTAGACATAATCCTTGCGTAAACCGTCATTCTCCTGGATGGTGTCTTTTACAAATATTACACTTTGGATGTTTCCATACTCTCATTTTGTTTACGGATGTCGTCGTTTGATTTGTCATTGACTTTCCCTTTTTCGAGTGTAGGGCACTTTTGATTTCTTGCAAGGGTCTCTTCCCAGTTGTATTTGGTCGTACATTTGAATTGGCATTCTCAGTCTTTAGACTTTCATAGTAATCACTTAGATCCTTTTCAGCTTTGGAGATTAGGTCATATGCCTCAATAAAATCCATAGTTTGAATGGTAGATACGTGCGGCCTGAGATCAGGTCGAAGTCTTTTGCGAAAATCTTCAATGCGGTCAGCCGCTGTGCTCACCAGTGTGGGTGCAAATTGAGCGAGATGGACAAATCTCCTTGCTTCAATTCAACAAATTCAGCACCCTTCTCTTCACGGAATCGGGATGGGATATATTCTTTCTTGAATGCCCAATCAAAGAATTCCCAAGTCCAATGTTTAGGTGTGTTTGGATTTTCGTCAGTGTGTTTCCACCATTCATAGGCTTCCTTGCGGAGCAATTGAGCTGCAAATTTTGGATGATCAAAAAGAGGTATGTTCAAATTTTGTAGTACACGAGCGGTCTACTCGATCCATTCAAGAGCAATCTTGGGTTCGGCAATTTGATCTCCTAGAAACTCCTCAGCACGATTATCTTTCAAAGTTTTGAAAGTGATCAAACGAGGTGGTGGTGGAGGTGGTTGAAACACAGGGACATTGGTCATTTATTGCAAGAAGTTTACCATTAAGGTAGGTAGCATAGCTTCAAGTTGACCTCCAATATTTTGATCATTTTAGGGAATATTTTGTGGGTTCATTGGTTCATTTTGAATAGGTGCGAAATTGGATACTTCGGTATGAACATTCTCTTGTTCATTGTTTGGCACTTGATTACTTTGACTGTGAGCGGTTTCTTGACTCATTCTATAATAACAGAAATTTTTTCATTAGGATTTTTGACTTGAATAGACGAGTTCATAACAGATATCACTTTATTCATTTCTTGATGGTAAGCAATTACGTCACTAGGCATTTCATAACAAGGTGTCACTTGTTAGAATAATAGACCAGTGCTAGAGGGGGGGTGAATAGCGTTTGATCGTAGAAATCGCAGGAATTAAAAAATTTAAAAGAGATGTAAAGAGAAGAGTAAGAGGCACACCAAATTTACCCTGGTTCACCACAACTTGTGGCTAATCCAGCCTCCCGAGAGACTCTCTCGAGCTACACTACTATCTCGTTAAGCTTAACGGTGCTTAACAAACCCTTACAACTTGAGAGTTCGAGTCACACGAACCTCAACGAGTCCTTCAAAGGAAACAGCCCTTCCTTTGAATCAACCGAGAGAAATACTTTCTCTCAACGTGTCTAGCAACACAAATACACTCAAGAACGAGACTCTCTTATAGAGTAGATGATGAGTAAACTAAGTACGCTCAAGAACAACTCAACCTTCACACAAAATGGCTCTAAAAAGCTATGGAAAAGAGTGTTGTTTGAATGCAATGAAAGTATGAATATTGTGAAGTGAATTGATGTGTAACGCAGACCCAAACACCCCTTTTTATAGTGCCAAAATAGGCTCCAACGGACCAATACATTAAAGGGGTGATTGGCTTGATTTATGGGATTGAATAAATTTGGGATCTGCAGGATATTGGCTTCCCAGCGATGTATGGACGTTACCCATCGCTGGTAGGCCAATTTTCCTTCAGTTTTGAAGCCAATGGTCACTTACCCATCGATGGGTACATGCTTCCCATCGCTGGGTGGGAGGTTGACTTCCAAACATGGAAAGAATCAACCATAAATTGTTGAAACACGGGTTTATCACGTTTTCATACTAAAGTCGTGTTTGTTGTTATGACAGGTTTTGATAATGCCAAACCGCCATGAACGAGACAAGTCATTGAATATACAAGGCGAGAACCAAAGATG
This sequence comes from Cuscuta australis, assembly GCA_003260385.1. Taxonomy (NCBI): domain Eukaryota; kingdom Viridiplantae; phylum Streptophyta; class Magnoliopsida; order Solanales; family Convolvulaceae; genus Cuscuta; species Cuscuta australis. Next base: position 2,098,351 of record NQVE01000186.1, on the reverse strand, counting down.
AGAAGAAAGAGAACAAGGGCCAAAAGAAGACCAAGAACGAAGACCGTAGTCTTAGTGTCGTTGAGTCAGTCACAATTGTGATCAAGATCGACCCAATCTTTACACTTTGGCTCTTTAGGATAAAATTCTTTTCATTTCATTTCACATCATAAAAATGTTTTTCAAACATTAAAAACACTTGGTGTTCACCCAAACCAAAACCCAAGCCATCCGGCGTTCGGGTTTCAGAAACCGGCGTTTGGCATTCGGTTTTCGGCGTTGGTTTTTGGCGTCCGAACTAACCATGTGGTTTTCAACTTTTTATTATTGGTTTTTACTTCTGGGCACATTTAAATAGTTTTACATCAAAAACACTTCAAAAACCACCTTTCGTTTTTTTTCATTTGATAAAAACCATGCGAAACAGCATAAACTTGGCTAGCCGTGGTTTTTACTTAAATGAAGTGGTTTTGAAGTCTTTTTGTGTAGGAATTGTTTTTGAATGAATTTAAATGGTTCTCCAATCAAAACATCATGAAAAACACCTTTCGGTTTTGTCTTTTGGTAAAAACCACCCGTGTATGGCGTTGACTTGGTCAACCGTGGTTTTTACCTTAACGACGTGGTTTTCAACTTAAAAAGCTTTTTTTGACATCACAATACATTAAATAAGTGTTTTATATACTTAGTTTTTACTTTGGAGAACTTTGCATTTTTCGGTCGGGTTTTAGTGTCGGTCAGCTAAGCCATGGTTCTGGGCTAGCCATCTACCCAGCGATGGTAGATATCACTCATGCATGGGTAAGTGATCCCGGGATTCCAGAATCATTCTACCCAGTGATGGGAGATATTACCCCGCGATGGGTAAGCAGCCTTCAGCCCAACTGATTTCCAGAACCATGCCAAACAGCTGCAGCCCTCAATAGTCGATTATCACTCTCCAATAATCGATTATCAGCCTTTCCCAAAAACAACCTGCCATCATCAATAATCGATTGACCCCTCCTATAAATCGATTATCTCCCCTCCCAGAAAATCCCCAGAAAATTGCCCCAGAAACTGAAGCCCCTGATAATCGATTATCCGCTTTGGACAATCGATTATTTCTTCCCTGTTCTTAACAAGATAGTTCCTTTAAAACCTAAGCTTGGCTGTAACATTTGGTATCAAAGCTAAGTGTTGAACATCCCCAAAGGGCCACTCACCAGCACTCCCTTCCCTCTTCCCTAAAACCCCCCAAAGCCAAACTAAACGACCTTCCTTACCTTTTCCCACTTCAACCATGTCGAATGAATCCCGAACTATGTCCCATGAAGAGCTCATTGCCTCAAATACAGCCTTGAAAGCCCAAGTAGAGTACTTGGCTAAAGAGGTAGCCAAGCTTACGAAGATGAAACTCAACGAGCTCCAAGGAAGTGACCGTGAAGAAGACGTTAGTTCTAGTGGAACCATGAAGCCTAAAGCCAATGAAGGTTCTGACTTCAAAGTTGACATTCCAACTTTTGAAGGGAAGAACGACCCGGACGAGTTCCTCGAGTGGCTAGAAACAGTGGAACGCGTCTTTGACTTCAAAGATGTTTCCGACGAAAAGAAGGTCAAGATAGTGGCCTTAAAGTTCCGGAAGTATGCATCAACTTGGTGGACTAATACATGCACCAAGAGGAGAAGAAACGACAAGGAACCGGTGTCCACGTGGATAAAGATGAGGTCCCTTCTAAAGAAGAAGTTTTTACCCGCCGAATATGTTCGTGAGAATTTAGCTAAGCTTCAAACGCTTAGGCAAGGTTCTAAGTCCGTTGAAGAATACAACCGGGAGTTTGAAGAGCTCTTGCTGAGGTGTGACTTGCAAGAAGATGACGAACAAACCTTTGTTCGTTACCTATTCGACTTAAACCTACAAATCGCCAACACGGTGGAGTTGCAAAGTTACGACTCTCTTGAAGAACTCACGAAGTTGGCCCTCAAAGTTGAAGCTCAACATAAGAAATCCAAAGCCCTTTTTTCCAAAAATAACACCCCTTCCCCACGGCCGTACTCCTCCACATCCAAACCACCTTACCCTTCACCAAAATTACCTTACACTACCCCCCAAAAACCCCACTACTGCCCACGGCCCAAACCCCTCCTCCTCCTCCCCATCTACCTCAAGAAACCCCTCCTCCTCTTTCACACCCCGGACTGATCCCCACCAAGAAAGCACCTGTTTGCTTTCGGTGCCAAGGACGAGGTCATTATGCCAATGAATGTCCTAACAAGAAGATGATGGCCATTGTCGAGTGTGATGAAGAAGACTTTGACCCAACTTGGGTTGAAGAAGAAGTTGAAGAAGTCGAAGAACTAGATGAGTTTGTTGGCCCCGATGAAGGAGAACTCTTGGTCATCCGAAGGACCTTGAGTGCTATAACCTGCCCCGAAGAACAAGTGCAGTGTGAAAACATCTTTCACACACGTTGTACGGTCCAAAAGAAGGTGTGTTCGCTTATCATTGATAGTGGAAGTTGCACCAATGTGGCGTCCAAAACCATGATAGACAAGCTGCGTTTGAAGACCTCTCCACATCTTAAGCCTTACACGATTCAATGGTTGAATCATGGCAAGGGCTTACGTGTTGATACCCAAAGTCTCATCTCTTTGAGTATCGGCAAATCATACAAGGACGACGAATGGTGCGATATCATTCCTATGGATGCATGCCACATACTTTTGGGACGCCCGTGGCTCTTTGATCACCGTGTGCAACATGATGGCTAAACTTATTCGTTCTTGATGAATAAAAGGAAGATCACCTTGACACCTCTCCCTCCCCCCACTTCACCTACGGACAAACAGCCACAAGAACCCACTCCCATCCTTTTCTCCACCATCATACAAGCTGAGCAACATGAATTCCATATAGTTAAAGACCTCATTCTCCTTGAAGATGGAGAAGCCGAGCCCACTGTCCACCCAAAACAGCCCCACTCTCTAGCCCAACCGATCCTTGAAGAATATGCTCAAGTGTTCCCCGAAGATTTCCCGCACGGTCTCCCCCCTAAACGAGACATCCAACACAAAATTGACCTCATTCCGGGGGCTGCCCTACCCAACAAACCAGCATACCGAATGAACCCCGAAGAAACGAAGGAAATTCAACGACAAGTTGATGAGTTATTGGCTAAGGGCTTCGTGAGAGAAAGCCTTAGCCTGTGTGCTGTCGCGGCACTTTTGGTTCCCAAGAAGAATTGAACGTGGTGTATGTGCTGCGATAGTCGGTCTCTCAACAAGATCACTATCAAGTACCGGTACCTGATTCCCCGTTTGGAAGACATGTTGGACGAGTTGCATGGCTCTAAGATCTTTTCAAAAATTGATCTTAGGAGTGGATATCATCAAATTCGAATCTTTGAAGGAGACGAGTGGAAGACAGCGTTCAAGACGATGTTTGGGTTAGACGAATGGTTGTTTATGCCATTTGGATTAACCAATGCCCCGAGCACGTTCATGCGGCTTATGAATCAGGTCTTGAAGCCGTTTATAGGTCATTTTGTTGTTGTCTACTTTGACAACATTCTGATTTATAGCAAAAATGAAGAAGATCATGCTAATCACCTCACTTTGGTGATTAAGTTGGACAAGGAGAAACTCTACGACAACCTCGAAAAGAGCCAATTCTTTTCGCAAGAAACGGAGTTCTTTGGATACTTTATCTCAAGTGAAGGCATACGGGTGGACGAAAAGAAGACACAAGCCATTAGAGAATGGCCGACCCCCACCACTATGCAACAAGTTCGGAGTTTTCATGGTCTTGGCTCTTTCTACCGGAGATTTGTGAAGGATTTTAGCACCATCACGGCACCTATCACGGATTTGACGAAAAATCAGAAATTCGAGTGGAACTCCAAGGCCGAACAGGCCTTTGAAACAATCAAGGAGCAATTAAAACATGCCCCCGTGTTAGCCCTTCCTAGTTTTGACAAACTATTCGAGGTCGAGTGTGATGCCTCAGGAGTTGGAATCGGAGCTGTCCTATCCCAAGAAGGGCACCCGGTGTCGTACTTTAGCGAGAAGCTAAACGACACAAGAAGGAGGTATTCCACATACGACAAGGAGTTCTACGCATTAGTGCGGTCACTTGAGCATTGGCGCCATTATCTCGTGAGCAAGGAATTCATCTTACATTCCGACCATGAGGCTCTAAAGTACATCCAAAGGCAACATAAATCCGACCCCGGCATGCTAAATGGGTCGAGTATATCCAAACCTTCACCTTCACCATCAAACACAAAAACGGAACCATGAACAAGGGCGCCGATGCCTTGTCCCGGAGGCATTTATTACTAACGGTACTTAGTACCAAACTTGTTGGTTTTGAGTTTTTGCAGGAGCTGTACAAGGAAGATGAAGACTTCAAGGACACTTATTCTAAGTCCCTCATTCGGCCATATGGAGATTTTCTTGTCAAAGACGGTTATCTCTTCCGTGGTAACCAACTGTGCATCCCGAAAAGCAGTATGCGCGAAACCCTCATTGAAGAAGTCCACGGAGGAGGCCTAGCTGGTCATTATGGAGTCGACAAGACTCACATGATGATGAAGGAGCATTACCACTGGCCAAAGATGGAACGAGACGTCGAGCGTTTTATCAAGCGTTGCAACACATGCCACCTAGCAAAGAGTCACTCACTGCCCCAAGGAAAGCACATGCCGCTACCCGTTCCTTGTGCACCATGGGAAGATATTAGCTTGGATTTCATCACCGGGCTACCAAGGACGCAGCGGGGCAAACATTCGATCATGGTTGTCGTGGACCGTTTCTCAAAGATGGCCCATTTCATGCCATGTGTTACCACTTATGATGCTTCACAAGTTGCAGATATCTACTTTTGAGAGATAGTCAAACTCCATGGCGTTCCTCGAAGCATGGTAACGGACAGAGACACCAAATTCCTTAGTCATTTTTGGATGACTCTTTGGAGAAAATTGGGTACTAAACTGAAGTTTAGTACGTCAAGCCACCCACAAACTGATGGCCAAATCGAGGTCACCAACCGCACCCTGGGAACACTCTTACGAGCCCTCATCAAGAAGAACATCAAGCAATGGGAGGAGCTTCTTCCACACGCCGAGTTTGCCTACAACCGAACCCCGAACAAGACTACTGGACTATCCCCATTCACGGTGGTCTATGGTTCGAACCCCTTGACCCCACTTGAACTTGATCCGATCATCACGGAAACCAAATACAGTTGGGAAGCGGACAAGCGGTCAAAGGAAATCCAAGACCTTCACGCCAGGGTTCGAGAGAAGATTGAAGCTATAAACGAGAAGGTAAGTGCACGCATCAACAGAGGAAGGAAGAACGTCCACTTCCAACCAGGAGACCTAGTTTGGATTCACCTTCAGAAAGAGCGTTTCCCCACGAAACGCAAGTCAAAGTTGCTGCCAAGAGCCGATGGCCCGTTTGAAATCATAGAGAAAATCAATGACAATGCCTACAAGATTAACCTTCCGGGAGATTATGGAGTATCGGCTACTTTCAATATCAAGGACATCAGCCCGTACTTTGAGCCTGAAGAAATTCCGAGTTTGAGGACAAACTCTTTTGAAGAAGGGGAGGATGATATACCCCGGGCGACTACCAACGACTCTAAAGTCGTTAAACAAATTAACGGAATAATGGCTAAGTGTTATGATTCTTTTTGGACCGAACTTATCAATCCTAAAACCCGCCACATAGCCATAATTTCCCTGAGCCCAACTCCAACTTAAAAGGCCCAGCCATTCTCATCCAATCCAAACCCCAAAATATCCAAAATAATAAACCCAAAACTACATTTATTTTTCCTTCATATGCCACAACCCTGCCAATACCACTCCTTTACACCTCAACTTGGCTAAACAAACAGCCATAAAATCCAAGACACCTTGACCCACATCCACACCCTTCAATTCCCCATGTTTTTATCCCATATCCAGCCCAGGAAATACCTCCAAATAACCTGCTACCCCACCCTTTTTCTCCTGCCCAAAACAACCCACCTAAGCCAATCAATTGTGAATTATATTCACATATTCCCTCCCACCACTAATAGCAAAAATCCTGCCCTACAAGTACAATAATCCCTGTGTTTTTCCCACTAAAGGAACATCAACAAGTGGCCATTAATTTCTTTAATTTGTGTGAATAAGAGACTTGGTAGTCTCCCTTTTCTATGCCTATATAAGCTCATCCCTAAGCATTGTAAACACACATTGTATTCCAATTTTAGTCAAAGTGATTCACTTGTGTGTTTCATTCACAATTCCTAATCCTATATCTTAAGACTGGTTCTCTTGAGTGTGAGTTTTAGGTTCTAGTTATTTAAGTAAGTGTGTAATATCTTATTTAAATGCTAGATTCAACCCCAAGTTAAGATAAGGGTGTGTAATATCCCTTAACACCAATTTGGTTTGTTTTTCTTTCTAAAGAAGTACCTTGTTCCTGTCTCGAGCTGTCAAATAATCGATTATCCCCACTGGAAATCGATTATCTATCCTTCGTGAAACACCTGCAGCCCTCAATAGTCGATTATCAGTCTCCAATAATCGTTTATCAGCCTTTCCCAAAAAAAACCTGCCATCCTCAATAATCGATTGACAACTCCTGTAAATCGATTATCTCCCCTCCTAGAAAATCCCTAGAAAATTGCCCCAGAAACTGAAGCCCCTGATAATCGATTATCCGCTTTGGACAATCGATTATTTCTTCCCTGTTCTTAACAAGATAGTTCCTTTAAAACCTGAGATTGGGTATAACACGATGGGAGGGCATACCCATGGCTGGTTAGGCATGATCGTTGTGAGTCATTTAAGGCTGATTCTTTCCTTGTTTGAAAGTCAACCTCCCACCCAACGATGGGAAGCATTTACCCATCGATGGGTAGGTGACCGTTGGCTTCAAAACTGAAGGAAATTTGGCTTACCAGCGATGGGTGAGTCTAAACATAGATGGGAAGCCAATATCCTGCAGATCCCAAATTTATTCAATCCCATAAATCAAGCCAATCACCCCTTTAATGTATTGGTCCGTTGGAGCCTATTTTGGCACTATAAAAAGGGGTGTTTGGGTCTGCTTTACACATCAATTCACTTCACAATATTCATATTATCATTGCATCCAAACCACATTATTTTCCATAGCTTTCTAGAGCCAACTTGTGTGAAGTTTGAGTTGTTCTTGAGCGTATATATTTTACTCAATATCCACTCTTAAGGAGAGTCTTGTTCTTGAGTGTCTTAGTGTTTTATACACGTTAAGGGAAGCCTGTTTCCCTTGGTTGTACGAAGGAAAGGTATTTTCCTTCGGGTTGAAGTCTTGGAGTGCGGTATCTCCAAGCAAGTGTTGTTGAGGCTCGTGGGACTCGAGTTCTCAAGTTGTAACGGTTTGTTAAGCACCCGTAAGCTTAACGAGAAAGTAGTGTAGCTCGAGAGAGTCTCTCGGGAGACTGGATTAGCCACACGTTGTGGTGAACCAGTATAAATCTTGGTGTGCTCCCTTTACGCTTTCTACGCTCTTTATCTTGCACGTTCTTAATTTTTTATTTCTGCGATTTCTACGATCAAACGCTATTCACCCCCCCTCTAGCGTTGGTCACTTATTCTAACAAATGGTATCAGAGCTTAACTCGCGTCCAAACTTAACCGTTTGAGAGTAAAAGCGATCATGGGTTCTTCTTGTAGAAATTTCTATGCAGGAATAGGTGAAGGGCAATCAACCACACGGCCACCTCTTTTTGATGGAACCAATTATACATATTGGAAAGAACGAATAAGAATCTATATTCGTTCCATGAACTTCCAATTATGGTTGGTTATCAAAAATGGGGAAGAGGTGCTGATGAAGAAAGTCGAGGACAAATTGATCCCCAAGACCGAAGATGAATTTGATGCGGAGGACATCAAAAAGGTCGAGAATTATGCAAAGGCAATAAACATGCTTTATTGTGCCGTAAATCCTAATGACTACTGCAAAATCTCTTGCTGCTCAATCGCCAAGGATATGTGGGATAAACTTGAGGTGACGTACGAAGGAACGGACCAAGTACGTGACGCCAAGATCGACTTCCTCACCCAAGAGTATGAGATGTTTAGAATGAAGGAGCACGAAAACATCGATGACATGTTCGACCGATTCTCCAAGATAGTCAATGATCTTCATGCTTTGAAGAAGACCTACACCGACAGGGATCTTGTGCGAAAGATCCTACGGAGCTTGACATCCGAATGGCGATCTAAGGCCGATGCCATATATGAGTCAATCGGCACATCAAATGTCACCATCGACGGTTTAAGAGGTAACTTAAAAACGTATGAATCTACTATACTTAACCCGTCTTTGAATGACCAGAGAAAAGGCATAGCATTAAAAGCCTCCAAAGAACCGACAATGAATGACTCAAGCGATGATGATGAAGTCAAGCTTGTCATGAAGAAGTTTTGCAAACTTCTAAGAAAGAAAGAAAAGGTTGAGGATGGCCCTGTGTGCTATGGATGTGGTGAAGCCGGGCACATCAAGAACAAATGCCTGAGAAACGGAAGGAACACTCGCCACTTCAAAAAGCAAAGGGCATATATCTCTTGGGGTGGCGACTTCGGCGAGGAGTCAACCGACCAAGACGAGGATGAAGCTGCCAACCTCTGTCTCATGGCACACGAAAACCAAACCGACAATGTACAAGAGGTATGTACCATTTCTTCCGACTCTTACACTTTTGAAGAAATGCAAGAAGCACTTCACGAACTTTATGATGAATTTGTTAGCGCTTCTAAAATCAACAAATCATTAAAGAAACACCTTTCCACTCTTGAAAATGATTTTGAAAAGCTAGAAAAAGATATTGAGAAGTTGAAACAAGAAAATAAATCTTATGGCAAAAGAAGCGCCGACAAACGGGAAAGTTCCTCAAATGAATGTGAATCTTGTAAAGCTTTAAAGGAACAAGTCACTAAACTTGAGAGTACGGTTAAGAAATTTAATACTCCACACAAAGATCTTAATTTACTCCTTGACACCATGCATTTTTCTAAAGAAGTAATAGGTTTTAATATAAATGAAGCTAAGAATAAAGAAAACGTTGAGCAAACACCTAGACAACCTCCTAAGGCTCAATGTAAGAAAGCTAAAAATCAAGTAAATAGAAAACCTAGTCAATCTAAGAACACTACACAACCTAGACAAAAACCTAGGAATGAAAACGTTCATGGTAGACAACCTAAGAAAAATTATCAAAATGTTTTTGTGCATAAACATATTTTTTCTCAAAATAGAAGAGACAATATGAGAACACCTAGAAATGATCCTTTTGAAAACATGCATAAACCATCCTTTTCTCAAAATAGGACAAACATGGTTAGGCCCCCTAGCTATTATCAACCTAGGCATATGTTCAACCCAAACGTAGTATGCCATTATTGCAATAGGGTAGGACATATAGCTCCCGTGTGTTTTACCAGACATAGGCACTTCACCTATAATGAAACACACAACATATTTAGTGCTAACGAAAAGAAATCCTTTGGAAAAGGATATTCGTATCATAAACAATCTCCACAAGACAATGCACAAAAGAAACCATACTATTTCTTCTACTTTGATGACAAAAAGAAAGTCCGCATTCCGTTACCAGAACCAACACAAATCACACCAAGATATCGGCACTCCGTTCAGGTAGACTGGAACCCATGGGCTGGCCAAGGTAACTCCTAAACGATCATCTAATCGTGTGTGTGTGTGCGTGTTAGGAAACGAATTTTGGGTGTGTGTGTGGGCAATAAAGGTTAACTAACCCCCAAGGACCCATAGCCATACTTTGGGTACCAAAGTGTTGTTTTTTTGCAGGTACGTATCAAAGTGAGGAACTCAGGGGGAACCAGCGATGGGTGGTTTATCCCATCGCTGGGAAGGAAGTATTTTCTAACCAGCAGCCCTCTTCCCATCGATGGAAACTTCTTCCCATCGCTGGGTGTTTGACACTTTCTTTAAAATTTTTTTTAACGGATTTCCAGTAGCTGTCTTCCCATGGATGGGAGAACCTTACTGTTAGAATAAGTGCCATTCACTAGAGGGGGGGTGAATGGTGAGGCACGAGAATGTTTATAAATTTTCGCGGAATAAAAATCGCAGGGATAAAGTAAAGAGCGGAATAAAAAGGAGTAAAGGGAGCACACCAAGATTTATACTGGTTCATCACAACGTGTGGCTAGTCCTGTCTCCCGAGAGACTCTCTCGAGCTACACTACTTCCGTTAAGCTTACGGGTGCTTAACAAAGCGTTACAACCTGAGAACTCGAGTCCCACGAGCCTCAATACACTTGCTCGGAGATACCGCACTCCAAGACTTCAACCCGAAGGAAAATACCTTTCCTTCGTACAACCAAGGGAAACAAGCTTCCCTAAACGTGTTTACAACACTAAGAACACTCAAGAACAAGACTCTCTTTAAGAGTAGATGTTGAGTAAACTATATACGCTCAAGAACAACTCAAACTTCACAAATTGGCTCTAGAAAACTATGGAAAATAATCTTGTTTGGATGCAATGATAATATAAATAAAGTGAAGTGAATTGATTAGAAAAGCAGACCCAAACACCCCTTTTTATAGTGCCAAAGTAGGCTCCAACGGGCCAATACATTAAAGGGGTGATTGACTTGATTTATGGGATTGAATAAATTTGGGATCTGCAGGATATTGGCTTCCCATCGATGTTTAGACTCACCCATCGCTGGTAAGCCAAATTTCCTTCAGTTTTGAAGCCAACGGTCACCTACCCATCGATGGGTAAATGCTTCCCATCGCTGGGTGGGAGGTTGACTTTCAAACAAGGAAAGAATCAGCCTTAAATGACTTCCAGCGGTCATGCTTTCCAATCGATGGTTAAGCCTTCCCATCGCTGGGTTCCCATCAATGGGTAAAGCTTCCCATCGCTGGGTAAGGGCATCCTGCCTTGTGATAATGTTGGACCAAGGCTTGAACAGCGATGGGTAGAGCTTCCCATCGCTATTTGCATGGTTCTGTAATTCAATTGGGCTGAAGGCTGCTTACCCATCGATGGGTAATATCTCCCATCGCTGGGTGAAATGATTCTGGAATCTCGGGATCACTTTCCCATACATGGGTGAAATCTACCATCGCTGGGTAGATGGCTAGTCCAGAACCATGGCTTAGCCGACCGGCACTGAAACCCGACCGAAAAATGAAAAGTTCTCCAAAGTAAAAACTAAGTGTTTAAAACACTTATTTAATGTATTTTGATGTCAAAAAAACCTTTGTATGTTGAAAACCACGCCGTACACTGGTGGTTTTTACCAATAGACAAAACCGAAAGGTGATTTTCATGATGTTTTTATTGGAGAACCATTTAAATGCAATCAAAAACAATTCCTACACAAAAAGACTTGAAAACCACTTCATTTAAGTAAAAACCACGGCGAGCCAAGTTTATGCCGTTTCGCATGGTTTTTATCAAACGACAAAAAACGAAAGGTGGTGTTTGAAGTGTTTTTGATGGAAAACTATTTAAATGTGCCCAGAAGTAAAAACCAATCATAAAAATTTGAAAACCACTTGATTAGTTCGGACGTCAAAAACCAACGCCGAAAACTGAATACCGAACGCCGGTTTCTGAAACCCGAACGCCGGATGGCTTGGTTTTTGGTTTGGGCAAACACCAAGTGTTTTTAATGTTTTAAACATGTTTGAAAAAATTTTTTATGATGTGAAATGCAATGAAAAGAATTTTAGCCTAAAGAGCCAAGGTGTAAAGATTGGGTCGGTCTTGATCACAATTGTGACTGACTCAACGACACTAAGACTACGGTCTTCGTTCTTGCTCTTCTTTTGGCCCTTGTTCTCTTTCTTCTCATATTTGGTTCTCGCCTTGTATATTCAATGACTTGTCTCGTTCATGGCGGTTTGGCATTATCAAAACCTGTCATAACAACAAACACGGCTTTAGTACGAAAACGTGATAAACCCGTGTTTCAACAATTTCCCACTTTTTGATAATGGCAAAGAAGACGGGGTTATGCATAGGAGGATTGATTTGAGACTTAAAAAATGTTCCCCCTTAATCTATGCATAACCTTTATATCTTCCCCCTTTTGACATTAGCAAAAAGCACTTCAAAAAATTGTAAAAAAAGAACTCCTTGAACATTGATGTTTGATACTGAACATCGATGCTTGAAAATGTACTAGAGCATCAATTGTCAACAATATCGTAAAACGAGCTTCCCCCTTGATGCGGTTCATTGGGTTCCGTGCTTGGAGCATCCACTACAGGTTTGTAGTCTTCAAGCACACCCTTTTGTGTATCTAGTAATACCATTGAGGTACCCAATAGCTTTTGGGTCCTTGGGGGTTAGGAAAATAAAAATCATAATTATGATTATAATAAGTGTCCCTATGCTTAGCAAAACAAACGGGAGCTATGTGTCCTATCTTAGAACAATAATGGCATACTACGTTTGGATTATGCATATGCCTAGGTTGAGCCAAAAACTTTCTAGGTGATCTAAAATCATTATTCCTAGAATTATTAACTAAATTCTTAGACTCATTTCTAGGTTGTCTCAAAATAGTTCTACCATTTGTAAAAATCCTAGAGTCAATTCGAGGTTGTCTCACCTTGTTACTTTTATTCTTTCTAGAATTAATTTTGTTATACTTAGGATTATTCATTCTTCTAGGTGGTTTATCATTCTTAACTTCTTGACAAAGTTTCTTAGGATGTTCTACCTTAATTTTTTCAATGGTGCTTTTAAGTTCTACATTCTCTACTTTTAAAGACTCACAAGAGGAACAAGTAGAACTTTGGTCAAAGAAAGAATCTTCATTCATTGCCTTAATTTTATTTTTGAGGTCAAAATTATCATTTTCCAAAAATTTATTTTCCTCTTCCAAAGCATGAATTTTTGCCTTAGCCTCTTTGGCAATTTTTGAAGTTTTCTTCAATTCACCAAATAATTCTTGAAAGGCTTCTTGTAATTATTCTTCAAACGAGAAAGAGTTAGAAGTACTTACCTCTCCATTTCGTTCATGAGCCATAAGACATAAGGTGGCGGTTTCGTCACCGGAACTTTCCATGTATGCTCGTTCCTTCTTCTTCTTTTCCTTGCGGTTTGGGCAATATGGCTTTATGTGACCAAGTTCTCCACAACCAAAGCACGTTGGAACGGGTTCCCCCTTTCTTTTACAATCTCGGGACCCAAGTTCTTCCTTCAAAAATTCTTGGAACTTCTCGAGCAAGTTGTAAGAAGGATTATGGTCATCGCTATCGAAGTCACTTACCTCTACTCTTTTTGAGGATGAGGCTTTGAGAGCGAGACCGGGACTCTTGTCAAGAGAAGGTTTAAGAATAGTGGATTCATAAGTTTTAAGATTACCTCGAAGACCATCGATGGTGACATTGGTGTTACCAATATGGCATCGGCTTTTGAACGCCATTCCATGTTAGGCTCCGAAGGATTTTTCGAACAAGATCTTTGTTCGAGTATGTTTTACCAAGGACATGGAGATCGTTGATGATCTTTAAAAATCAGTCGAACATTTGATCAACGCTTTCAATTTCCTTCATTTTAAACAACTCATATTCATGGGTTAGAAGATCAATTTTAGCTTCACGAACTTGAGGTGTACCTTCGTATGTCACTTCAAGCTTATCCCACATTTCTTTTGCGGTGGAGCAAGAAGAAATTTTCCGGTAGTCATCTGGGTTAATTGCCCAAAAAATCATGTGTTTAGCTTTTTAAAAAGCTTCTACCTTCTTGATGTCTTCAGCATCATATTCTTCCTCCGTCTTTGGGATGGTGGTTTCACCAACCTTTTACATTGGCATCGTCTCACCGTTTTTGATCATTAACCACAGTTGGAAGTTGATTGACCGAATGTAAATCCTCATTCTTTCCTTCCAATAGGTGTAGTTTGTTCCATCGAAGAGTGGAGGTCTAACGATGGAGTGTCCTTCGCTTAATCCTACATACGACATTCTCAACAAGAAAATATAGATCGTTCTCTCAACCGGTTAAGGCTTGTAGAGAGTTTGGCTCTGATACCAATTGTTAGAATAAGTGCCCTTCACTAGAGGGGGGGTGAATGGTGAGGCACGAGAATGTTTATAAATTTTCGCAGAATAAAAATCGCAGGGATAAAGTAAAGAGCAGAATAAAAAGGAGTAAAGGGAGCACAATCTTTTCATTGAATTTCACATCAAAAAATGTTTTTCAAACATGTTTAAAACATTAAAAACACTTGGTGTTCGCCCAAACCAAACACCAACCCATCCGGCGTTCGGGTTTTAGAAACCGGCGTTCGACATTCGGTTTTCGGCATTGGTTTTTGGCGTCCTAACTAACCAAGTGGTTTTAAACTTTTTATGATTGGTTTTTACTTCTTGGAACATTTAAATAGTTTTACATCAAAAACACTTCAAAAACCACCTTTCGTTTTTTGTCATTTGATAAAAACCATGCGAAACGGCATAAACTTGGCTAGCCGTGGTTTTTACTTAAATGAAGTGGTTTTCAAGTCTTTTTGTGTAGGAATTTTTTTTGAATGCATTTAAATGGTTATCCAATCAAAACATCATGAAAACCACCTTTCGGTTTTGTCTTTTGGTAAAAACCACCCGTGTACGGCGTTGACTTGGTCAACCGTGGTTTTTACCTTAATGACGTGGTTTTCAACTTAAAAATCTTGTTTTGACATCACAATACATTAAATAAGTGTTTTATATACTTAGTTATTACTTTGGAAAACTTTGCATTTTTCGGTCGGGTTTTAGTGCCGGTCAGCTAAGCCATGGTTCTGCGCTAGCCATCTACCCAGCGATGGTAGATATCACCCATGCATGGGTAAGTGATCCCGGGATTCCAGAATCATTCTACCCAGCGATGGGAGATATTACCTAGCGATGGGTAAGCAGCCTTCAACCCAACTGATTTCCAGAACCATGCCAAACAGCGATGGGAAAATCTACCCATCGCTGTTTAAGCCTTGGTCCAACATTTTCGCAAGGCAGAATGCCCTTACCCATGCATGGGAACCTTTACCCATTGATGGGAACCCAACGATGCGAGGGCATATCCATGGCTGGTTAGGCATGACCGTTGTGAGTCATTTAAGGCTGATTCTTTCCTTGTTTGAAACTCAACCTCCCACCCAGCGATGGGAAGCATTTACCCATCGATGGGTAGGTGACCGTTGGGTTCAAAACTGAAGGAAATTTGGCTTACCAGCGATGGGTGAGTCTAAACATCGATGGGAAGCCAATATCCTGCAGATCCCAAATTTATTCAATCCCATAAATCAAGCCAATCACCCCTTTAATGTATTGGTCCGTTGGAGCCTATTTTGGCATTATAAAAAGGGGTGTTTGGGTCTGCTTTACACAACAATTCACTTCACAATATTCATATTATCATTGCATCCAAACCACATTATTTTCCATAGCTTTCTAGAGCCAACTTGTGTGAAGTTTGAGTTGTTCTTGAGCGTATATATTTTACTCAATATCCACTCTTAAGGAGAGTCTTGTTCTTGAGTGTCTTAGTCTTGTATACACGTTAAGGGAAGCCTGTTTCCCTTGGTTGTACGAAGGAAAGGTATCTCCGAGCAAGTGTTGTTGAGGCTCGTGGGACTCGAGTTCTCAGGTTGTAACGGTTTGTTAAGCACCCGTAAGCTTAACGAGAAAGTAGTGTAGCTCGAGAGAGTCTCTCGGGAGACTGGATTAGCCACACGTTGTGGTGAACCAGTATAAATCTTGGTGTGCTCCCTTTACGCTTTCTACGCTCTTTATCTTTCACGTTCTTAATTTTTATTCCTACGATTTCTACGATCAAACGCTATTCACCCCCCTCTAGCGTTGGTCACTTATTGTTGGGGACTTGTCGTAGGGTCCAAAAGAAATTAAAAATTTATAAATAACCTTAGCTAACCCCCAATATATAATCAAATAAAAACTATAGCTAGGGCAAGTAAGAGTCGATCCCACGGAGTAAGTTTGTACTTTTGAAATCAAAATAGCATGCAAACACGTTGTCACTAAAAAAAATTAAATACTACACATATGATAAAACTTATAATAAAACCTATAACTATATAAATATAAAAACTTATAAATTTAACTTAAATAAACAAAGAAGTTATAATATAACTTATAAAAACAAAACAAATACCTAAGTATATAAAAGTAAATAAAGTATAAAAAGGTATATTTATAACTTAAAACACAAAGGGGGGGTTTGGATGAAAAGTAAGTATTTTTTGGTTTTTTATATTTTTCTTCTTTTTTTTGATTTTTTTGATAAAATGGGGGAAATAAGCTCAAGAATATTACTTCTCCAATAAAGGTAACCCAAGAAATACCGCCGAGAACCCGAGACAAAATGAAAAAAGAGAACAAACACGAGTTGAACATTACACGTATAATAGGCACGTAGACAATATATTACGTTAGTTACGCACTTAAGAATAAAAAAAATCAATCAAAGGCCGAGTCGATTCATTTCCTTAACCACGATATGGAGGATTGACTCTCCACACGGTCCGGAGTCATGCAATTCAAAGGCCCGTTTTGAAATATACCTTAGAACCCCAACTCTCTATTCAAGCATGAAAACATACTTCCACTATAGAAAAAGTTTATAAAAGAGAGAATCTATTATGCATTCAACTCTCATACATAATCTATTCACAAACTGACAATACCTTATGTATTTTAACAAACTTTTCCTCCTAATGATGAGCACATTTCACAGATTTCCATGAACTTCTCAAACCAATGACATTTTTTCTATTCACATAAATGAACACAACATATTTTCAATAAAGTGAGATCGTTTTTGAGCTTAAACAACCTCAAATTAATGAAAATAACAAACGAACACACGAAAACATAACAATCACTCAATAACGAATTCTAAGAAAAATGAATCATCTTATAGAGCTAAGAAGTCCAAATTCCTTAAAATCAACGAACACAAAAGCACAAAAGAGATTCATGTATGAATTCGGAGTTCATTTAACTACCTTATGGAGCTAAAATAGGTTCAACAAAAACCGAATTCCACATACCAACCTACTTATGAAATCAAATTATGCAATTCAACCAATTCAACAACAACTTGCTCAATAATTGAAGAAAAACTAGTTTGAATCAATTCTCATTCATAAGGGATATTAATATAAACATGAAAAAAACCCATAAAGAACACCAACCATTTTTGGAATTTTTGGAACAAGCTAACAAATAAAAAAAATGTAAAAATTAAACTAAAATCAACACTTTACAAAGAATTGGAGAAAAAAATGAAGAAATAATATATAGGGTTACCAATTGTTGAAGAAGATGAACAAATTGAGGAATTGGAGCTGTGATGGAGGCTGCCAACCGGAGCTGGAGTTGCTGCGCGTCTTCCGACTGTTCGCTGCGCCGCCTGCCACCATCACCGGCGACCACCAAAGCAGCGCCCAAGCCGCTGCTTTATTCTCTGTGTGAATTCCCCCTCTCTTGTTGCAATTCGTCCTCAATTTATAGGAGATTAAGAGCAAAGGGCCTTCAAATTTTTACCGTTGGAGCGCTTGAGCAATGATTGAATGAGGAGCGAGATTCATGGTTGAACGTTGGAGCATTGATTTGGAGTGGGTCTTCGCTGCTTGCGTTAACGAAGGAGAAGCCGATATCTTTTTTCTTGCGCTAGACAAAATAAGAAAGGGAAGTTTGCTGGGCTGTTCTTTTGTTTATGTAATGATGGGTTTGGGCTTCGGCCCAAGTTCAATCTTTTTTTCCAAACTTGATCTTCAATTTGGTCTTTTGCTGCGCTTTTCTTTAAAAATAAAATATCTGATAATTTGGGTTAGGGAAAACCAAATAAAAATAATAATATGTAAAAAGGTGATTAAAAAGCTACTATTTATGAAAGAAAATAAAAAGAATGTAAAAATGAAAATTATAATAAAACTAAGCTAAACAACTACAAATTAAAGACTAAATATATTAAAAATGCCTAAAATTAAATAAAAAGTACTAACCCAAAAACGACTTATCACTTATTCTAACATAAATGACTTACAACGGTCATGCCTTCCCATCGATGGTTAAGCCTTCCCATCGCTGGGTTCCCATCGATGGGTAAAGCTTCCCATCGCTGGGTAAGGGCATTCTGCCTTGTGATAATGTTGGACCAAGGCTTTAACAGCGATGGGTAGAACCTCCCATCGCTGTTTGGCATGGTTCTAGAAGTTTGTTTGGCTAAGGGGCCGCTTACCCATCGACGGGATGTTCTTCCCATCGCTAGGTGGGTGGTTAGGCAAAAACCTATGGTTTTTGCCTTTAACCACAGCCTAGCCAACCGATGCAAAAACCGACCGAAAAATCCAAAGTTCTCCAAAATAAAAACCAAGTGTTTAAAACACTTATTTGATGTATTTCGCTAAGAAATCAAGTGACACACTTTAAAAACCACGTCATTTGAGTAAAAACCACGGTTAGCCAAGTTTATGCCGTTTTGCGTGGTTTTTGCCAAACGACCAAAAACGAAAGGTGGTTTTCAAAGTGTTTTTGTTGAAGAACTGTTTAAACATGCCAAGAAGTAAAAACCAGTCATAAAAAGTTGAAAATCACGTGTTTGGTTCGGGCCCCAAAAACCAACGCCGATAACCGAAAGCCGAATGCCGGTTTCTGAAGGCCGAACGCCGGATTGCTTGGTTTTTGGTTTGGGCGATCACCAAGTATTTTTGTTGACTTAAACATGTTTGAAAAACATTTTTATGATGTAAGAAATTCAAAGAAAAGATTTTAGCCTAAAGAGCCAAGGTGTAAAGATTGGGTCGGTCTTGATCACAAATGAGACCGACTCAACGACTCTAAGACTACGGTCTTCGTTCTTGGTCTTCGTATAGCTCTTGTTCTTATCTTCGTTCTTCGCCTTGTATATTCAATGTCTTATCTTGATCACGGCGGTTTGGCATTATCAAAACCTGTTACAAAAACGAACACGGCTTTAGTACGAAAACGTGACAAGCTCGTGTTTCAACAATTTCCCCCTTTTGATAATGGCAAACGAGACGAGGTTATGCATAGGAGGATTAAAAAAATGTTCCCCCTTAATAAATATAATTTGATTTTTAACAAAGTGTTTGAGAAAAAAGATTCTCCCTCAATTAATGCATAACCTTTATATCTTCCCCCTTTTGTCATTAACAAAAAGATTTAAAAGTAATTTTTATTTATTAAAAGGGAAATGCGGAATACAACGGAATGGGAATAATTAAAAAAATACAATCATATTAAAAGAAAGAAGATTCTAGGAGTCAGCGTTTGCATCCTCGTCGTCCTCGACGTCCATGGGATTGCCATCGACCGCATCTTCAAAGTCGGCCTCGTCGGGGGAGGAGGACAGAGCGTAGGAGTCGTCGTCCTCATCCTGGCCTTCAAAGTTTTGGCCGAGAATGGTGCTGTCGAAAGGTGGCGGAACGTAGTTGACGCCACGGAAGTATGCCATCATGTCGTGGTGTTGGCGTTGCAACGTCCAGTCCATCCGCTCGATTGACTGCCCCATGCCATCCACTGTGAGGGTTAGCCGATTCAGAGTATCGGCTATGGATTGCAAAGAGGCCTTGGCGGGAGCGGGGGCTGGTGCACGACTTGGGCTGCGCCGTCCCGGTCTCCGGACTTCTTCCGGAAGGTGCTGTCTTGAATGATCCAAATCTTCGTCATCTTCGTATCTGGGCCGGCGATGGAGATGTCGGCGGAGATGATGAGGTCCATGATGAGGAAGGCGTATGGAAAGCTCCGCTCAGGGGCGATGGAGGCACAATCCGCCATGTGGATCATCACGAATTTCGCCCAATTGATGGAGGCGCCGTTGATGATGGCATGAATCGCCTTCAAGTCCTCGTTGAAGAGCGAGGTATGGCTGCTGTCCTGGGGGCGGAGAATCTGGGTGATGATATAGAGGAGGAGGTGCTTGTCCGGTGGGGCCGAGTGAATTGTCGGCGCGCCGCTGTGGCGGATCAAGTTGGTGATCCCAAGCTCACGAATGACGACCGCTTCGTTGTTGAGGATCTAATCGTCGCCACCATAAGTCGCGATGTCGTCACCACGGATGGGCAGACCTGCGACCCGAGCAAAGGTAGGCAAATCAATCTCTATGTCGTAGAGATTGATGCTGCTGCGTATGGTGTCTCCGTCACGGTGGAGATTGGAGTAGAAGGCCTGGATGAAGGCGGGATTGAAGCTCGAGCGGCTCTTGGAGATGAATGGCCACAAACCCGATGCTTGGAGTTGGTTGTCGAGGTCGTGGTAACCTTTGTCTTGGGGAAACAACTCCGGGAGCACGCGAGGCGGAGAGATTGGGCGCTTGGCGAAGTGAGTGAGGAAGCGTGCGAGTTCTTCCTCCGACCCGAACTCAATAAATGAGCCGTCTAGATAGGGAAACGGCTGGGGCGCAGAGGTCGTAGCTTCGATGTTGGTCTTCTTCTTGGAGGCCTTGCTCTTAGATTTTCCTCCGGCCATAGCAGCGTTTATGAAGAAGAAAGAATGAAATTTGATTAGGAGATTGAATTTGGGATGTAAATTTGTGATTAGGATTGATAAAACAAGGTGTGTATATATAGGGAAGGGGTGGAAACCGGATTGAGTTCAAAAAATATGACTGTTGGGCATTAAATTCGTTGCCCAACGGTCAAAAAATTTTGAAACGCAGTAGGCTTCCCAGCGATGGGTAGAAGTTCCCATCGATGGGAAGGTCGCCACTGGAAAGCGAAGGGGAAAACTGAACTGCCTTCCCAGCGATGTGTGGATTCTCCCATCGATGGGAAGGTGGATTCTGGAAAGTGAAGGATAAAAGACGAAAGCCTTCCTAGCGATGTTAATACCATCCCATCGCTGGGTTGGTGATTTTGGGAATCCGATAAAAAATTTTAAAAAAATAGTGTCAAACACCTAGCGATGGGAGTGGGTTCCCATCGATGGGTAGGGAGGTTCTGGAAAAAAAATTATTTTTGACAAAAGTCCTTCACCCAGCGATGGGGTGAGATACCCATCGATGGGTAAGGTGTTTCTGGAAAAAACAACGTTACAAGATTTTTAAAAAAAAGTCAATTACCCATCGATGGGAGAAAGTACCCATCGATGGGAAGAGGGGTTCTGGAAAAAAATGACTTTCCTCCCACCGATGGTATAACCCACCCATCGCTGGTTCCCCTTGACTTCCGGATTCTTCCACCTCGAACCGTCCCTACAAAAAAGAGCTAGAAAACCCTCCGACGCTCAAGTTAGCAAACGTTCGAGCAAAGAAAAAAAATGATAAATGTTCAAGCAAAAGAGTTAGATCATTGTGGATTCAAGGATTCCGAGTTCACTACGAATGCGGATGAACGACTCTTTCTCTAAAGGTTTTGTGAAAATGTCGGCTAATTGGTTGTGTGTTTCAACAAACTCAATTTCGACATCACCTTTGAGAACATGATCTCTAATGAAATGGTGCCTAATGTCAATGTGTTTTGTCCTAGAATGAAGAGACGAGGTTATGCATAGGAGGATTAAAAAAATGTTCCCCCTTAATAAATATAATTTGATTTTTAACAAAGTGTTTGAGAAAAAAGATTCTCCCTCAATTAATGCATAACCTTTATATCTTCCCCCTTTTGTCATTAACAAAAAGATTTAAAAGTAATTTTTATTTATTAAAAGGGAAATGCGGAATACAACGGAATGGGAATAATTAAAAAAATACAATCATATTAAAAGAAAGAAGATTCTAGGAGTCAGCGTTTGCATCCTCGTCGTCCTCGACGTCCATGGGATTGCCATCGACCGCATCTTCAAAGTCGGCCTCGTCGGGGGAGGAGGACAGAGCGTAGGAGTCGTCGTCCTCATCCTGGCCTTCAAAGTTTTGGCCGAGAATGGTGCTGTCGAAAGGTGGCGGAACGTAGTTGACGCCACGGAAGTATGCCATCATGTCGTGGTGTTGGCGTTGCAACGTCCAGTCCATCCGCTCGATTGACTGCCCCATGCCATCCACTGTGAGGGTTAGCCGATTCAGAGTATCGGCTATGGATTGCAAAGAGGCCTTGGCGGGAGCGGGGGCTGGTGCACGACTTGGGGCTGCGCCGTCCCGGTCTCCGGACTTCTTCCGGAAGGTGCTGTCTTGAATGATCCAAATCTTCGTCATCTTCGTATCTGGGCCGGCGATGGAGATGTCGGCGGAGATGATGAGGTCCATGATGAGGAAGGCGTATGGAAAGCTCCGCTCAGGGGCGATGGAGGCACAATCCGCCATGTGGATCATCACGAATTTCGCCCAATTGATGGAGGCGCCGTTGATGATGGCATGAATCGCCTTCAAGTCCTCGTTGAAGAGCGAGGTATGGCTGCTGTCCTGGGGGCGGAGAATCTGGGTGATGATATAGAGGAGGAGGTGCTTGTCCGGTGGGGCCGAGTGAATTGTCGGCGCGCCGCTGTGGCGGATCAAGTTGGTGATCCCAAGCTCACGAATGACGACCGCTTCGTTGTTGAGGATCTAATCGTCGCCACCATAAGTCGCGATGTCGTCACCACGGATGGGCAGACCTGCGACCCGAGCAAAGGTAGGCAAATCAATCTCTATGTCGTAGAGATTGATGCTGCTGCGTATGGTGTCTCCGTCACGGTGGAGATTGGAGTAGAAGGCCTGGATGAAGGCGGGATTGAAGCTCGAGCGGCTCTTGGAGATGAATGGCCACAAACCCGATGCTTGGAGTTGGTTGTCGAGGTCGTGGTAACCTTTGTCTTGGGGAAACAACTCCGGGAGCACGCGAGGCGGAGAGATTGGGCGCTTGGCGAAGTGAGTGAGGAAGCGTGCGAGTTCTTCCTCCGACCCGAACTCAATAAATGAGCCGTCTAGATAGGGAAACGGCTGGGGCGCAGAGGTCGTAGCTTCGATGTTGGTCTTCTTCTTGGAGGCCTTGCTCTTAGATTTTCCTCCGGCCATAGCAGCGTTTATGAAGAAGAAAGAATGAAATTTGATTAGGAGATTGAATTTGGGATGTAAATTTGTGATTAGGATTGATAAAACAAGGTGTGTATATATAGGGAAGGGTGGAAACCGGATTGAGTTCAAAAAATATGACTGTTGGGCATTAAATTCGTTGCCCAACGGTCAAAAAATTTTGAAACGCAGTAGGCTTCCCAGCGATGGGTAGAAGTTCCCATCGATGGGAAGGTCGCCACTGGAAAGCGAAGGGGAAAACTGAACTGCCTTCCCAGCGATGTGTGGATTCTCCCATCGATGGGAAGGTGGATTCTGGAAAGTGAAGGATAAAAGACGAAAGCCTTCCTAGCGATGTTAATACCATCCCATCGCTGGGTTGGTGATTTTGGGAATCCGATAAAAAATTTTAAAAAAATAGTGTCAAACACCTAGCGATGGAGTGGGTTCCCATCGATGGGTAGGGAGGTTCTGGAAAAAAAATTATTTTTGACAAAAGTCCTTCACCCAGCGATGGGGTGAGATACCCATCGATGGGTAAGGTGTTTCTGGAAAAAACAACGTTACAAGATTTTTAAAAAAAAGTCAATTACCCATCGATGGGAGAAAGTACCCATCGATGGGAAGAGGGGTTCTGGAAAAAAATGACTTTCCTCCCACCGATGGTATAACCCACCCATCGCTGGTTCCCCTTGACTTCCGGATTCTTCCACCTCGAACCGTCCCTACAAAAAAGAGCTAGAAAACCCTCCGACGCTCAAGTTAGCAAACGTTCGAGCAAAGAAAAAAAATGATAAATGTTCAAGCAAAAGAGTTAGATCATTGTGGATTCAAGGATTCCGAGTTCACTACGAATGCGGATGAACGACTCTTTCTCTAAAGGTTTTGTGAAAATGTCGGCTAATTGGTTGTGTGTTTCAACAAACTCAATTTCGACATCACCTTTGAGAACATGATCTCTAATGAAATGGTGCCTAATGTCAATGTGTTTTGTCCTAGAATGAAGAACGGGGTTCTTCGTCAAGCTTATGGCGCTAGTATTATCACAATGGAGTGGAACGTGACTGATACTAAGGCCATAATCCACGAGTTGTTGCTTCATCCAAAGGATTTGAGCACAACAACTACCGGCGGCAACGTATTCTGCTTCGGTTGTGGATAACGCAACACTGACTTGTTTCTTACTAAACCATGAAACTAAAGAGCTACCAAGTAAGTGGCAAGTCCCACTTGTACTTTTACGGTCCAATTTGCAACCGGCAAAGTCCAAGTCGGAATAACCAACGAGATGACACGAAGAGCCTTTTGGATACCACAGTCCAACGTTAACCGTGCCAACAAGGTATTTCATGATCCGTTTCACCGCTGTTAAGTGCGATTCCTTCGGACATGATTGATACTTGCGCAAAGGCATACGCTAAACATGATATCCGGCCTACTAGCGGTAAGATAGAGAAGGGATCCGATCATACCTCGATACTTTTTAACTTCTACTTCCTTACCTTTCTCGTCTTTGTCTAGATGGTCGGACGTGCTCATCGGGGTCGCCATGGCTTTGGCGGTGTCCATTTCAAACCGTTTTAGGAGCTCCTTGCAATATTTAGTTTGACAAATGAACGTGCCATCTTTCATTTGCTTTACTTGGAGTCCCAAAAAGAATGTGAGCTCACCCATCATCGACATTTCGAACTCGCTTGTCATTAACGTTGAGAATTCCTTGCACAAAGACTCGTTAGTAGCACCGAATATAATATCATCTACATAAACTTGAACCAAAAGGATGTTATTGTTTTTACTCTTGATAAAATGTGTAGTGTCAACCTTTCTCCTTTGGAAACCACTATCCAAAAGAAATTTACTATACCATTCGTACCAAGCACGGGGTGCTTGTTTAAGACCGTAGAGCGCTTTCTTGAGTTTGAAGACATGGTCCGGAAACTCAAAGTCTTCAAGTTTGTTTCTAGTGATTATTGCATTTTCATCAAGTTTGTTACGGAACACCCATTTCGTACCAATAATCGTACGATCATCGGGCCTTGGCACCAATTCCCAAACGTCATTCCGTTTGAATTGGTTTAGCTCCTCTTGCATGGCCAAGGTCCAATGTTCATCGTTTATTGCTTCGGAAATGGTTGTAGGTTCAGTTTGAGAAACAAAAGCCATGTGTCCTATGGTGTCCCTAAGTGAGTTACGAGTACTTACCCCGCGGTTGATGCTACCGATTACCTGGTCAAGCGGATGATTCTTGTTCGTTCTCCATGCAATGGGAAGCTCGGTTGCTTCTTCTTCGTGTTCCTCTTGTTCTTCTTCTTCCTCTTGATTTTCTTCTTCACCTCGGTTAGTCGTTTGAGGTGTCTCTCCAATTTGCGGCTGCGTGTTGGTGTATATTCCCGTGTTCTCTTCATCGTCTTCGAAGTGTATTCTCTCTAATGAATCTGCAAGATCATCACAAATATCCTTTCTCGCCAAGCGAGGATTATCTTCGGAAAATACAACGTGAGGGGACTCCTCAATGGTCAAGGTTCGTTTATTAAAGACTCTATAGGCCTTGCTACGAAGTGAATAACCCAGAAAAATGCCTTCATCCGACTTGGCATCAAATTTGCCTAAGTTGTCTTTACCATTGTTATGAATAAAACATTTGCAGCCGAAGACTCGAAGATGGGAAAGGTTTGGCTTTCTCCCTTTGTATAGTTCATAAGGCGTTTTCATGAGTATCGGTCGAATGACGGCTCGGTTTAACACGTAGCTCGCGGTACTCACGGCATCCGCCCAAAAATA
The DNA here is from genome assembly GCA_003260385.1 of Cuscuta australis. NCBI lineage: Eukaryota > Viridiplantae > Streptophyta > Magnoliopsida > Solanales > Convolvulaceae > Cuscuta > Cuscuta australis. The sequence continues at coordinate 2,072,605 of NQVE01000186.1, read as the reverse complement.
CTTAGGGATTTTTGCCTCATTGATCATAGTTCTGGCCATCTCTTGGAGACATCTATTTTTACGTTCCACCACTCCATTTTGTTGTGGTGTACGTGGGGCTAAGAAATTATGATCAATGCCGAGTTCGTCACATAAATCTGAGAATAGATTTCGTTCGAACTCTCCCCCATGATCGCTTCTTATGGCTACTATGGTTGTTTTTCTTTCATTTTGAACTTTCTTTAGAAAATTTTTGAAAGCGTGAAATGCCTCACTTTTGTGAGTTAGAAACAAGGTCCATGTAAACCTAGAGTAGTCATCGACAATCACAAACGCAAAGTAATTACCACCAAAACTTTTCGTTCTAGAAGGACCAAAGAGATCCATGTGCAAAAGTTGAAGCGGTCTAGACGTTGAAACAACGTTCTTAGACTTAAACGAAGCCCGAACTTGCTTCCCCTTTTGACATACATCACATGCGGTGTCTTTTTCAAACATAAGTTTTGGAATGCCGATTACTAATTCTTGTGAAACCAATTTGTTCAAAAGGTTCATGTTCATATGAGCTACCCTTCGGTGCCATAACCAAGTGTCTTCCTCTTTACTCATGAGGCACTTAGCAAAGCCGGAAGGAGATTTGTCTAAGTTAACCATATATATGTTATCGATTCTATCACCACGTAGAATGACCTTATTGTCACTAAGGCGTTCTACCGTGCATGATTTTGAATCGAAGGTCACACGGTTTCCCTTGTCACATAATTGACTTATGCTCAAGAGATTGTGTTTTAGACCTTTAACAAGCAAGATATTATCTATAGAGGAGTCTTCGGACTTACCTACTGAACCGACGCCAAGAATTTTTCCCTTGCTATTATCTTCAAAGACTACGTTTCCTCCTTTAGCGGGTTTGATTTGTAGGAACTTGGATGCATCTCCAGTCATGTGCTTGGAGCATCCGCTATCAAGGTACCAAAGTACACTTGACGCCTTCAAGCACACCTACAAAAATGATTTAATAAGATTTAGGTACCCAAGTCTTTTTGGGTCCTTGAGTGTTAGGTGCAAAGTGGTAGTGTGATTCATTTTGTGCCCAATGCCTATGCCTAGTAAAGCAAACGGGAGCTATATGTCCTACCCTATTGCGATAGTGACAAACTACGTTTGGGTTGTGCATCCTCCTAGGTTGATAATAGTTGCTAGGGGGCCTAACCATATTCATCCTATTTTGAGAAAATATTGGTTTTTGAAAATTCTTTTTTCTATGTGTCCTAGCATTATTTTGTCTATTTGAAAAATTTTGTTTATGCACAAAATAATTTTGATAATTTTTCCTAGGTTGTCTAGCATGCACATTTTCATTCCTAGGTTTTTGTCTAGGTTGTCTAGTTTCCTTAGGTTGACTAGATTTTCTATTATCCTGATTTTTAACTTTCTTGCGTTGAGCCTTAGTAGGTTGTCTAGGTGTATGCTCAACGTTTTTATCCTTAGATTCATTTTTATCAAAACCTATTCCTTCCTTAGAAAAATGCATAGTGTCTAGGAGTAAATTGAGATCCTTGTGTGGTGTATTAAACTTCTTAACCGTACTCTCAAGTTTTGCAACTTTTTCTTTTAAAGCTTCGCAAGATTCACATTCACTTGAAGAGCTTTCCGGTTTGTCAGCACTTCTTTTACCATAAAATTTATTTTCTTGTTTCAACTTTTCATTATCTTTTTCCAGTTTTTCAAAATCATTTTCAAGAGTTGAAAGACGTTTCTTTAATGATTTGTTGGTTTTAGAAGCGCTAACAAATTCATCATAAAGCTCTCGAAGAGCTTCTTGCATCTCTTCAAAAGTGTAAGAGTCGGAAGAAGGGGTACATACCTATTGTACTTCGTTGACGTGGTCTTCGTGTACCATGAAACAGAGGTTTGCGGCTTCTTCCTCTTCTTGATCCATTGACTCATCCCTGGAGTCGCCACCCCATGAGATGTAGGCGCATTGCTTTTTGAAGCCAGGTTTGTCCTTGCCGCTTTTGCCTTTTGGACACCTCGGCTTGATGTGGCCTATCTCACCACAGCCATAGCACTTTGGGGGACCGTCGTGCTTTCTTCCTTTGCGCTCAAATTCCTTCTTCATAAATTTGTGGAATTTCTTGATGACGAGTCCGAACTCGTTGTCATCATCGCTTGAGTCTTCTTCCACGGTCTCCTTGGTTGCTTTCAGTGCTATTCCCTTCTTCTTTTGTTCATCCAAAGACGGGGTTAGAATAGTAGATTCATAAGTTTTGAGGTTGCCTCTTAGCTCGTCGATGGTGACATTGGAGACTCCCATGGATTCGTAGATTGCGTCAGCCTTTGATCTCCATTCGGGTGTGAGACTCCGCAGGATTTTCCTCACAAGGTCCTTGTTGGCGTACGTCTTCTTGAGAGCGTGAAGGTCGTTGATGATCTTTGAGAACCGATCGAACATGTCATTGATCTTTTCGCCTTCCTTCATCCTGAACATCTCGTACTCCTGTGTTAGGAAGTCAATTTTGGCGTCCCGAACTTGGTCCGTACCTTCATATGTGACTTCTAGCTTGTCCCACATTTCTTTTGCAGTGGTGCAGCAAGAGATCTTGCGATAATCATCAGGATTGACCGCACAGTACAGCATGTTGATTGCCTTGGCGTAGTTCTCCACCTTTTTTATGTCTTCGGCATCAAATTCGTCTTCGGTCTTTGGGACGAGTTTTTCATCGACCTTCTTCATTGGCGTTTCTTCGCCGTTTTTGATGACCAACCACAACTGGAAGTTGGTTGAGCGGATATAAATTCTCATCCGCTCTTTCCAATATGTGTAGTTGGTGCCATCAAAAAGCGGTGGCCTAGAGGTTGATTGACCTTCTGCAATTCCTGCATAAAGATTTCTAGAAGAAGAACCCATGATCGCTTTACTCTCAAACGGTTAAGTTTGGACGCGAGTTAGGCTCTGATACCAATTGTTAGAATAATAGACCAACGCTAGAGGGGGGGGTGAATAGCATTTGATCGTAGAAATCGCAAGAATTAAAAAATTTAAAAGAGATGTAAAGAGAAGAGTAAGAGGCACACCAAATTTACCCTGGTTCACCACAACTTGTGGCTAATCCAGCCTCCCGAGAGACTCTCTCGAGCTACACTACTATCTCGTTAAGCTTAACGGTGCTTAACAAACCCTTACAACTTGAGAGTTCGAGTCACACGAACCTCAACGAGTCCTTCAAAGGAAACAGCCCTTCCTTTGAATCAACCGAGAGAAATACTTTCTCTCAACGTGTCTAGCAACACAAATACACTCAAGAACGAGACTCTCTTATAGAGTAGATGATGAGTAAACTAAGTACGCTCAAGAACAACTCAACCTTCACACAAAATTGCTCTAAAAAGCTATGGAAAAGAGTGTTGTTTGAATGCAATGAAAGTATGAATATTATGAAGTGAATTGATGTGTAACGCAGACCCAAACACCCCTTTTTATAGTGCCAAAATAGGCTCCAACGGACCAATACATTAAAGGGGTGATTGGCTTGATTTATGGGATTGAATAAATTTGGGATCTGCAGGATATTGGCTTCCCAGCGATGTATGGACGTTACCCATCGTTGGTAGGCCAATTTTCCTTCAATTTTGAAGCCAATGGTCACTTACCCATCGATGGGTACATGCTTCCCATCGCTGGGTGGGAGGTTGACTTCCAAACATGGAAAGAATCAACCTTAAATGACTTACAACGGTCATGCCTTCCCATCGATGGTTAAGATTTCCCATCGCTGGGTTCCCATCGATGGGTAAAGCTTCCCATCGCTGGGTAAGGGCATTCTGCCTTGTGATAATGTTGGACCAAGGCTTTAACAGCGATGGGTAGAACCTCCCATCGCTGTTTGGCATGGTTCTGGAAGTTTGTTTGGCTAAGGGGCCGCTTACCCATCGACGGTATGTTCTTCCCATCGCTGGGTGGGTGGTTAGCCAAAAACCTATGGTTTTTGCCTTTAACCATAGCCTAGCCAACCGATGCAAACACCGACCGAAAAATCCAAAGTTCTCCAAAATAAAAACCAAGTGTTTAAAACACTTATTTGATGTATTTCACTAAGAAAACAAGTGAGACACTTTAAAAACCACGTCATTTGAGTAAAAACCACGGTTAGCCAAGTTTATGCCGTTTTGCGTGGTTTTTGCCAAACGACCAAAAACGAAAGGTGGTTTTCAAAGTGTTTTTGTTGGAGAACTGTTTAAACATGCCAAGAAGTAAAAATCAGTCATAAAAAGTTTAAAATCACTTGGTTGGTTCGGACCCCAAAAACCAACGCCGATAACCGAAAGCCGAACGCCAGTTTCTGAAGGCCGAACGCCGGATGGCTTGGTTTTTGGTTTGGGCGATCACCAAGTGTTTTTGTTCACTTAAACATGTTTGAAAAACATTTTTATGATGTAAGAAATTCAATGAAAAGATTTTATCCTAAAGAGCCAAGGTGTAAGGATTGGGTCGGTCTTGATCACAAATGAGACCGACTCAACGACTCTAAGACTACGGCCTTCGTTCTTGGTCTTCGTATAGCTCTTGTTCTTATCTTCGTTCTTTGCCTTGTATATTCAATGTCTTATCTTGATCACGGCAGTTTGGCATTATCAAAACCTGTTACAAAAACGAACACGGCTTTAGTACGAAAACGTGACAAGCCCGTGTTTCAACATCACTTCTTTAAATAAGATTGAGTTGTCCAAAGTTTCCAACAAGTAGGTTCTTTGACCAAATAAGTCGTCAGTTTGTAGCAAAGGATAACGATTCTTGATTGTTTGTTTGTTCGAGTTTCTTAACAGGGATTTGATAGTATCTTGACCGTAAGTCAATCTTAGAGAATACAATGGATCCTCTAAGCTGATCAAATAAGTCATCGATACGAGATAAGGATAACGATTTCAGTTGACGGTAGTTGATACAGAGTCTCATCGATCTATCCTTATTTGTGCACTCATTCGAGATGAACTCGATCGGTCTGATACTCAACATTGCTTTCACCTCTATAAGGTTACCATCATTGGTCTTCAGTAGAAGAATTCTTCGTCAAAAGTTGTCAACAGAACGCTGTTTAGTCAGCCAATTCATACTAAGGATAACGTCAATTTCGTTGTATGGTATTTTCAACGAGGTTGTTGCTTACCGAACGATTTCGTTTCACAAGATACAATCGCAAATTGTTTCGTAATGATTGGACATCAGAATGGGATACTTTTAGACAACAGAGTTTATTGATTCTAAACATTCGTGTTTGGATCAGTGATCCGTTCGTCTTCAGTCCACATGAGGATCTTTGACAACAGTTGCACATATTTTATTCAACATTAATCTTTTCTTCATAGTCTTCTCACTTCTATGCGTCTTTGCGAGGCAGATCAGTTTTGTCATTTGCGATGCGACAAGTACGTTGATAACGCATTAGGGAGTCATAATAATTTTTTTTAAATATTCTTTCATCTATTCACCGAGTACGAAATTTACTTGAGTCTATGCTCGATATAATTTAAGTACTAACAATTGTTCTCTAATGAGAATTCTAACAGAGTCAATATTTACCAAGTAATTCTTCATACCTTTCCTGGATCAGAGGGATACGAGAGTCGTGGATGTGACCAACATATTTTTTTTAATTCAAATTTTTGATCCGAAGATCGGTTTTAAAACCATTTGCTCCGATACCAAATTGTAACACCCTAATCTGTCCAGGTCTGCAGCCCCTTTCGGGCTAAAGTATTTAACTTGGTAATCATAAAAATTTAAAACTTTTCAAACACTTTTATTTATCACAATAATATTTTTCATAACACATACAATACGGAGTATTCAACAATATTGTGGAAGCGAATTTAATTTTAACATATCATAAATCATTTCAAACTTGTCACATCCATCCCGACAATCTCGCCCCATCTGCCGCCAGGATCACATTAATCTTTCTGTTTACCTGCGTGTAGCAAATAAAACACACTACACGCTCAACGGTAAAGCTGAGTAAGCATATCTAATGCGTCGAACATCCATATAAACTGAATCTAAATTCATAGTCAAATCTTTTGATATCATGCACACAATGTTCGTTTCAGACATTCATAGTTTTGATATTATTGGGTTCATATCAACACATTTTATTCAATTCAGATACTATTTCAATACTGCTCTTAAATTATTCTTTAATCTAAGGCCAAATCATAACAACGCTCTTAGCTATTCTTAGTCTAAGGCCAGATCATAATAATGCTCTTAGCTATTCTTAGTCTAAGGCCAAATCATAATAATGCTCTTAGCTATTCTTAGTCTAAGGCCAAATCATAAATTCCATAACCAGATTCTTTTAAGGCAATTATTTATCAGACACTCAAACTATCATAAGTTTAAGGCAATTGATTTCGGACACTTAACTGTAGTCAGTTAAGGCAATCAGACACTTAAACTGTCATTAGTTTAAGGCAAATGATTTCGGACACTTAACTGTAGTAAGTTAAGGCAACAACAATATAGCGATTGATCAACATTGGATCGGGCATTTCCAACTGAGTAATCCTCTAGCTTGGTCTATGAATCCCGTTTATGCATTTTTATCTAATTTATCGAATCCCGTTTATGCATTTTTATCCATTTCAATAGTGCTCTTAAATTATTCATAACAACGCTCTTAGCTATTCTTAGTCTAAGGCCAGATCATAATAATGCTCTTAGCTATTCTTAGTCTAAGGCCAAATCATAATAATGCTCTTAGCTATTCTTAGTCTAAGGCCAAATCATAACTTCCATAACCAGATTCTTTTAAGGCAATTATTGATCACACTCTTAAACTATCATAAGTTTAAGGCAATTGATTTCGGACACTTAACTGTAGTAAGTTAAGGCAATCAGACACTTAAACTGTCATTAGTTTAAGGCAAATGATTTCGGACACTTAACTGTAGTCAGTTAAGGCAACAACAATATAGCGATTGATCAACATTGGATCGGGCATTTCCAAACGAGTAATCCTCTAGCTTGGTCTACGAATCCCGTTTATGCATTTTTATCTAATTCATCGAATATTCATGTTTCACGAATCCATACTTATATGAGATCTATTCTAGAGGTCTTCTAGATAGCCTTAACATCAATTCTCTAAATGTGTATACCTTAGAGTTCTTCTAGATACCCTTAATGATAAGTCCATTTCATTCTTATCATTTACATCATATTCTAAACGTTATTGCACGTAAATAATATTTAATCATCTCATAAAATGTGATTTTAATGGATAAAACTCTAATTTTCATTCTAAGAGTCATAAAATGGGATTCCACATGAAATCATCATAAATCATTCATTTTTGTTCAAGTATTTGAGAAAAAGGGAATAAATCATCAAGGGATCAAGATTCGGACTTGAACGAGCTTCCGGGAGGTCAGAAACAGTGTTCGGGGCCAAAACGGAGCGAAATTGGGCCAAAATCACGAAACAGCCGCGAAGCCCAACGGACCAAGGCCTCCAGGCGTCCAACTTGGACGCTTGGCCAAGTTGGACGCTTGAAGTTGGACGCCTGGGCTAGTTTGCAATCCAAGAAAGACACGTGGCAAAATCTGGTTGGCCGGAGCAGCTCAAGCGTCCCGATCTGGATGCTTGGACTTGGACACTTTGACTTGGATGCCTTGGCTTCGTTCCTATAAATACAGCGCGATTCTCCCCATACACACATCACTTCCATCCCCTCTCTCAGGATTTGAGCTTAATATTTGGTGGTCCCAAAGTGGTGAAATACAAAGTCTAGAGGGGGGGTGAATAGACTTTGTTACAAGTTTAAAATCTTTTTCGTTTCTTTTGAAAACAAGAAAATGAGTGTTAATCTAGAGTCCTTGTGAAATTTAGATTGTGTGCGGAATTTGGTGGGTGGAGTGAGCAGTAATTAATATGGATAGGTTAGTTTTCACAGTTAATATAATTGCAAGTAAGAATAAAGATAAGAGAGAGAGACACGCAAACTTTAACGAGGTTCGAAGGTGGGGTAATCCTTCTACATCCTAAAAATCCACTATGTAGTTGGTTGTTCAACAGTTACACTTGTGTGAATTTCTGCACGGTATATCTTCGCAAGACCAATGTTGCTACTGCACTCGTGCTGGCTTTGTTGTTCCTTCGAAGGTCAAGCTTCTTCAACAACTGCAAGATCCGAACAATAGGACTTGCAAGATCAACTTGTAAGAGAGTTGACCTACCCCCTTTTAATCAATAAGTTTGATCAAAAGTAATATCCTTCAACGTGGTGTGGTGCTTGAGGCAAGGAAACCTTCAAGTGTTTACACTATAGCTTTTTGGAAGGAGGAGAAGTTTGCTTCTGGATAAGGAGTTTAGAAATCTCTCTTTATCAAGCTTTTTGGGTTAACTGTGAATAAGATAGCTTTTGTGATTGCTTCGTTGTGTTGTTGTATCTCTTCTTTTTTTCTCTAGTCTTCCAAGGATGCTATTTATAGCTGGATTGGATAATCTATCCGTTGAATCATAATAGACTATCCGTTGCATTTGCTGGCTTCAATTTTGAATGAAGATTGTGATTTGAAGATTCTTCGTTGAAGCTGGTGTTTGGATTTACCCAATTGTTGAGAAAGGATTCCTTTTTCCACAAAATCCGTGTTCTAGCTTTTGTTCAAGAATTCAAGACTGTAGCACTTTACTCTGTTTGTCTTCTAGTGCTTGTTTAGGAATTCTGAGCAGGCTCTTTAATTTTAGATGCCCAGACTTTGTCTTCGAGCAATTTGTTCTTGAATCAGCAAAATTATCTTCAATCTAGCCGTTGAAAATCAAGAGATTGATTTATCCTTGCCAACGGTTGGAGTTTTCTTCATTCAGGACTTAGATAAATTTTATAAGTCTTTTCTCACTTGTCCGCTTTCTGAGACTTCCGGTCTTCAGTGAGTCTTCCGATTCTTAGCTGACAAATCCGGATGAGTCATTTTCAGACTTCCGGGTGAGAAGGAGATCCGAGCTAGTCTTCCGATTTGAATGACTTAGCTTTCAGCGGGTTGTAGCGAGACATCCGGTTCTTATGTGGTCTTCCGGATCTGAGGATTCTGATTGAGAAACCCTTACTTGTCTCTGACACTTCCGATCAAGATATCCAATTTTCATATCACTGAATTTGATCAAGTCTTCAGGCATCAAAACGCTTGGAGAAATATCACAGTTTTATTGGAAATCTCAAGAGCTTGGTTTTGACAATATTTCTTAAAAAGAAAAATTACATTGAATATTGGGGGAGGCCTAAAGTCCCTATTACATTCTAAATACATCATCATCAAAATCTATAATATTTTTCCCAACAATTTCCCCCTTTTTGGTGATGACAGACAAGTGTTTAAGAGTTCCGGTCGTTGTACTGAGAACTAATTTTATAACTTTCTTTTAGTTTCTCATAATATACAGCTTGTTAACAAAAACTCTTAAACAAATACAATTCAAATTACAATAATTCCTAAACCAAGTTTTTGTCTTGAGATTTTGTGATCTCTTCCGCCACTGACTGTTTTCAGCTTCAGCAGATTCTGCTTGGCAGAGCGGTTGGCGTTGCGTTTGATAGATCTTTAATATCCAAAGTGGATATTTAAGATCTTGGAAGCAACACATCTCTCAAAATAAGAAGAAAGATAGAGAGAGAGTGTTGTTCCAGAGAAGGTGTATGGTCTAATACTGAAAAATACGAGATTTCCACCATAGACCTTCTCTACTGCCGAGATTCTCACCATAGACCTTAAAAGTCTTTTCTTCTCAATAGGCTTCTTCCATTGCCGTCTATGAGGGTGAGAAATAAAAGTTTCTCCATTGAGGATATTTTTCTTGGTGTATTCCTTAGACAGTGAGTTTGAAGACTTTTCATATTGGGAGAGTTGTTTGTGATGAAAGTGGATTGAGATATCTTGATTCAAATAGGGGAGGAGGAGTTTCACGGGTTCCATTAAGTGGGTAGTTGGAACGGTGAGAGTAAATGAGTTTCAACTTCCAAGAAGTTGAAAAGTGGAAGGAATCTTTTACCAGTTACCAAGGAATTGAAACTGTTTTAATTAGAAAATCAGTTTCGATTGGTTTGAGAAACGTAACTGTTCTGGTTTGGCTAAGCCCAAAAGAGTGGCCCAAAAAGAAAAGAAAGCTATGTACTAAAGGGAAATTATTCCTATTGGGTTCTCAAGGCCCAAAATAAGACTATCATTTTTCATTCCCTATAGTTCTAATTTCTACTTAGGACGAGGTAGCACCAAAACAAATATGAATATTTAAAAGAAAAGTGGTACTATTTTTCCAAAGTCCTGTACATTTTTAAACATCCTAGGGACCAGTACTTTTAGGGCTCGTTGGAAATGAATTAAGGACTAAAGCTTAGTTTAAAAAGGCAGATTTTGTAAAGTACCTGAATCGGAGATTTCCACTTTTAGTACCAAAACTGAGATATCCGTCTTCCATTGCTTTGAGCTTATCAATAATTCATTGCCAAAAACAATTGTTAGCCAAAACTAGGTAGGTTCCTCCTGAAATACATATACATTCCCCCTGAATGTATGCGCTTTTAGAAAAAAATAATTAAGACAAAATCATACTTGAGATAAGCATAATCAAGCATAATAAGCGCAATTAAGGCATACTTAAGCAATGTTTAAATCAAGCAATGTTTAAACAAGAAGGTGTTTTCATCAAAACAAATGTTTTCACATACTTTCCCCCTAGTTTGATGAAAAGAACCTTCAGTTCCTTTTGCGTTTTGAAGATCCGGCAATCTCACTGAGGCCTTGCATGTTCCCACACAGTTCTTTGATGCGCCTTAAATTTTCACGCCTTTCCTCTGATTGAGCAGCATCTGAGAAGTGGTCAGCAACTGCACCTATAAATTCTGTTCCATCCAGTCCTGAGCTGGATAGGTGCTGTGCTGAGTTTTCCGGATTTCTTTGCTGTGCTTCAAGGATCAGATTAGTCATGTTCAGATGAGAAGGGACATAAGATGCTTCTCCTTCGTTGACTGCAATAGGGAGATGCGGTATTGGAGATGGACTGTGTTGTTGGAGAATTACTTCCATCTTGCGGTTCCCAGAATGTGCACCAATAAGTCTGAACAGCTTGTGTGCTTCCTTTTGATTGTCAATGATCACCTTCAAGTAGTCTTTGGTTACTACCTGATTTGCTGAAGCTATAGCTAGGGCTGATCTGATGTCCATTTGGAGAAGGGACATCTGTTTTTGTAGACCAATTGTGACATTTGCTATTTGCTCCTTGACTTTGTTGAATTCATTGAATTGCAGTTGACTGTCAGAGGTGTATATTTCCATCGTATTGCTCACAGTTTTACTCAATAGAGAGATGATCTCTAGAGTCTTTTCTACTGATTTACTTATCTCCTTGAGATCAGCGCTGTGTTTCTCTTCAGATTTTTCTATCAGTTCAGTGTGTTTGGCTTCCATTAGCTCTATTTCTTGCCTAAAGGAGGCATGTTGAGATGCTAGGGCTGACTCAATTAGCCCTTGTACCTTCTTTGTCCAGGTTTCCGGTATCTCATCCGGAAGAGTAGGAATGGAAGAGCTATGGAAGTGAAAATTAGTTACTTGATGAGGAGATGATGTCCTTTGAAAGAGTTGCAAAGGAAGAGATTCAGCATCTTCTTGCACATTTTCTTCATCAGTGATCTTTAGTGTCCTCTCAGATTCTCCTTCTACTTCATCAAGTGCAAAATTTGATATGTATCTTGAGAGTGAGTCACTATCTTCAGCTTCATTTGGTTCTTCAAAAATGGCTATTGGAGTTTGAGAGACCTCCTCTTCTGCCATCTGAGATTCGTTCTCAGCTTTTCCAGAGTGCCTTTGGACTTCTACTTCTTTCTCCATAATTTCTGGAATAGCTGACTGTTCCGAAATTTCTGCTGACTTTTCCAGAATCTCAAGTTGTGTCTGATTGGAGATCTCACAAGGAGTTGTGAGGATCTCGAGCACTTGAGATTGGATCAGTTGCTGAAATTCTTCTTCTTCAGTTGCTTCCTGGTTCTGCTCTTGTGGGGGAGAGGCTGCCTTCTCTTGAACAGTTTCAGTCAGAACCATTTCAAACGCAGGTGAGGTTTCCGGAAAGATAGGGAAATCCTCAGCTGTTGTTTCCAAAATAGCTATTTCTTCAGAAGTGGGAGCCATTTGATCTTCTGTGGCTTTTGAGAAGGCTGGCTTGTAGACTGCAGTATCTTCATCATCTGCTTAAAAGTCTGAAACTGGTGTAGTGGCCAAGTGTTCCAGATGCAGATCCTCATTGTTCCTTTGCCATACCCAGTAGTCATCCAAGATGTCTTCACAGCAGTGGTTGACTGGTAGTCCCAGGCATTTCTTGATAATCTTTTCATTCTTCTGCTGTTGGTCCCAATCCAACAGTTGCTCTTCTGAATTTCCAACTTTCCAAGCTCTCCAATTATAGTAGAGCTGCCAGAATTTGTTGTCAGCATCATCTGTATGAGGCTGAGATGAGGTTGGAAGGCTTTGGACTTGAGGGATTTCTTCTTCAAATTGTTGAGGGCTCCGGTTTTGAATAGAGGTTTCCTCAACAGTTTCCTTCTCCTTCAACTCATCCGAATTGACATTTTTAGATGTTGATGAAGAGTTGATCTTTCTCTTCTTCTTCCTTTGAAGTTCTCCATGGTCAGAGACTTCTTCTTCTTCTTCCAAACATACCAAGGCAAGATTCTGTGGCGCTTCAATGGAGGGAGAGGGGGACACCACTTGCTTTCTTTTGGCAGTCTTTGCCATATGGATGAGTAGGACATTATCTGATGAGCTATCTTCTGCAGTGGTACTAGCACTGGCTCTGTTTTCTCCTTTGGAGGATAAGTAGTATAGCCAGTATCTTTCTCCATACTTCTTTCCTTTAGAAGCAATACCCATAGACTCCAAGATATGTCCAAGGTATAGTCCTTGACAAAGATATTTCTGGTTGGGCTTTCCCAAATGCTTTGAGATGGAATTGAAAAAGTGTGCAGCCCAGTTTACCTTAGTTTTGGTAATGAGAGCGTTGATGATGAAGGCTCTCTCCTGGGTGATGTCATCGGCATGACCTCCACTCCCACATTCGAGGCAGGCGATGACCAGTTCCAAAATCAACTTGTAATCGTTGTTCAGATCTGCTTTCTTTGCTGGGCCTGAAGGAGTTCGCCCAGAAATTCCAATAATGTTCCAGTCCAGATTTTTGACTGGAAATTTCCCAACTTCAACTTCAGAATTGGGAAGGCGAAGCTTTCTTCCCAATTTCTTCTGCGAAAGCTTCACCTTTGTGCCTCCAACAGTGGACTTGATGACTGGAAATGTCCTCTGTGGGTTTTTCTTTGACTGAGCAGATTTGATTTCTCCATTTCTGTAGAATTCAAGAACTTCTTCCTCGAATTTGAGGCGAATCTCCATTTGAAGAAATTCGGAGAGTTCTTGAGCGGCTATCATCTGCAGATAGCTTTGGAAGAATGTTGGAGATGAGCACTTGGCTTCTAACTTCTGAAAGTGGACATTTGCACCGACAACCTTCATTTTCTCAGAAATTTGGGTGAAAATTTGAGAAATAAAGGCTTAGGGTTCTTGCAGGTTTTTGAGAATTTTTCGCGAAGAAGATGACGAAGAATTTTTGAGTGGGCGGTTGAGATCTGAATAGTGGCGATTGGGTTTTAATGTGGGCGATTTATGCGGCTAGTGGCGATACTGTTCCCAAGGCCACGTTCCCACCCATCATTTTGACAGACGTGGAAAGTGAACTGCCACGTGCACTACATTAAGTCTAATTGAATTAGACCAATTTTGTGAAGCAAATCGGAAAACTTGGCTTCACTTAGTGGTTTGGTGAAGATATCCGCCAGTTGTTCTTCAGTTGAGATATACTCAATTTTGATATCTTTCTTTTCCACATGATCTCTGATGAAGTGATGCTTGACATCAATGTGCTTAGTGCGAGAATGATGCACTGGGTTTTGAGAGATGGCTATGGCACTTTGATTGTCACAAAAGATTGTCACTTCCTTTGTTTTGACTCCATAGTCCAGTAGTTGTTGCTTTAGCCACAAAACTTGAGCACAACAACTACCAGCTGCAATGTACTCTGCTTCTGCTGTAGATGTAGAAATGGAGTTTTGTTTCTTACTGAACCAAGAAACAAGATTTCCACCAATGAATTGACAAGTACCAGATGTACTTTTCCGGTCAACTTTGCATCCGGCAAAGTCAGAATCTGAGTATCCCACTAACTCAAATGAATTGCTCTTAGCATACCACAAACCCATGTTCTGAGTTCCTTTGAGGTATCTAAGAATCCTTTTAGCTGCTATCAGATGGCTTTCCTTTGGCTGGCACAAACACCTACTGCATATGAGATATCCGGACGGCTTGCAGTAAGGTAAAGTAGAGATCCGACAATCCCTCGGTAGAGAGTTTGATCTACATCCTTTCCATCTACATCCATATAAAGTTTGGTGGATGTGCTCATGGGGACAGAAACGGATGACTTCTGATCAACATTGAACTTCTTGATAAGATCCCTTGTATATTTAGCTTGATTGATGAGAGTGCCTTCACTTCTCTGTTTGATTTGAAGGCCAAGGAAGTAGTTGAGTTCCCCCATCATGCTCATCTCAAATTTTCCTTGCATGAGGGTTGAAAACTTGGTGCATAGATCTTCCTTCGTTGAGCCAAATATGATATCGTCCACATAGATCTGAACTAATAGGAGATCTTCTCCATCTTGTAGCTTGAATAATGTCTTGTCAATTGCTCCTTTGGTAAATCCATTGTCTATAAGAAATTGAGACAATGTATCATACCAAGCTCTTGGTGCTTGTTTGAGTCCATATAGTGCCTTCTTGAGTCTATACACCTGATCTCCCTTAGTGTGTAACTCAAATCCTGGAGGTTGTTCTACATACACTTCTTCCTCTAGGTTTCCGTTGAGAAATGCGCTTTTGACGTCCATTTGATAGACTTTGAAGTCCTTATGAGTAGCAAAGGCTAGAAACAGCCTTATAGCTTCAAGTCTTGCAACTGGAGCGAAGGTTTCATCAAAATCTATACCTTCTTCTTGACAATATCCTTTAGCAACTAACCGGGCCTTGTTTCTGACAACAACGCCGTTTTCATCCATCTTGTTCCGGAAGACCCACTTTGTCCCAATGACATGTTGATGAGTAGGTCTGGGAACAAGTTTCCAGACATCATTTCTGGAAAACTGGTTGAGTTCTTCTTGCATTGCATTGATCCAATCAGAATCAGCTAGAGCTTCTTCAATATTCTTTGGTTCCACTTGTGAGATGAAACAAGCAAGCATAGCTTCTAGATTCTGTTGGGCACTTCTTGTGCGAACACCAAATTGAATATCTCCAATGATCTGTTGAGAAGGATGATCCCTTAACCAACGAAGATTGTGTTGATTGGGATTGACTGGTTGATCTAGTTCAGCTTCTGGTTGAAGAACAGAAGTTGTTGGTGTTTCCGGATGGATTGGCACTGAGTTGCCATTTCCGGAATTGTCGCCGTTTGAGATATCCGGAATATTGGAAGGCTGGCCAAAATTTCCGGAGGGCTCAGCACCGTCTGAATCCGGATTTCTCTGTGAAGTCTTCAGAGGCAGACTTCTGAATGGAATGAATTCCCTGGGCTTCATTCTATCTTCTTTATTGACTTCTTCATCCTTGTCTGATAGATCCAGAACCTCATGATCATGCTTTGATGGTTTGTTAACCACATGTTTTTCATCAAAAATGACATGTATTGACTCTTCAGTGATCATGGTTCTTTTGTTGAAGACTCTGAACGCCTTGCTTACCATGGAATATCCTAGGAAGATGGCCTCATCTGATTTCTCATCAAAAGTGTTCAGATGATTCTTCCCGTTGTTTAACACAAAGCACTTGCTCCCAAAAATATGGAAATATGATATATTAGGCTTTCTCCCATTCCACAATTCATAGGAGTTTTTTTGTGCCTTTTATAAATCATACTCCTATTTTGAGTGTAGCAGGCTGTGTTAACTGCTTCAGCCCAGAACCTCTTTGGTAAGGAAGCTTCTGCTAGCATGTTTCTCACTGCTTCCTTCAGAGTTCTGTTCCTTCTTTCAGCTACACCATTCTGTTGAGGTGTTCTTGCTGCAGATGTCTAATGAAGAATTCCGTTTTCTTCGCAGTAGTGAATGATGATTTCATTCAGGAATTCTGTGCCTTTGTCAGATCTGATCTTCTGAATGGTCTGACTTGCTTGGTTTTGAATTAGCTTCATGCAGTTGGTGAGTTTCCCTTGAGTCTCCTTCTTGCCGTTGAGGAAGATTGTCCACGTGTATCTTGAGTAATCATCAACTACCACCAGGACATATTTCTTTCCACTTAGACTTATTGGTGTAACAGGGCCAAATAAGTCCATGTGAATAAGACTTAATATCCTTGTAGTTGAGGGTGCCGATTTTGCCTTGAAGGTGGACTTGACTTGCTTTCCTTTTTGGCAAGCATCACAAATACTTTCGTTTCTGAATGCCGCTTTGGGAAGACCTTCTACTAACTCTTCTTTGGACAGCTTGTTGAGGGTTTTGAAGTTGAGATGACTCAACCTCTTATGCCAAAGCCATAGAAGGTTAGTGTCACCTTTGCTGATTAGACATGCTTCCTTGACATTATCCCACATTACTTCATAGATGTTCCTGATTCTCTTCCCAGTGAGAATGACTTCATTAGTGGATATGTTCTTGAGAGATGCCATGTCCTTGCAGAATTCCAAGGAGTAACCTTTGTCACAAAACTGACTTATGCTAAGAAGGTTGTAATTGAGCCTTCAACATAAGATACAGCTTGGATAGTTAGTCCCTTGTACACCAGATTTCCTAGCCCTTTAGTAAGGCCAAAATCATTGCTTCCTCCAAAAGTAACTCTTGGACCGTCATAGGGAATTAGATTGTTCAAAAGGCTCGCATCACCCGTCATGTGTCTTGAACAGCCACTGTCTAAGTACCAGACACCTGGGTACTTAGTGGCTTTCTACATTAGAAGGAGGAAGATTTTGGTACCCAATTAAGTTTGGGTCCGGTGTAGTTAATGGTGTGTGTCCCTACATCAAGTTTGAAGTTGCAGGGAATCTTCATTGCAGCTCTAAACTTGTTGGGATTGTAATCATAGTTGTAGGCATAAAACTTCCTACGTGCAGGAGGTGTTATTTCCTGTTTCCTCCTAGCAAACCTAGGTTGATAAGACCTATAATTTTGTCTAGGTTGTGCATAGTGTGTCCTGTGTCGGTTATAAGCATACTTAGGTGGCACAAATAGCTTCTGGGGTGGAGGGTGACTATATCTTGGCATAGTTCTCCACTCAGAATTTCTTGGAAAACTCCTGTCTACCCCATAATGAGTATAGCCTTGTGTATAATGGGGGTTAGAAGGTTTTCTTCTGAAATTATTTCCTTTTTGAGGTTTTTCCAGCTTCCTATAGTTCTTAGGAGGAACTACCTTTTTGGAAACTTCTGTTGGTTTTTCCTTTTCCTTCCCTTTTTGGAAACTTCTGTTGGTTTTTCCCTCTTTTTGGAAACTTTGGTTTAGCAGTAGGTTTAGGAGGGATGAAAGTTGTTTTCCCTTTCCTTTTAGAGCTAGAGGAGTCAAACCCAAGTCCTTCACGACCCTTATGTTTGGTCGTTTCAAGAAGCTTATCCACTGCCTCTTTTGACTTAAGAGTCCCTAGTTCTTTGTTAAGGGATTTCACCTTTTCAGAGAGAGATTCATTTTCAGTCTTGAGTTGAGTGATCTCATTCAGTTGACTTTTCCGACCTTCAGTCAACTTGAGATTCTCTTCACTCAATAGTTTGTTCTCCTCTGTTAAGGAAGAATGTTTGAGATTTATCTCCTCAAAGTCTTTCATCATCTTTTTGAACTGGTCAAAAAGATTTTCAGAAGTTGGTATGCTTTCATAAGAAGATGAGCAGGAGGTTTGTGAGGTTACCTCTTGATCAGCATCATCTTTGACCATTAGGCAGAGAGTGTCATCTTCTGACATGGTCCACCTATCATCATGGTTGGACTTTTCAGCTTTGCGCTCCATGCAGACGAGAGCTTCTTCATCCGAGCTTGAGCTGGATGACTCGTCACTTTCAGCACCAACCATTGCCTTCTTTTTCTTCTCGATCCTTTCTCTTTCTCCGTACTTCTCCACTTTTGGGTACGGGCATGCTGACTTCCAGTGGCCGGGCTTCCTGCAATTGTAACACAAATAAGATTCAGGAGGAGAGTCACTTACCTGTGGCTTTCCCTTGGATGGCCTTCTGACTGAGTCAGCTTTCTTGAAGAACTTTTTGAACTTCCGGAATTGCTTGACCATCATGGCAAATTCCTCATCGTAGTTCTCCATTTTTGAACTTGATGGCTGACTGGAGGAAGGTGTGTCACAGTTCCTTGGGCATGTCCCTTCACTTGATGGTACTCTTGGAGCTGTCATCAGTGCCGTGGGGAAGGGAATGACTTGTTCTTCCTTCTTCTTCTTCAGCTCGTGCTCATAGGTTCTGAGCTCATCAAGAAGACCTTGAACAGTGTAGTTCTCCAGATTTCTTCCTTCTTCCATGGCTGTGGCTTTGGTGTACCACTCAGTTGGAAGAGATCTCAGCAACCTTACATTCTTTTCTTTGGGAGAAAGAACGTGGTTAAGTGATGCAAGATCATTCAAGATTTTGTGGAATCTTTCATCCAGCATATCAAATGATTCTCCGGGAAGCATTTTGAAGCCTTTGAACTTCTCAAGCAGGACTTCTATCTTCTGCTTTCTCAAGTCCTCTGAACCCTCACATAGCTTCCCAAGACCTTGCCATATCTCCATGGCAGTCTTGAGGTGCTTAATTTTGGAGAAGGTGATGGGGTCAAGTGTCTTGAAGATGGCTGCTTTGGCGACGTTATCCAGATTGTGCTTTTTGCAATCTCTATCATCCCATTTTTCCTTGGGCTTTGGAATGTACTGGACTACGTCTGGAGTTGCTGGATTCCTCTCAGGATTCTCCATTTGGATTTTCAAGGGTCCATCCTCAAGCACCATCCACATGCAATCATGTAGAGCGTAAAGGTGTGCTTCCATCATGATCTTCCAATCATCATAACCTAGAAGAGAAACCTTGGGCAAACCGTGATCCATATTGTTCACCATTTTGATCGCTTCTCGTTAATCTAAATGTAGATAGTGAGAAGACTGCTCCGATACCAATTGGTGGTCCCAAAGTGGTGAAATACAAAGTCTAGAGGGGGGGGGTGTGAATAGACTTTGTTACAAGTTTAAAATCTTTTTCGTTTCTTTTGAAAACGAGAAAATGAGTGTTAATCTAGAGTCCTTGTGAACTTTAGATTGTGTGCGGAATTTGGTGGGTGGAGTGAGCAGTAATTAATATGGATAGGTTAGTTTTCACAGTTAATATAATTGCAAGTAAGAATAAAGATAAGAGAGAGAGACACGCAAACTTTAACGAGGTTCGAAGGTGGGGTAATCCTTCTACGTCCTAAAAATCCACTATGTAGTTGGTTGTTCAACAGTTACACTTGTGTGAATTTCTGCACGGTATATCTTCACAAGACCAATGTTGCTACTGCACTCGTGCTGGCTTTGTTGTTCCTTCGAAGGTCAAGCTTCTTCAACAACTGCAAGATCCGAACAGTAGGACTTGCAAGATCAACTTGTAAGAGAGTTGACCTACCCCCTTTTAATCAATAAGTTTGATCAAAAGTAATATCCTTCAACGTGGTGTGCTGCTTGAGGCAAGGAAACCTTCAAGTGTTTACACTATAGCTTTTTGGAAGGAGGAGAAGTTTGCTTCTGGATAAGGAGTTTAGAAATCTCTCTTTATCAAGCTTTTTGGGATAACTGTGAATAAGATAGCTTTTGTGATTGCTTCGTTGTGTTGTTGTATCTCTTTTTTTTTCTCTAGTCTTCCGAGGATGCTATTTATAGCTAGATTGGATAATCTATCCGTTGAATCATAATAGACTATCCGTTGCATTTGCTGGCTTCAATTTTGAATGAAGATTGTGATTTGAAGATTCTTCGTTGAAGTGGGTGTTTGGATTTACCCAATTGTTGAGAAAGGATTCCTTTTTCCACAAAATCCGTGTTCTAGCTTTTGTTCAAGAATTCAAGACTGTAGCACTTTACTTTGTTTGTCTTCTAGTGCTTGTTTAGAATTCTGAGCAGGCTCTTTAATTTTAGATGCCCAGACTTTGTCTTCGAGCAATTTGTTCTTGAATGAGCAAAATTATCTTTAATCTAGCCGTTGAAAATCAAGAGATTGATTTTTCCTTGCCAACGGTTGGAGTTTTCTTCATTCAGGACTTAGATAAATTTTCTAAGTCTTTTCTCACTTGTCCGCTTTCTGAGACTTCCGGTCTTCAGTGAGTCTTCCGATTCTTAGCTGACAAATCCGGATGAGTCATTTTCAGACTTCCGGGTGAGAAGGAGATCCGAGCTAGTCTTCCGATTTGAATGACTTAGCTTTCAGCGGGTTGTAGCGAGACATCCGGTTCTTATGTGGTCTTCCGGATCTGAGGATTCTGATTGAGAAACCCTTACTTGTCTCTGACACTTCCGATCAAGATATCCAATTTTCATATCACTGAATTTGATCAAGTCTTCAGGCATCAAAACGCTTATAGAAATATCACAGTTTTATTGGAAATCTCAAGAGCTTGGTTTTGACAATATTTCTTAAAAAGAAAAATTACATTGAATATTGGGGGAGGCCTAAAGTCCCTATTACATTCTAAATACATCATCATCAAAATCTATAATATTTTTCCCAACAATATTCCATTTCTAAAAATTAGTTTAGAATTTTAGTAGTTTTAGAATAATTTCTGGAGGAATTCTACTCCCGGTCTATTCTGTTCCGCCTTTACGGAAGTTGTAAGTTTACTCTATTTAATAAAATGCTGTTTTAATTCATGTTTGCATAGTATGAGTTAGGGTCCGGATCTCTGGGTCCGGACTAATTTGGTTGTTTATTTTTGATGTTAAATTAATGTTGGAATGGTTAATCTGTTGTTCTTGCCTTATCTGGTTAATTACTCTCGAAAGATTTAATTGGCCATTTATTGAGAAAATATTGTATGCCAAAAGGCTATGATATTCAACTGTCAACGGATTAAGTACAAATCTAGAAATGGATGAGTAGTAATAGAAATATTATTATTCCAATTGTTAATTTAATATGATAAAATAAATTCAAATGACGTCGAGACCCTAGGTCCAGATCTATACTTATACTATGTAAACTTAATTTATTTATTATTTTTACTCTGTCTTTTTTATAGTCGTTCCGAGAAGACTTTCATAAACCAATCCTAATCTTCGCCTAATTAGAGTAATTAAACTAATTCCCTTCGTCCACTCCTCGAGAGATACGACACTCGGAGAGAAAACTGACCCTTTGTTGGGAAGGTTTACTACCCGAAAAACTACAATTGTCAAATGGCGCCGTTGCCGGGGAGTGGCACGGCATTAGTTTAATTTCTTCTGATTAGCTTGGGTGAAGATTGGTTAGAACGATCTTCTCACTTCCTTTCACCAACCACCCGTAATAATTATTATGGATAACCCTAGTGGTTATTACGGTCCGCCTTCTTTCTACCAATCACCTAACCGCCCTCCGTTTCAAACCCATCCACCTTACCACCCGCATCAGAACCCATACGATGATGACTACTAAGTCAACAATGGGTCTGACTACTATCCCTACCATGAGGAACCACCATATGATACCCCATCTGAAAACTTTGGATATTCTCCGTACCAAGACTCTGATGGGGAAGATCATTATGAACCTCATGGTGATCACGATGACTATGACCGCAATGGACCTATATACGACGATCAAGCTGATCCGCTCGTCGAAGAAATAACAAGATTATAACGGAAAATCTTCTATTTTGACGAAGTTTTATTCGCTGAAGGCTCCTGGTATGAACCACCCTACTCCCGTGACTATACCCTATTTGCCGAAGAACAAATTGAAGCAAACAAGGTGGCAATTCGAGAAAGAGCAAAACTTCTTGAATCAGTCCGGAAGGAAAAGGAGTTCGAAAGGAGATTATGCAAAGGATCAGATATGATGCAGAAAATGCTGGATGACTTCCAAAGAGAGAGACTAGAAGCCGAGGCTAAAGCTGATAAATTAGTCAATGATCTTTGTAAGGCTGTTGAACTTAAACGCTCCTTCCAATCTCAAAATCCACAATTGGAGGAAGTTAATGCTCAAAACGAGGCTCTAGAACCCAAGACCAACCCTGAACCATCCAACCATCAGGTGCCAGTTCTAGAGGATTTACCCGGTTTTACATCATCACAGAAACCCGAGAGCACAACAACTCTCGCTAGGGCTACTGTGGTGATGTTACCTAAATCCCTTCCTAGCCAAGTCACAACCAGCATAGTCGTACATGAGGTGGAACCAACTGAGAGACCTAACTCAAAACCACCTACGCTCATTCAAGAAAAGGAGGAGGAAGTGTTGCCTACAGCAATAAACGACCATCTCCTTAATTGTGTTCAAGACACACCTCCAGAGGAACCTGTTCTGGAGAAAGTAGAACCCATTACCTGCCCCCAAGATTCAATTAAGTCCGAGCAGGAATCTACAGACAAGGAAGTACGTTGCTCTGATGAACTAAATTCGTTTATAGAAACATGCACAACTAATAATTCATCTGAAGCCTCAGACCATACTTTCTTTGATTCCCTACTTGACGAGTATGACTATGTCTTCTTGAAGGATGGTTGGAACTTAAAGAGTTGGGATGAACTTCTAATGAGTGACGACGAGGACTCTTCCTTGGGGGAGGGTACGATCATAATCATCAAACCACAAATGGATAGTCAGCCAATTGAAGATAAGGAAGAAATCAATTTCACAATCAAGGCTAACGATGTGGATCTATTGAGGAGACTTCCGCCCCCACCCACCTATACAGAGTCTCCTCCTTATACCCTGTTGCCACCAAGCCGCAGGGATGAGTCAAGGATCCTGGACCTTGACCGAGCAAAAGTTCCAACAGGGTGGCATCAGAAGAGAGTCAAAAGGGCCAAACTTTATGACTCTCGAATCGGAAAGTCGCGGAAAAAGTGGGTCAGCGTCAAGCTACGGACGCTAAAGAAGCGCTTAAACGGGAGGCAACCCGTCATTCAGATAATTAAATTATTTAAAATGCTTATTTATATTTTACTTGCCGCACCAGTAGGGGGCAAGATTTTACTCGTTATACTTTTTTACAGATGGATGTTGCTTGGATGATTCCGCATGGAAACCGCCGCACATTGCAGAACCTGGAAGAGCTCACCTTGCACTCAGAGGAAGCAAGGAAGAAGTTTCTCACTTGGGGAAACACGAAGATGCTCCAGCCTCCCATGGTGTTAGACCCTGCCTATCTGGATGAACTAGGGCACTGGCAGGACACCGATGAGTTTCTGTACAACCCAAAATGGAGGATCCTGCTGTTCCTGCAAGCGCCAGCAAGCCTGGAAGTCACCATTGAGTTTCTTTGCTCTCTCCGCTTCCACAATGACGGAGAGGAAGTAAAGTCAACAGCTGAAGTCACCTCCACCACCAAGGTCACATTCACTCTAATGGGTCGACTGCTGAGCCTTACTGTGGCAGACTTAGGGTGGCTGATTGGTCTTTACACACTTGACGAGACGCAGAGCTTGGCCTTTGCTAATCTGCCCGACCAGTTGGATCCGGAGTTCGATGTGAGGACGTTCTGGCAAGCTCACGGGTATGGACGATATCACAGTGGAGCAAGCATAGCTAGGAATTGGGTGCGTCCGTCTTGGAGGATTTTACTGTTGGGAAACGAGGCTTGGATAACGCAGCGGAAAAACAAAAATTTATAGTCCAAAACTTGATTCCACCCAAGAACAACTTACGTAAATTACTAGCTATAGTAAGAAATTTACCTTAACGGTGAAAACGGAGAACGGAGGAACGGTCGGGGATGGTTTTGAGGAGATGAACGTAGCGCCAAACGTATGAAGCCTCCAACGTATCCACACGAACTTGCTCCGGAGCCCTAGATTAAACTTGTGCTAGCAAGTTTAATTTAGGATAGTAAAAAACTATAATAATACTACTTTGGGAGTAATAAATATATAGTAAAATATTTATCTTATAAATATTTGTTTATAATATTTTGTGTATATTTCTAACACTTTAGAAAAATAACTTTGAACACAAAATATAATTTTCTTCTCTCTTCCTTGTGATGGCCGAAACTCACACACTAGAAAATGGGGAGGGATATTTCTCATTTTATAATATATTGCATTAAGGAATTGCTAGGAAATTGCTTAGGGACAAAAACAAATTTGGCTTAATGTAGTGTTCCCAACCAACACAACAATACAAATATTCTTTACTAATCAAATATTTGATTATATAAATCAAATATATCATTAGGTAAAAAATCAAAATATGTTTTGTATCTTTCTCTTGAAATTTTCGGCCATTTCAATTTATAATATATCATATTTTATTTTGACATCAATAATTATCATATAATTAAAATGATGAAAATAAAAGTAATATATATATATATATATATATATATATATATATATATATATATATATATATATATATATATATATATATATATATATATATATATATATATATATATATATATATATATATATATATATATATATATATATATATATATATATATATATATATATATATATATATATATCGGCGCTACATATATATATATATAATAAAATTTGTTTTGTCAAAATATAATTATCATATAATTAAAATGACACAAACAAAATATAATTTTAAAATACATATGTATTTTTCGAAATACATATATATATAAAATTATCACAACTATATATTTAATATTACTCTCACTAGTGTAGTATACTACTCCCTTACAAGTCCTAAGTGTGTGACCCTTTAGGTATCCATAACACTGGCAATGATATTAATATAAATTAATACCATAGATAATAAGCGGTATCTAGCAACACATTATTATCCCCAGATTATGAAAAAGACATTTATCTCATCAATACCTTCTACGACACAAGACGTTCTATAACTATTATCCTTCTGCCCTATATGTCATGATTTAACACAAGGCATGGGATGTGTATCCTTGTATAGTTAAATCAGTTGTTACTGAATCTCAAGTAGACTGGCAGGGATCAGATATTTATCAGTCTCTAGATAGCGACATATCTAGGCATGGCCATGCACTTTCCCAAGTCCTACTATTCAGTGGGCCCATTGACATTATACTTCTATACAGTAGAAGGGACAGATCCTGTATCTGTTATTCACATCTCTAAATATGCTTAGCGGCATACCCAACGCATAACTGTACGTCTACCAGTATTTCAGATAGCATTAGTTATGAATCAAAGCATACGGCCCCACATATCAGAGAATGTAATAACTTCAAGTCTGAGGATAGTTATAGCAAGGTCGATTTGAGAATACTGATAAACACATTACTGTAGATCCATGCAGTATTTTCAAGATGGGTCAATCCAGTCACATATTATCAATATAATATGCACCTACGTACAGATTAAGATATCACAATACCTATAGTCTATGAGACGCAACTATCTCATCTCGTACGTACTAGTCTTGATACGTTATGACGTCCGTATTATCATAAAGTGCGACTAGGGATATTCTAGACATAGCCTTCGTCAAGAAGTAACAGTCTCATAATCAGAACATCGTAGTCCTCATCTATGTTACTGAAGCGCTATCGTCTATGGACTGAAGCTATGTTATGTTACACGAGATATAAAACATACTTCAAGGCCTTTCATTCATGATAAAGTGTACAGTTACATAGGTATTTGATTGCCGCTAGGGCACCTAAATACAACAATCTCCCACTTGCCCTAAGGCCAATCCAACATTTCTCGAATGCCCATGGACCACGTATGACTCTCGTGTTTAGGCTTTCCCAAAGCCTTCGTCAACGGATCCGCGATATTGTCGTATGTACCTATCTTGCAAATCTCAACGTCCCCACGTGCAACGATTTCTCGTATGATGTGATAACGTCTAACGATGTGTTTGGTCTTCTGGTGAGACCGAGGTTCTTTCGCTTGTGCAATTGCCCCATTGTTGTCGCAAAACAACGGTATAGGGTTCTTGATGCTAGGAACTACTCCAAGCTCAGTAATTGTTGGGAAAAATATTATAGATTTTGATGATGATGTATTTAGAATGTATTAGGTACTTTAAGCCTCCCCCAATATTCAATGTAATTTTTCTTTTTAAGAAATATTGTCAAAACCAAGCTCTTGAGATTTCCAATAAAAATGTGATATTTCTCTAAGCGTTTTGATGCCTGAAGACTTGATCAAATTCAGTGATACGAAAATTGGATATCTTGATCGGAAGTGTCAGAGACAAGTAAGGGTTTCTCAATCAGAATCCTCATATCCGGAAGACCACATAAGAACCGGATGTCTCGCTACAACCCGCTGAAAGCTAAGTCATTCAAATCGGAAGACTAGCTCGGATCTCCTTCTCACCCGGAAGTCTGAAAATGACTCATCCGGATTTGTCAGCTAAGAATCGGAAGACTCACTGAAGACCGGAAGTCTCAGAAAGCGGACAAGTGAGAAAAGACTTAGAAAATTTATCTAAGTCCTGAATGAAGAAAACTCCAACCGTTGGCAAGGAAAAATCAATCTCTTGATTTTCAACGGCTAGATTGAAGATAATTTTGCTGATTCAAGAACAAATTGCTCGAAGACAAAGTCTGGGCATCTAAAATTAAAGAGCCTGCTCAGAATTCCTAAACAAGCACTAGAAGACAAACAGAGTAAAGTGCTAGAGTCATGAATTCTTGAACAAAAGCTAGAAGACGGATTTTGTGGAAAAAGGAATCCTTTCTCAACAATTGGGTAAATCCAAACACCCACTTCAACGAAGAATCTTCAAATCACAATCTTCATTCAAAATTGAAGCCAACAAATGCAACGGATAGTCTATTATGATTCAACGGATAGATTATCCAATCCAGCTATAAATAGCATCCTTGGAAGACTAGAGAAAAAAAAAGAGATACAACAACACAACGAAGCAATCACAAAAGCTATCTTATTCACAGTTAGCCCAAAAAGCTTGATAAAGAGAGATTTCTAAACTCCTTATCCAGAAGCAAACTTCTCCTCCTTCCAAAAAGCTATAGTGTAAACACTTGAAGGTTTCCTTGCCTCAAGCAGCACACCACGTTGAAGGATATTACTTTTGATCAAACTTATTGATTAAAAGGGGGTAGGTCAACTCTCTTACAAGTTGATCTTGCAAGTCCTACTGTTCGGATCTTGCAGTTGTTGAAGAAGCTTGACCTTCGAAGGAACAACAAAGCCAGCACGAGTGCAGTAGCAACATTGGTCTTGTGAAGATATACCGTGCAGAAATTCACACAAGTGTAACTGTTGAACAACCAACTACATAGTGGATTTTTAGGACGTAGAAGGATTACCCCACCTTCGAACCTCGTTAAAGTTTGCGTGTCTCTCTCTCTTATCTTTATTCTTACTTGCAATTATATTAACTGTGAAAACTAACCTATCCATATTAATTACTGCTCACTCCACCCACCAAATTCCGCACACAATCTAAAGTTCACAAGGACTCTAGATTAACACTCATTTTCTCGTTTTCAAAAGAAACGAAAAAGATTTTAAACTTGTAACAAAGTCTATTCACACCCCCCCCCCCTCTAGACTTTGTATTTCACCACTTTGGGACCACCAATTGGTATCGGAGCAGTCTTCTCACTATCTACATTTAGATTAACGAGAAGCGATCAAAATGGTGAACAATATGGATCACGGTTTGCCCAAGGTTTCTCTTCTAGGTTATGATGATTGGAAGATCATGATGGAAGCACACCTTTACGCTCTACATGATTGCATGTGGATGGTGCTTGAGGATGGACCCTTGAAAATCCAAATGGAGAATCCTGAGAGGAATCCAGCAACTCCAGACGTAGTCCAGTACATTCCAAAGCCCAAGGAAAAATGGGATGATAGAGATTGCAAAAAGCACAATCTGGATAACGTCGCCAAAGCAGCCATCTTCAAGACACTTGACCCCATCACCTTCTCCAAAATTAAGCACCTCAAGACTGCCATGGAGATATGGCAAGGTCTTGGGAAGCTATGTGAGGGTTCAGAGGACTTGAGAAAGCAGAAGATAGAAGTCCTGCTTGAGAAGTTCAAAGGCTTCAAAATGCTTCCCGGAGAATCATTTGATATGCTGGATGAAAGATTCCACAAAATCTTGAATGATCTTGCATCACTTAACCACGTTCTTTCTCCCTAAGAAAAGAATGTAAGGTTGCTGAGATCTCTTCCAACTGAGTGGTACACCAAAGCCACAGCCATGGAAGAAGGAAGAAATCTGGAGAACTACACTGTTCAAGGTCTTCTTGATGAGCTCAGAACTTATGAGCACGAGCTGAAGAAGAAGAAGGAAGAACAAGTCATTCCCTTCCCCACGGCACTGATGATAGCTCCAAGAGTACCATCAAGTGAAGGGACATGCCCAAGGAACTGTGACACACCTTCCTCCAGTCAGCCATCAAGTTCAAAAAAGGAGAACTACGATGAGGAATTTGCCATGATGGTCAAGCAATTCCGGAAGTTCAAAAAGTTCTTCAAGAAAGCTGACTCAGTCAGAAGGCCATCCAAGGGAAAGCCACAGGTAAGTGACTCTCCTCCTGAATCTTATTTGTGTTACAATTGCAGGAAGCCCGGCCACTGGAAGTCAGCGTGCCCGTACCCAAAAGTGGAGAAGTACGGAGAAAGAGAAAGGAACGAGAAGAAAAAGAAGGCAATGGTTGGTGCTGAAAGTGACGAGTCATCCAGCTCAAGCTCGGATGAAGAAGCTCTCGTCTGCATGGAGCGCAGAGCTGAAAAGTCCAACCATGAGGATAGGTGGACCATGTCAGAAGATGACACTCTCTGCTTAATGGCCAAAGATGATGCTGATCAAGAGGTAACCTCACAAACCTCCTGCTCATCTTCTTATGAAAGCATACCAACTTCTGAAAATCTTTTTGACCAGTTCAAAAAGATGATGAAAGACTTTGAGGAGATAAATCTCAAACATTCTTCCTTAACAGAGGAGAACAAACTATTGAGTGAAGAGAATCTCAAGTTGACTGAAGATCGGAAAAGTCAACTGAATGAGATCACTCAACTCAAGACTGAAAATGAATCTCTCTCTGAAAAGGTGAAATCCCTTAACAAAGAACTAGGGACTCTTAAGTCAAAAGAGGTAGTGGATAAGCTTCTTGAAACGACCAAACATAAGGGTCGTGAAGGACTTGGGTTTGACTCCTCTAGCTCTAAAAGGAAAGGGAAAACAACTTTCATCCCTCCTAAACCTACTGCTAAACCAAATAAGCAGAAAGGGAAGGAAAAGGAAAAACCATCCGAAGTTTCCAAAAAGGTAGTCCCTCCTAAGAACTATAGGAAGCTGGACAAACCTCAAAAAGGAAATAATTTCAGAAGAAAACCTTCTAACCCCCATTATACACGAGGCTATACTCATTATGGGGTAGACAGGAGTTTTCCAATAAATTCTGAGTGGAGAACTATGCCAAGATATAGTCACCCTCCACCCCAGTAGCTATTTGTGCCACCTAAGTATGCTTATAACCGACACAGGACACACTATGCACAACCTAGACAAAATTATAGGTCTTATCAACCTAGGTTTGCTAGGAGGAAACAGGAAATAACACCTCCTGCACGTAGGAAGTTTTATGCCTACAACTATGATTACAATCCCAACAAGTTTAGAGCTGCAAGGAAGATTCCCTGCAACTTCAAACTTGATGTAGGGACACACACCATTAACTACACCGGACCCAAACTTAATTGGGTACCAAAATCTTCCTCCTTCTAATGTAGAAAGCCACTAAGTACCCAGGTGTCTGGTACTTAGACAGTGGCTGTTCAAGACACATGACGGGTGATGCGAGCCTTTTGAGCAATCTAATTCCCTATGACGGTCCAAGAGTTACTTTTGGAGGAAGCAATGATTTCGGCCTTACTAAAGGCCTAGGAAATCTGGTGTACAAGGGACTAACCATCCAAGCTGTATCTTATGTTGAAGGGCTCAATTACAACCTTCTTAGCATAAGTCAGTTTTGTGACAAAGGTTACTCCTTGGAATTCTGCAAGGACATGGCATCTCTCAAGAACATATCCACTAATGAAGTCATTCTCACTGGGAAGAGAATCAGGAACATCTATGAAGTAATGTGGGATAATGTCAAGGAAGCATGTCTAATCAGCAAAGGTGACACTAACCTTCTATGGCTTTGGCATAAGAGGTTGAGTCATCTCAACTTCAAAACCCTCAACAAGCTGTCCAAAGAAGAGTTAGTAGAAGGTCTTCCCAAAGCGGCATTCAGAAACGAAAGTATTTGTGATGCTTGCCAAAAAGGAAAGCAAGTCAAGTCCACCTTCAAGGCAAAATCGGCACCCTCAACTACAAGGATATTAAGTCTTATTCACATGGACTTATTTGGCCCTGTTACACCAATAAGTCTAAGTGGAAAGAAATATGTCCTGGTGGTAGTTGATGATTACTCAAGATACACGTGGACAATCTTCCTCAACGGCAAGAAGGAGACTCAAGGGAAACTCACCAACTGCATGAAGCTAATTCAAAACCAAGCAAGTCAGACCATTCAGAAGATCAGATCTGACAAAGGCACAGAATTCCTGAATGAAATCATCATTCACTAATGCGAAGAAAACGGAATTCTTCATCAGACATCTGCAGCAAGAACACCTCAACAGAATGGTGTAGCTGAAAGAAGGAACAGAACTCTGAAGGAAGCAGTGAGAAACATGCTAGCAGAAGCTTCCTTACCAAAGAGGTTCTGGGCTGAAGCAGTTAACACAGCCTGCTACACTCAAAATAGGAGTATGATTTATAAAAGGCACAAAAAAACTCCTATGAATTGTGGAATGGGAGAAAGCCTAATATATCATATTTCCATATTTTTGGGAGCAAGTGCTTTGTGTTAAACAACGGGAAGAATCATCTGAACACTTTTGATGAGAAATCAGATGAGGCCATCTTCCTAGGATATTCCATGGTAAGCAAGGCGTTCAGAGTCTTCAACAAAAGAACCATGATCACTGAAGAGTCAATACATGTCATTTTTGATGAAAAACATGTGGTTGACAAACCATCAAAGCATGATCATGAGGTTCTGGATCTATCAGACAAGGATGAAGAAGTCAATAAAGAAGATAGAATGAAGCCCACGGAATTCATTCCATTCAGAAGTCTGCCTCTGAAGACTTCACAGAGAAATCCGGATTCAGACGGTGCTGAGCCCTCCGGAAATTTTGGCCAGCCTTCCAATATTCCGAATTTCTCAAACGGCGACAATTCCGGAAATGGCAACTCAGTGCCAATCCATCCGGAAACACCAACAACTTCTGTTCTTCAACCAGAAGCTGAACTAGATCAACCAGTCAATCCCAATCAACAAAATCTTCGTTGGTTAAGGGATCATCCTTCTCAACAGATCATTGGAGATATTCAATCTGGTGCTCGCACAAGAAGTGCCCAACAGAATTTAGAAGCTATGCTTGCTTGTTTCATCTCACAAGTGGAACCAAAGAATATTGAAGAAGCTCTAGCTGATTCTGATTGGATCAATGCAATGCAAGACGAACTCAACCAGTTTTCCAGAAATGATGTCTGGAAACTTGTTCCCAGACCTACTCATCAACATGTCATTGGGACAAAGTGGGTCTTCCGGAACAAGATGGATGAAAACGGCGTTGTTGTTAGAAACAAGGCCAGGTTAGTTGCAAAAGGATATTGTCAAGAAGAAGGTATAGATTTTGATGAAACCTTCGCTCTAGTTGCTAGACTTGAAGCTATAAGGCTGTTTATAGCCTTTGCTACTCACAAGGACTTCAAAGTCTATCAAATGGATGTCAAAAGCGCATTTCTCAACGGAAACCTAGAGGAAGAAGTGTACGTAGAACAACCTCCAGGATTTGAGTTACACACTAAGGGAGATTAGGTATATAGACTCAAGAAGGCACTATATGGACTGAAACAAGCACCAAGAGCTTGGTATGATACATTGTCTCAATTTCTTATAGACAATGGATTTACCAAAGGAGTAATTGACAAGACATTATTCAAGCTACAAGATGGAGAAGATCTCCTATTAGTTCAGATCTATGTGGACGATATCATATTTGGCTCAACGAAGGAAGATCTATGCACCAAGTTTTCAACCCTCATGCAAGGAAAATTTGAGATGAGCATGATGGGGGAACTCAACTACTTCCTTGGCCTTCAAATCAAACAGAGAAGTGAAGGCGCTCTCATCAATTAAGCAAAATATATACAAGGGATCTTATCAAGAAGTTCAAAGTTGATCAGAAGTCATCCGTTTCTGTCCCCATGAGCACTTCCACCAAGCTTGATATGAATGTAGATGGAAAGGATGTAGACCAAACTCTCTATAGAGGGATTGTCGGATCTCTACTTTACCTTACTGCAAGCCGTCCGGATATCTCATATGCAGTAGGTGTTTGTGCCAGATTCCAGTCAAAGCCAAAGGAAAGCCATCTGATAGCAGCTAAAAGGATTCTTAGATACCTCAAAGGAACTCAGAACATGGGTTTGTGGTATGCTAAGAGCAATTCATTTGAGTTAGTGGGATACTCAGATTCTGACTTTGCCGGATGCAAAGTTGACCGGAAAAGTACATCTGGTAGTTGTCAATTCATTGGTGGAAATCTTGTTTCTTGGTTCAGTAAGAAACAAAACTCCATTTCTACATCTACAGCAGAAGCAGAGTACATTGCAGCTGGTAGTTGTTGTGCTCAAGTTTTGTGGCTAAAGCAACAACTACTGGACTATGGAGTCAAAACAAAGGAAGTGACAATCTCTTGTGACAATCAAAGTGCCATAGCCATCTCTCAAAACCCAGTGCATCATTCTCGCACTAAGCACATTGATGTCAAGCATCACTTCATCAGAGATAATGTGGAAAAGAAAGATATCAAAATTGAGTATATCTCAACTGAAGAACAACTGGCGGATATCTTCACCAAACCACTAAGTGAAGCCAAGTTTTCCGATTTGCTTCACAAAATTGGTCTAATTCAATTAGACTGAATGTAGTGCACGTGGCAGTTCACTTTCCACGTCTGTCAAAATGATGGGTGGGAACGTGGCCTTGGGAACAGTATCGCCACTAGCCGCATAAATCGCCCACATTAAAACCCAATCGCCACTATTCAGATCTCAACCGCCCACTCAAAAATTCTTCGTCATCTTCTTCGCGAAAAAATCTCAAAAACCTGCAAGAACCCTAAGCCTTTATTTCTCAAATTTTCACCCAAATTTCTGAGAAAATGAAGGTTGTCGGTGCAAATGTCCACTTTCAGAAGTTAGAAGCCAAGTGCTCATCCCCAACATTCTTCCAAAGCTATCTGCAGATGATAGCCGCTCAAGAACTCTCCGAATTTCTTCAAATGGAGATTCGCCTCAAATTCGAGGCAGAAGTTCTTGAATTCTACAGAAATGGAGAAATCAAATCTGCTCAGTCAAAGAAAAACCCACAGAGGACATTTCCAGTCATCAAGTCCACTGTTGGAGGCACAAAGGTGAAGCTTTCGTAGAAGAAATTGGGAAGAAAGCTTCGCCTTCCCAATTCTGGAGTTGAAGTTGGGAAATTTCCAGTCAAAAATCTAGAATGGAAAATCATTGGAATTTCTGGGCAAAGTCCTTCTGGCCCAGCAAAGAAAGCAGATCTGAACAACGATTACAAGTTGATTTTGGAACTGGTCATCACCTGCCTCGAATGTGGGAGTGGAGGTCATGTCGATGACATCACCCAGGAGAGAGCCTTCATCATCAACGCTCTCATTACCAAAACTAAGGTAAACTGGGCTGCACACTTTTTCAATTCCATCTCAAAGCATTTGGGAAAGCCCAACCAGAAATATCTTTGTCAAGGACTATACCTTGGACATATCTTGGAGTCTATGGGTATTGCTTCTAAAGGAAAGAAGTATGGAGAAAGATACTGGCTATACTACTTATCCTCCAAAGGAGAAAACAGAGCCAGTGCTAGTGCCACTGCAGAAGATAGCTCATCAGATAATGTCCTACTCATCCATATGGCAAAGACTGCCAAAAGAAAGCAAGTGGTGTCCCCCTCTCCCTCCATTGAAGCACCACAGAATCTTGCCTTGGTATGTTTGGAAGAAGAAGAAGAAGTCTCTGACCATGGAGAACTTCAAAGGAAGAAGAAGAGAAAGATCAACTCTTCATCAACATCTAAAAATGTCAATTCGGATGAGTTGAAGGAGAAGGAAACTGCTGAGGAAACCTCTATTCAAAACCGGAGCCCTCAACAATTTGAAGAAGAAATCCCTCAAGTCCAAAGCCTTCCAACCTCATCTCAGCCTCATATAGATGATGGTGACAACAAATTCTGGCAGCTCTACTATAATTGGAGAGCTTGGAAAGTTGGAAATTCAGAAGAGCAACTGTTGGATTGGGACCAACAACTGAAGAATGAAGAGATTATCAAGAAATGCCTGGGACTACCAGTCAACCACTGCTATGAAGACATCTTGGATGACTACTGGGTATGGCAAAGGAACAATGAGGATTTGCATCTGGAACACTTGGCCACTACACCAGTTTCAGACTTTGAAGCAGATGATGAAGATACTGCAGTCTACAAGCCAGTCTTCTCAAAAGCCACAGAAGATCAAATGGCTCCCACTTCTGAAGAAATAGCTGTTTTAGAAACAACAGCTGAGGATTTCCCTATCTTTCTGGAAACCTCACCTGCGTTTGAAATGGTTCTGACTGAAACTGTTCAAGAGAAGGCAGCCTCTCCCCCACAAGAGCAGAACCAGGAAGCAACTGAAGAAGAAGAATTTCAGCAACTGATCCAATCTCAAGTGCTCGAGATCCTCACAACTCCTTGTGAGATCTCTAATCAGACACAACTTGAGATTCTGGAAAAGTCAGCAGAAATTTCGGAATAGTCAGCTATTCCAGAAATTATGGAGAAAGAAGTAGAAGTCCAAAGGCACTCTGGAAAAGCTGAGAAGGAATCTCAGATGGCAGAAGAGGAGGTCTCTCAAACTCCAATAGCCATTTTTGAAGAACCAAATGAAGCTGAAGATAGTGACTCACTCTCAAGATACATATCAAATTTTGCACTTGATGAAGCAGAAGGAGAATCTGAGAGGACACTAAAGATCACTGATGAAGAAGATGTGCAAGAAGATGCTGAATCTCTTCCTTTGCAACTCTTTCAAAGGACATCATCTCCTCATCAGGTAACTAATTTTCACTTTCATAGCTCTTCCATTCCTACTCTTCCGGATGAGATACCGGAAACCTGGACAAAGAAGGTACAAGGGCTAATTGAGTCAGCCCTAGCATCTCAACATGCCTCCTTTAGGCAAGAAATAGAGCTAATGGAAGCCAAACACACTGAGCTGATAGAAAAATCTGAAGAGAAACACAGCGCTGATCTCAAGGAGATAAGTAAATCAGTAGAAAAGACTCTAGAGATCATCTCTCTATTGAGTAAAACTGTGAGCAATACGATGGAAATATACACCTCTGACAGTCAATTGCAATTCAATGAATTCAACAAAGTCAAGGAGCAAATAGCAAATGTCACAATTGGTCTACAAAAACAGATGTCCCTTCTCCAAATGGACATCAGATCAGCCCTAGCTATAGCTTCAGCAAATCAGGTAGTAACCAAAGACTACTTGAAGGTGATCATTGACAATCAAAAGGAAGCATACAAGCTGTTAAGACTTATTGGTGCACATTCTGGGAACCACAAGATGGAAGTAATTCTCCAACAACACAGTCCATCTCCAATACCACATCTCCCTATTGCAGTCAACGAAGGAGAAGACGTGAAAATTTAAGGCGCATCAAAGAACTGTGTGGGAACATGCAGGGCCTCAGTGAGGTTTCCGGATCTTCAAAACGCAAAAGGAACTGAAGGTTCTTTTCATCAAACCAGGGGGAAAGTATGTGAAAACATTTGTTTTGATGAAAACACCTTCTTGTTTAAACATTGCTTGATTTAAACATTGCTTAAGTATGCCTTAATTGCGCTTATTATGCTTGATTATGCTTATCTCAAGTATGATTTTGTCTTAATTATTTTTTTCTAAAAGCGCATACATTCAGGGGGAATGTATTTCAGGAGGAACTTAACTAGTTTTGGCTAACAATTGTTTTTGGCAATGAATTATTGATAAGCTCAACGCAATGGAAGACGGATATCTCAGTTTTGGTACTAAAATTGGAAATCTCCGATTCAGGTACTTTACAAAATCTGCCTTCTTAAACTAAGCTTTAGTCCTTAATTCATTTCCAACCAACTCTAAAAGTACTGGTCCCTAGGATGTTTAAAAATGTACAGGACTTTGGAAAAATAGTACCTCTTTTCTTTTAAATATTCATATTTGTTTTGGTGCTACCTCGTCCTAAGTAGAAATTAGAACTATAGGGAATGAAAAATGATAGTCTTATTTTGGGCCTTGAGAACCCAATAGGAATAATTTCCCTTTAGTACATAGCTTTCTTTTCTTTTTGGGCCACACTTTTGGGCTTAGCCGAACCAGAACAGTTACGTTTCTCAAACCAATCGAAACTGATTTTCTAATTAAAACAGTTTCAATTCCTTGGTAACTGGTAAAAGATTCCTTCCACTTTTCAACTTCTTGGAAGTTGAAACTCATTTACTCTCACCGTTCCAACTACCCACTTAATGGAACCCGTGAAACTCCTCCTCCCCTATTTGAATCAAGATATCTCAATCCACTTTCATCACAAACAACTCTCCCAATATGAAAAGTCTTCAAACTCACTGTCTAAGGAATACACCAAGAAAAATATCCTCAATGGAGAAACTTTTATTTCTCACCCTCATAGACGGCAATGGAAGAAGCCTATTGAGAAGAAAAGACTTTTAAGGTCTATGGTGAGAATCTCGGCAGTAGAGAAGGTCTATGGTGGAAATCTCGTATTTTTCAGTATTAGACCATACACCTTCTCTGGAACAACACTCTCTCTCTATCTTTCTTCTTATTTTGAGAGATGTGTTGCTTCCAAGATCTTAAATATCCACTTTGGATATTAAAGATCTATCAAACGCAACGCCAACCGCTCTGCCAAGCAGAATCTGGTGAAGCTGAAAACAGTCAGTGGCGGAAGAGATCACAAAATCTCAAGACAAAAACTTGGTTTAGGAATTATTGTAATTTGAATTGTATTTGTTTAAGAGTTTGTGTTAACAAGCTGTATATTATGAGAAACTAAAAGAAAGTTATAAAATTAGTTCTCAGTACAGCGACCGGAAATCTTAAACACTTGTCTGTCATCATCAAAAAGGGGGAAATTGTTAGGAAAAATATTATAGATTTTGATGATGATGTATTTAGAATGTATTAGGGACTTTAAGCCTCCCCCAATATTCAATGTAATTTTTCTTTTTAAGAAATATTGTCAAAACCAAGCTCTTGAGATTTCCAATAAAACTGTGATATTTCTCCAAGCATTTTGATGCCTGAAGACTTGATCAAATTCAGTGATATGAAAATTGGATATCTTGATCGGAAGTGTCAGAGACAAGTAAGGGTTTCTCAATCAGAATCCTCAGATCCGGAAGACCACATAAGAACCGGATGTCTCGCTACAACCCGCTGAAAGCTAAGTCATTCAAATCGGAAGACTAGCTCGGATCTCCTTCTCACCCGGAAGTCTGAAAATGACTCATCCGGATTTGTCAGCTAAGAATCGGAAGACTCACTGAAGACCAGAAGTCTCAGAAAGCGGACAAGTGAGAAAAGACTTAGAAAATTTATCTAAGTCCTGAATGAAGAAAACTCCAACCGTTGGCAAGGAAAAATCGATCTCTTGATTTTCAACGGCTAGATTGAAGATAATTTTGCTGATTCAAGAACAAATTGCTCGAAGACAAAGTCTGGGCATCTAAAATTAAAGAGCCTGCTCAGAATTCCTAAACAAGCACTAGAAGACAAACAGAGTAAAGTGCTAGAGTCTTGAATTCTTGAACATAAGCTAGAAGATGGATTTTGTGGAAAAAGGAATCCTTTCTCAACAATTGGGTAAATCCAGACACCCACTTCAACGAAGAATCTTCAAATCACAATCTTCATTCAAAATTGAAGCCAGCAAATGCAACGGATAGTCTATTATGATTCAACGGATAGATTATCCAATCCAGCTATAAATAGCATCCTTGGAACACTAGAGAAAAAAAAAGAGATACAACAACACAACGAAGCAATCACAAAAGCTATCTTATTCACAGTTAGCCCAAAAAACTTGATAAAGAGAGATTTCTAAACTCCTTATCCAGAAGCAAACTTCTCCTCCTTCCAAAAAGCTATAGTGTAAACACTTGAAGGTTTCCTTGCCTCAAGCACCACACCACGTTGAAGGATATTACTTTTGATCAAACTTATTGATTAAAAGGGGGTAGGTCAACTCTCTTACAAGTTGATCTTGCAAGTCCTATTGTTCGGATCTTGCAGTTGTTGAAGAAGCTTGACCTTCGAAGGAACAACAAAGCCAGCACGAGTGCAGTAGCAACATTGGTCTTGCGAAGATATACCGTGCAGAAATTCACACAAGTGTAACTGTTGAACAACCAACTACATAGTGGATTTTTAGGACGTAGAAGGATTACCCCACCTTCGAACCTCGTTAAAGTTTGCGTGTCTCTCTCTCTTATCTTTATTCTTACTTGCAATTATATTAACTGTGAAAACTAACCTATCCATATTAATTACTGCTCACTCCACCCACCAAATTCCGCACACAATATAAAGTTCACAAGGACTCTAGATTAACACTCATTTTCTCGTTTTCAAAAGAAACGAAAAAGATTTTAAACTTGTAACAAAGTCTATTCACCCCCCCCCCTCTAGACTTTGTATTTCACCACTTTGGGACCACCAGTAATAAAATTCTTGAGCCACACACCTTCCTTGGCTGCCTCGGCTGCAGTTATGTACTCTGCTTCTGTAGTGGAATCAGCGGTAGTATCTTGCTTGTAACTCTTCCAGGTAACAGCTCCGCCATTCAAACAAAACACATACCCTGCCTGCGATTTGAAGTCATCTCTATCAGTTTGGAAGCTGGCATCAGTATATCCAACAATACTGAGCTCTTCTTTTCCGCCATATACCAGGAAGGCATCCTTAGTCCTACGGAAGTATTTAAGGATGTTCTTCACAGCCGTCCAATGGCTTTCGCCAGGGTTGGACTGGTATCTACTCGTGACACTCAGAGCAAAGGCGACATCAGGTCTCGTACATACCATCGCATACATGATGGATCCAATGGCCGACGCATAAGGAACATTTCTCATGCATTCTACTTCCTCCGGAGTGGAAGCACCCTGAGTCTTGGAAAGACTCGTGCCTTGGGCCATAGGCAAACTTCCTCGTTTTGACTCAGACATGCTGAATCTAGCAAGGACCTTGTCTATGTATGTACTTTGACTGAGACCTAACAGCTTCCGTGATCTATCCCTATAGATCCTTATGCCAAGTGCATAACTGGCATCTCCCAAGTCCTTCATAGAGAAACTCTTACTCAACCACGTTTTGACGGTGGTTAAAGTAGGAATATCGTTTCCTATGAGCAGTATGTCATCAACATACAGAGCAAGGAAGACTACAGCACTCCCACTGACCTTCTTGTATACACAAGATTAATCCGAATTTCTTTCAAAACCAAAGCCGATGACAGTTTCGTGAAAGCGGATGTTCCAACTCCGTGAGGCTTGCTTCAATCCGTACATTGATCGCTGCAACTTGCCTAGTTTATTCTATTCTACGGAATAAACTATCAACAATAAATTAATTAAACTAGCAAGTAATTTAATTAAAATCATAAAATACTTTAAATTTCCAGAATCTTAGAAATTAGATTTTCTAAATTCCAGAAAATAAAATATTTTATATTTACCGTATTTATATATATTTAAATTCGAAAAAGGGCTTTTATTTCGAATTAAATATATATATGTTTTCTAAATTAGCAAATAATTATTGGAGACTCCCAGTAAACTTTATGAATCTGGAAATCCTAAAATTCCAGAATGAATAAAATTTAAAATTTTGAAAACCATTTTTCAAAGATAGAAAACCGAAATTATATTGTGAAAATATATTTCGAAATTCCAAAAATATCAAAATTTATTTTCCAAGTCAAAAATAAGTTCCACCTAATTAAATTTTTAATGGGATAAATTTTTGTCTCCAAAATTTATTGACTAATCTACAAAAACAATAACGGTAAAAACTACTAAACTAGTAACTTCGTAAGCCGGCTCTGATACCACTGTTGGGAAACGAGGCTTGGATAACGCAGCGGAAAAACAAAAATTTATAGTCCAAAACTCGATTCCACCCAAGAACAACTTACGTAAATTACTAGCTATAGTAAGAAATTTACCTTAACGGTGAAAACGGAGAACGGAGGAACGGTCGGGGATGGTTTTGAGGAGATGAACGTAGCGCCAAACTTATGAAGCCTCCAACGTATCCACACGAACTTGCTCCGGAGCCCTAGATTAAACTTGTGCTAGCAAGTTTAATTTAGGATAGTAAAAACTATAATAATACTACTTTGGGAGTAATAAATATATAGTAAAATATTTATCTTATAAATATTTGTTTATAATATTTTGTGTATATTTCTAACACTTTAGAAAAATAAATTTGAACACAAAATATAATTTTCTTCTCTCTTCCTTGTGATGGCCAAAACTCACACACTAGAAAATGGGGAGGGATATTTCTCATTTTATAATATATTGCATTAAGGAATTGCTAGGAAATTGCTTAGGGACAAAAACAAATTTGGCTTAATGTATTGTTCCCAACCAACACAACAATACAAATATTCTTTACTAATCAAATATTTGATTATATAAATCAAATATATCATTAGGTAAAAAATCAAAATATGTTTTGTATCTTTCTCTTGAAATTTTCGACAATTTCAATTTATAATATATCATATTTTATTTTGACATCAATAATTATCATATAATTAAAATGATGAAAATAAAAGTAATATATATATATATATATATATATATATATATATATATATATATATATATATATATATATATATATATATATATATATATATATCGGCGCTACATACATATATATAATAAAATTTGTTTTGTCAAAATATAATTATCATATAATTAAAATGACACAAACAAAATATAATTTTAAAATACATATGTATTTTTCGAAATACATATATATATAAAATTATCACAACTATATATTTAATATTACTCCCACTAGTGTAGTATACTACTCCCTTACAAGTCCTAAGTGTGTGACCCTTTAGGTATCCATAACACTGGCAATGATATTTATATAAATTAATACCATAGATAATAAGCGGTATCTAGCAACACATTATTATCCCCAGATTATGAAAAAGACGTTTATCTCATCAATACCTTCTACGACACAAGACGTTCTATAACTATTATCCTTCTGCCCTATATGTCATGATTTAACACAAGGCATGGGATGTGTATCCTTGTATAGTTAAATCAGTTGTTACTGAATCTCAAGTAGACTGGCAGGGATCAGATATTTATCAGTCTCTAGATAGCGACATATCTAGGCATGGCCATGCACTTTCCCAAGTCCTACTATTCAGTGGGCCCATTGACATTATACTTCTATACAGTAGAAGGGACAGATCCTGTATCTGTTATTCACATCTCTAAATATGCTTAGCGGCATACCCAACGCATAACTGTACGTCTACCAGTATTTCAGATAGCATTAGTTATGAATCAAAGCATACGGCCCCACATATCAGAGAATGTAATAACTTCAAGTCTGAGGATAGTTATAGCAAGGTCGATTTGAGAATACTGATAAACACATTACTGTAGATCCATGCAGTATTCTCAAGATGGGTCAATCCAGTCACATATTATCAATATAATATGCACCTACGTACAGATTAAGATATCACAATACCTATAGTCTATGAGACGCAACTATCTCATCTCGTACGTACTAGTCTTGATACGTTATGACATCCGTATTATCATAAAGTGCGACTAGGGATATTCTAGACATAGCCTTCGTCAAGAAGTAACAGTCTCATAATCAGAACATTGTAGTCCTCATCTATGTTACTGAAGCGCTATCGTCTATGGACTGAAGCTATGTTATGTTACACGAGATATAAAACATACTTCAAGGCCTTTCATTCATGATAAAGTGTACAGTTACATAGGTATTTGATTGTCGCTAGGGCACCTAAATACAACATTTACACCATGCATTGACTCACAGCTATTTGGGCCGTTCTCGTGACTCCGATGTAGTGTTTGATTCTGATATGCTATTTTTCTAGAGTCTGGAAGCGCGCGTACCAGTCAATTTAGCAACTTTTGTGGCCCGATTCCTATTTGCTCAGTCGACTAGCAACCACCAGTTTGTCTTGTGTGGGCCAATGGTTACGCTTCTGGCCCGAGGATTATGTATGACAGTCCCTAATGTTCTCCCAGAGGCTGCAAGCATATTCCGACCATCGACAAGGTATTTAATCCAGATCGCTTATAATAAGGAGGACAAGGAGGCACGCCCCAGAAAGCAGCATAGAATTCCCATGACCCTTCGCGAGCTTTCACAGACTATGTTTGCATTCCAGGATTCTGTAGACTCTCACTTAAGGAGCATGGAGACACTCCTCCTCACGCAACAATGGCAGGTGGAGGAAATACTTGAATACACCCGGGAACAAGGAACAAAGAAGGCTGAGCATGGGGCAGGTCCGAAACAAGGAAAACGTCAGGGATAGTGAGATCCCTGATTTCTTAATACTGCATTCAGAACATCATTTTTGGATATTTATATGATCTTATTTTGGAATTTCACATTATGACTCTTAAACCCATTTTGAGAAGTTTTATGCATTATTTCATATTTACATGTTATGGTCATTTATTATTTCAGTCTTCATCTTTGAATTTTATAAGTATTGAGATAACTTAGTAATTGCATGTGAGCATTTCATTTCAACCATTAACTCCAATGCCAAAATACTTTTAGCCACGTGGGCGTGGTTCCGTTTAAGTGTGAGGAGGTAGGAGTTCCTGGTTGAAATGATCTCTTAAGGAATTGTTTTGTCTATATATTTGTAGGAAAAAT
This sequence comes from Cuscuta australis, assembly GCA_003260385.1. Taxonomy (NCBI): domain Eukaryota; kingdom Viridiplantae; phylum Streptophyta; class Magnoliopsida; order Solanales; family Convolvulaceae; genus Cuscuta; species Cuscuta australis. The sequence goes on along the minus strand of NQVE01000186.1, from coordinate 2,029,301 downwards.
TTTTTTTTATAGTATAGTCATCAATTTTAATTGTTTGATTATTTAATCTTTAGTTATCACCCGTAAAAATTGGAAATTTTTAAATTTTTGTCAAACTTCTATTTCTACTCTAACCTTTTTGGGAATGTTTTCTAAAATAATTTGGGATAAATTCACAATTTATTAAGAGTTTTTTTGATCAATTAATTTTTAAGTGCTTTATTGAGAATCTTTTTGCTGATGCTCTTTTGAGTATTTTTTGTTTTTAAAAAGAGTTATTTTCAAGGTATAAGGGGTGACATTTCAAAGCATACTTTGGTGAGACCGAGATTCTTGTTTTAGCCAAAAAGCAATTGGTTCTATGTCAATTGATGAGGCGTGGTGAGTATGCCAAAAAGCACGTGGTTCTATATTGCGTGATGAGGCCTTTTGAGTGTTTGAGTCAAAAAGCATGCGGTTCTATGTCGTGTGATGAGACTTTCCAGAGCGAATATCCAAAAAGCTCGTGGTTCTATGTCACGGGATGAGGTTATAAATTTTTCTCGTGTCAACATGACAAAGTTATGCCAAAGAAAATTAAACTCTTACGCTTTGACAAATATTTTTGCAAGAACATGTTTTCCAATTTAGCCATTAAAAAAAATTATTTGATCTTTAAAGTACTCTTACAAATGTAGTTATCCCAAGGAAAGTTTGGAAAATTTTGGTTGGTGTAAAAATATTGGTTTGACAAAATTCTTTTACATTTCTAACAACATGGGTGAGAATCTAAAGGTTCATTTATTCTTAACAAAAAGGTTGATGACTATCTCATTCCTTCTGTCCTTCATAATATATAGTTTAACCCTTCCCTCTACAATTATTAATTTGTCTTTATACTTATACTTATTCAATTTGTTGCTTGAGGGCAAGCAACGTTTAAGTGTGAGGAATTTGATAAGTCCGTTTCGTTCTTATCATTTACATCATATTCTAAACGTTATTGCACGTAAATAATATTTAATCATCTCATAAAATGTGATTTTAATGGATAAAACTCTCATTTTCGTTCTAAGAGTCATAAAATGGGATTCCACATGAAATCATCATAAATCATTCATTTTTGTTCAAGTATTTGAGAAAAAGGGAATAAATCATCAAGGGATCAAGATTCGGACTTGAACGAGCTTCCGGGAGGTCAAAAACAGTGTTCGGGGCCAAAACGGAGCGAAATTGGGCCAAAATCACGAAACAGCGGCGAAGCCCAAAGGACCAAGGCCTCCAGGCGTCCAACTTGGACGCTTGGCAAAGTTGGACGCCTGGGCTAGTTTGCAATCCAAGAAAGACACGTGGCAAAATCTGGTTGGCCGGAGCAGCTCAAGCGTCCCGATCTGGACGCTTGGACTTGGACGCCTTGGCTTCGTTCCTATAAATACAACGCGATTCTCCCCATACACACATCACTTTCATCCCCTCTCTCGGGATTTGAGCTTAATATTCCATTTCTAAATATTAGTTTAGCATTTTAGTAGTTTTAGAATAATTTCTAGAGGAATTCTACTCCCGGTCTATTCTGTTCCGCCTTTACGGAAGTTGTAAGTTTACTCTATTTAATAAAATGCTGTTTTAATTCATGTTTGGATTGTATGAGTTAGGGTCCGGATCTCTGGGTCCGGACTAATTTGGTTGTTTATTTCTGATGTTAAATTAATGTTGGAATGGTTAATCTATTGTTCTTGCCTTATCTGGTTAATTACTCTCGAAAGATTTAATTGGCCATTTATTGAGAAAATATTGTATGCCAAAAGGCTATGATATTCAACTGTCAACGGATTAAGTACAAATCTAGAAATAGATGAGTAGTAATAAAAATATTATTATTCCAATTGTTAATTTAATATGATAAAATAAATTCAAATGACGTCGAGACCCTAGGTCCAGATCTATACTTATACTATGTAAACTTAATTTATTTATTATTTTTACTCTGCCTTTTTTATAGTCGTTCCGAGAAGACTTTCATAAACCAATCCTAATCTTCGCCTAATTAGAGTAATTAAACTAATTCCCTTCGTCCACTCCTCGAGAGATACGACACTCGGAGAGAAAACTGACCCATTGTTGGGAAGGTTTACTACCCGAAAAACTTCAATTGTCACTTAACACTACAAATCATTTCATAATTATAAATGTATTCATTTTATTCATGATTCAATCATAAATACTTATTTTAATCAGTAGGTTCAATACTCATAATCATCCATAATATTCATTTATCATAATCATCAATTAACACAACAATTGATAACAAATAGCGGCCTAGCTTCGAGTGTTAACACCCGAACTTACCGTCATGCAACACATAACATTTTTAGTTGTTAAAAACATCATTTTTATTATGGTAAATCATTTTTATAATGATCATAATCCATTGGTATCAAAAATAGGATTTTAGAGCTCAAAAATAGCAATTTCAGACAAATTTTCGGATCAGAACTTCGGGGGATCGATCCGGCCCTCTGGATCGATCCATGATATGAAAACATGTTCTCAGAGGATCGATCCAAGCCCCTGGATCGATCCAGACAGTGGTTTTTCAGCCACTATTCATCTTCTTCTTCGTTCGGGTCCAATTTCGGAAATACGGTTTTTAGTTATCGAACTTCAACAAAACTATATAGAGATGTTCTCCAAGGTTCATAGATAATTTTGGCATCAATAATTCATACTTTTAACATCAATTTCATGGTTTATGATTCTTGGTTCTTCAAGCATGTCAAACACAAAACTCAACCAAACGACTGTTTATGAACGTAGAAACGATCTATATGAACATTCTGTTGGACAATGTGCTATCATGCATATATATTTTTGCAATGTCCTTTGCCCATTGTCTTTTAGGTTTTGATAATGAAAAAAGAGTGACAAAACATCATCATCATTTTGTGCATCAAGGCTAAGAATCAAAGCTACAACAAGTTCATATCCGTCCGTGAAGAAGGGACTTGAGCATCGGTGGAAGGAACGAGACCGAAGAGGTTGTTTCCTTAGTTGGGTAGTGTTTTAGGTCTTATATTATGTGTTAAAGAGTATGGCATCTCTAAGGTTCATTCCCTTATCATCCTACCTTTAAAACACATTTTATATCAGCTTTTGTGTGGGGAAGTTGTCTTTCTATTCAAATAATCTCTAGTTTATTCGAATAAGTCGTGATCTTTCCTGTGACTGAAATTAACCTGTTTTATTCGAATAAATCACCATTTATTCGAATAAGTCCTGGTTTTTCAACCTGATTTATTCGAATAAATCACCATTTATTCGAATAGGAACTGGTTTTTCAAGCCACGCGATTGATCCAAACTATTCGAATAGTTCTTGAATTATTCGAATAAGGCGACAGTTTCAACTACCAAACGGCTAGTTTTTTGAATGCTTTTCATCCCTATCCACTCCCCAACTTCTATAAACAATCTACTTTCGAGATTATCTTCATGAGAGCACTTAGAACACTTTGAAGAACATGTCCTTTGAATATCCAAAGAGATTTTACTCAATCCCCTCCTTATATCCAATCAAGGCAATTGTTTTGATTGCAAAATCATTTCTTGCTTGAGTTTTTCCTCATTGCTTGAGTCTTTGAGAGATATTGCCATATTCTAAAGGACTTCATTGTATTTGCAACAATCTACTACGTGTTGGGAGAATTACTCGGTTGCGGTTTGTTTTCTTACTTTATTGTAAGGGATTTGTATTCTTGGTGTTGGGATTACACCAAGTGGTAGAAATCCTAACGGTTTGTGAAATCAAACGTTAGGTGGAAGAAATCCTGAGTTTTGTGAAATCAAAACTTCGGTGGTAAGATAAGAGGCTTGTGAAATCAAGTTCTCGAGTTGTATTCGGATTGTCAAACTCCGTTAAGTTTGACGGGTTAGTGAAGGCCTGGGCACGATTGCTTCGGGGACTGGATGTAGGCATTTAGGCCGAACCAGTATATATCGTGTGTGCATTGATCTTATCCTTCACTTCACTTTGTTTGTGGTGCATTGATTTTATTGAATATTCGTGAAGAACGTTTCCGCACAAAAAAAAACTGGTCTTTTGGGCAACACCTCTATTCACCCCCCTCTAGAGGTGTGCGAGGCGTCTAACACATTCTAGTCACTAGACATATCTACGGGCTTACCTCGAAGGTAAATGAAGGTTTTGGAAATTTTCCGGCAAAACTTTCGGCTATGATTTCTCTCAACTCCGGCGACTTCGGCTACCACCAACTATTTCAGAGTACTCCCCACACTCTTAAGAACACATTGGTAGTAGTTTCACAACTTTTGGTGAAGGATGAGAATTTTTAGCTCTTTATATAGTGAAGATGATGAAGAACAAGACACAGGATGTTGTGTAGGAATCGACTCACGATCGGCTGAGTGGAGGAGGAGGCGTCGTCTTCACAATCTCCCTAGTCTCCCTGATTGGGACCAATTTTGGTTCTAGTCGGGGTATACTTTTTGGTCCAACTTTCTCCGAATTAAATTCCGTTTGTACCATTGCGATCGGACAGTTAAACTCTATCCAACTATTTAATTTTTATATTTATTTGAAATACTTTTTCTGACAGCATATTTTTGGGTGTTGACTTTGACAGAGTCAAAATTGAATTAATTGATATGTAATTAAAATTAGTCTCATATTCAATCAATATTATTAAATATAAATATTTATTTCAATACATCATTTTACAAAAGTTCACATCTTTGACTTTTTCTCATTTTTATACAAATTACATATTTAAAATGTCATAACTGAACCTCTGTACATCAGATGTATTCATAAAATATACCGTTGGCTTCGTGTCTTCAAGACCTATCCATAAAAGTCAATCTTAACAAAAATTATTGACTTTAAAAATTCCTTCATTTTTGGTCAAACATAGAAATAATGCTTTGTTGAGTCAAAATATTGTTTCTAAAAATACTTTTATAATAGAATAACTTTTAGACTATGTTTTGGGGCGTTACAGTCGTGGGAGAGAGGGTGATACGGAGTGGCTTATGTTGTGCGTAATGTGGTACGCCTTTAGAAAGAGTTTTGGGAGAAAAAGGGAGAGTATTTTCAGGTACCTGGTGGATATGATCTTTGGAAGAAAATCTCTTAATTAAGAGTTTTCTTAACTTTTCCCAAGTTCTCACCTTAGCTTTTCCTTTGAACTTTCGTTTTGCAGCAACGCTAGCCCACCAAGTAGAGGCATGTCTTTGAAACTTTGCCACCACTAAGTTGACCTTCTTGTCTTCGGGTACGTTTTGAGTGTAAAGATGTCTTCAACTTTTTCTAACCACTTTAAGAACTTCTCCGGGTCGTTTCTTCCTTCAAACGTGGGAATGTCCACTGAATTAGTGAGCACCTTGATTTGTTTCATCATATGCTCAACTTCCTTCTTTAATTTCCCTTGGGCAGCAACTAATTCACCTTGAAACTTGTTTTATGAAGAGCTTGGCATGGTTGATACGTTTAGGAGATGGATATATATATCTTGAAGAGTGTATGGCTGAAATGAATAGTAACAAAAGACATGAGGGAGACGTGTAAAGATGATCCCTTAGGGATGTTCAACACAAAGCTCTGATACCAAATGTTATATCCGAGACCTGTGGTATAAACAAGTTATTCCTTGAGGCGGAACGAAGGGAAGACGTTGTGTAACGCCCCAAAAGTAGGCCTAAAAGAATTAATTAATTTAAATATTAATTAATGACTGAGACACACCCGAACACTGAAAAATAAAATTTTTTAGAAAAATATTTTAACTATATCAAAATTTTAGTTTTTACAGTCTGATTCCAAATATGCGATCCGTTTTCAAAACGGAATAGTTTGGGCGAAAAAGCGCGTACCGTTTAGCTAGTTTATCAGTTACGGAGTAGGAGAATAATTTTCATTCCCCAAAATCTCCAATTACGCAGCCCAATCCCTTGAAATCCTCAATCAAGCCACCAAATCCACTCACACCTCCACTACACCATAATTCCAAAACTTCTCAATATAATACTCCAAATACTTTTCCATTTTGTCAAAGTTTGCCTTCACAATACAATCAATCTCTCTTCACACTCTCTCTCTCTGTCGGCCAGCACTTCAAGGAAGGAGAAAGGGGACTCCAACTCCATTGTTGTGCCAAAGGAAGAGGAAGGAACAAGAAGAAGTACCAAGGTTTCCCAAAATCCGGAGCTAGAAACGTAACAGCAACTTTATCGTAAATTCTGTAATTTTCTATCCATTTTCTCGAATTATTTATTATACCAAAATCGTAGCCCCGGACGTTACGAATCCAACCCAACAAACGGTTCGTGATTTCGTTAAGTAACGAAGGAGATATGGCCAAAATACCGGGACTGCTCCAGTGGTGGAGAGCTTCTCGGGTTGGCTATGTTCCTTCATCATTTTCACATCGTTTCTTTCCAAATACTTACCGTCAACTCTCTCGTGGTTATTAGGAACTTCCGGAGATTATTTCCAAGAAGATTGGGCGTAGGAAGCGTGAAGTTGATAGAGGTGACCGTACGTTGAACGTTCGTTGAGGCGTAATATTATCTTTCTATCTTTCCGACCTCTACAATATCAAGGCGAGTACATTGCACCCTAGTAACGCAATCCTTGGTTGAATATCAATCTAGATATATCGTTAGAATTGATTTCCATATTATAAGTCATTTATGCTTTAAGATCAAACTCATTGAATTCATAAAGTAAAAATATGTTTTTCTTGATACTTTAAATGAAAATATAAGTGTTAAGAATACTTCAAATACGTAGACATGTTAATCATAAGTGTTAAAATAACTCAAAGAAGTATTTTAGATATCCAAAAATATTAAAAATAGGATTCGAAGACCCGAACGGTCGACGTAAACGGTCCACCGTCGCGTTAAAAATCGAAACGGAGCAAGACTGTCACACAAACGGCCGACCGTCGCCTGACCAGCCAAGTGCCGCCGTCCACCTCCAGTCAACAACGGTCGACTGCCGGTCAACCGCGGTCGACCGTCACGGTGATCTGCCATTCCGACGAAGTGAAGATCAAGGTCGACCGCCGTGCGAAACGGTCGACCGTTCCGAGCCCCGTAGCTTAATTAAATGATATTTTTATCATATTTCACCCAAATAAAAGAAAATATATTTATCCATTCATATTATTTACAAATTTTTCATATCATATGACTCATATCATCACACATATTGTAGCATATCATATCATATGCATGCGTAAGAGATCATGCGTAATTGCGTCTCTTATAACTGTGATTGTGCGGGACTTAGCAGTCCGACATCACTAACCGGGCTTAGTGTACGTACATGGTATTCAGGCTTTCGAGTACCACCCTTATTTTTCTAGTCTCCCTCGTGAGACTAAGGCCGTTGAGTTCGTCGTACCAAATGGGCGAATTTCATAATGCAAGGGTTGTCCTTGTTGAATTAGAAGTTAGAATCATATAGCATGAATTCATCATCAAGTACAATCATCATGATTTTGAATGACAACAATTACGTATCATTATCACCATCTTGAACATACATGCTATATTATGTCACATCATGAATAATTGTATGTGTACTTGCTATTCAACTTGGAATTGTTGTATTAGCGTATTCCTCAGCTGACGCTGAGCGTGTAGTTTGTTTTTACTTGCTACACGCAGGTAACAATACTGAACATGGAGCCCATCCCGGAGGTCAATGAGAGTGACGAGATGTACGGACTGGTGGACCACAATACGCTTTATTTTTAATAAAGACCTTTTCGGGCGAAATCCCAGAAAATGTAATATGACTTGAATATATTTTATATTTACGCTTCCGTACTGTATCAACATTACTCTGAATTTAATATTTGGAATTATCATTTATATTAAAGTTTTAAATGGTTTTAAATTATTCCTCAAATTAACATGCGTATTTACCATCACGGTAACTACTCCGGGTCAAATAATCTCGGTAATTGGGTTATTCGAGTTGGGGTGTTACATTTTGGTATCAGAGCCTAGTTAAAAAAATGATTTTGAAATCAAATTAAAAGAGTTTCAAACACAAGTCCGCATCTCTCCACATCTCTTCCCGGGAAGGTAAAACAATTAGTTTACTTATGACTAATTATAATTGAAATTAATTATAGAATGAGTCAGAACTCGACTCACGGTCAGGCAAACCCTCACGCGGAGCCTGAGCACGTTAGTGTGCATACGGTGCACACTGTGGCATCCAGTTACGTGCCCCAGCAGCCGCAGCCTCATCCAGAACCTCAGCCCGTTCCAGAGCAGTTCGCGGGTCAGAACCCGAATTTAGCCATTCCGATGTTCCAACCACAAATGGTTGCGAACATGTTTCAGTTCTTTCAGCAGATGGTGGGAGCACATGCACCACCACCACCTCCTCCTTCACCCATCATCTCGATTGAGAAACTCAAAAGGAATGGGGCGCAGGAATTCTGTGGCGATCAGATAGCGAATCCTTTGATAGCCAAGCGTTGGCAAGAACGCACAGTGAGGGTACTAGAGAATTTGAAAGTACCTGTCGAGGATTGGGGACAGCACGCCATATCCCTATTGCAAGATGCTGCCTATGATTAGTGGAAGCGAGTGGGCGCCAACATTCCCGTACCAGTACCATGGGATACCTTCGATCCACTCTTCAGAGCAGAGTATGTGCCCGATCACTACGTCGAGACCAAATATGAGGAATTCTCCAAATTCACCCAGGGAAAGCTGACTCTCCCGGAGTACCGTCAGCAATTTGACGGGTTGGCCGAGTTTGTTAAAGACTTGGTCAACACCATGGAGAAGCGCTGCAAGAAGTTCATCAAGGGTATGAGACCAGACCTCTCATCATCACTCATAATTGTTCCTCGATCTGACATCAATGATGTCTACCAGAAGGCTCTTGAGCTGAATGAGGAGCTCATCCGAAAAGCTACGTACGATCAGACATTGCTGGCAGAAAGTTGGACCGTTCAATCAGGCCCGAAGTTGGGGCATGGTAACAAGAGGAACTTCTCCGCACCGAGCAACTCTCGCCATGATAAGCGAGCGAAATCTAGTCCCTCTGCATCTGTAGCCATCACTAGTAAAAGTGGGAAAGAGAAAGTGACATATCGTTATCCTGTATGTTCACCCTTGGTAATCGTAAAAATTTAAAACATTTCAAACACTTTTATTTATCACAATAATATTTTTCATAATATAAACAGTACGGAGTTTTCAATATTGCGGAAGCTTAACAAATCATAATACAAACATAATTTATTTGTGTTCTTTAATTCAAAACCATCACATCCATTCTGACAATCTCGCTTCCGTCTGCCTCCAGGATCACGTCACTTCATTAACCTGCGTGTAGCAAATAAAACATACTACACGCTCAGCATTGAAGCTGAGTAAGCATATCTAATGCATCGAACATCCATATAAACTGAATCTAAATTCATAATCAAATCATTTGATATCATGCACATAATGTTCAGTTTAGATAATCAATAATTATTAAAAATTATTCATCATGCATTATTTTATATTCACATTCAATGTCCATCAGTCATTCATAATAATTGCAATACTCAATTCAGTATTCATCATTCAATATTTACTCATATTCAATATTCAACATTCAACAATATCCTTAAACTATTCTTGGTCTAAGGCCAATAACTTTAATATTTGTCAACCCTTAAACGAATTCTAGTTTAAAAAATTAAACTATATTCCATTATAAAGTACTCTTAAATAATCCTTAAGCTAGGCCTAGTTTAAGATAAAAGGGTTTTGAAAATCTTAAACTTACCTTCAGTTAATGCCAACCAAAAACCGACAGCGTAGTGTTCACTGTTGGGTGGGTGGTACCCCCAAACGAGTAGGTACTCAAGTTTGGTTCTTGGATCCCGTACGTACGTTTTAACCCTAGCCACCGGGGTTCCTACCCGCAAGGCCTAACTTAAATAGGTATATCTTAGAGGTCTTCTAGATACCTTTTAAATCAACATTAATATGGGTATATCTTAGAGGTCTTCTAGATACCCTTAACAATACATTTTATTTTCACAATCATCAATATATTCATTATGATTTAATCATTCACAATTATCATTTTTAATCAAAATATTCATCAAGATTCAATCATCATAATAATCAATCAATAATGATTACCATAATCATCAATCAACATAATATTCGATAATAATTAGCGACCTAGCTTCGGGTGTTAACACTCTAACTTACCGTCATGCATCACATAACATTTTTATTTGTTAAAAACATCATTTTTATTATGGTAACTCATTTTTCCAATGATCATAATCAATTGGTGGATTTTAGAGTATATTTTTTCTGAATATTTTTGGAACAGGATCTGGACTTGAGAAAAATAATTTAAAATAATCATTTAATTTATAAAAATTGATTTATATAATTTTAAATAATCCATTAATTCATAATAATCGATTTTTACAATTTAAATAATCAATTAATTCATTATAATCGATTTTTACAATTTAAATAATCAATCAATTAATTTTAATCGATTTTTACCATATAAATAATCGATTAATTCATAAAAAATCGATTTTTACAATTTAAATAATCCATTAATTCATAATAATCGATTTTTACAATTTAAATAATCAATTAATTCGTAATAATCAATTTTTACAATTTAAATAATCCATTAATTAATTTTAATCGATTTTTAAAATATAAATAATCGATTAATTCATAAAAAATCGATTTTTACACTTTATATAATCCATTAATTCATAATAATCGATTTTTACAATTTAAATAATCAATTAATTCATAATAATCGATTTTTACAATTTAAATAATCAATTAATTCATAATAATCGATTTTTACAACATAAATAATCGATTAAATGGTACTGACTTCGAACCACTGATCTGAATAAAATTCTAATCGATTTTTAGTAAGTAAATAATCGATTTTCAGCCACTGGTCATCATCTTCTTCCTCGGGTCAGTTTTAACATTAAATAGTTAGTTAAGGCAACAACAATACAGCGATTGGTCAACAATGGATCGGGCATTCCCAACGAGTAATCCTCTAGTTTGGTCTACGAATCCCGTTTATGAATTTATATCTAATTCATCAACTATTCATGTTTTCATAAGTTCATTTCTAAGATCTATTCTAGAGGTCTTCTAGATAGTCTTAACATTAATTAACTAATAGGTATATCTTAAAGTTCTTCTAGATATCCTTAACAACATTATTCATCAATTCATACTCTTAGTTCAACAATCATTCCATCCAGAATATTCATCATCATTAATCCATAATATTCATAAAAATGAACAATCAATCAATCATCACAATAACTAATAACAATCAGCGGCCTAGCATCGAGTGTTAACACCCTAGCTTACCGTCATGCATCACATAAGATCCCTTTTAGTTGTTAAAATACCATCTTTATTCCAAGAAATCATCCTTTTATTAATCATAATGGTTTGGTATCAAAATATAGGATTCCATAACTCAAAAATCATATTTTCTAAATAACAATTGATTAATATATGATAGGAAATTCAATTATTAGCTATTAGCTTCATTTTCTTCAATAGTGTAGGGTGACAGTCTACTGTCACTTCTGATAATCTACTGTCTGATGTTCAGAATGGGCTGATAATCGATTATCACACTCTGATAATCGATTATCAAACTTCAGAGAGGGCTGACAATCGATTATCACATTCTGATAATCGGCTGTTGCTCAGCTTTGTTACAAAAATCTGCAGAACGATAAATAATCGATTTTCAAGTTGATAATCGATTATCCATCGTCTTCTACCTCGAGCCAACTTGCGGAAATGTCACTTTTACTCACCAAACTTCAATTAAAGTATATAAAAATGTTCTCCAAGGTTCATGGATCATTTTAGCATCATTAATTCACACTTTTAACATCAATTTCATGGTTTATGATTCTTAGTTCTTCAAGCATGTCAAACACAAAACTCAACCAAATGACCATTTATGAACGTAGAAACGACCTATATGATCATTCTAGTCATAAGATATATCTAGGGGCTTACCTCGAAGCTTAACGGGTTTTTTTTGGAAATTTTCCGACGAAACTTCCGGCGACGATAACTCTTAGCTCCGGTGATTCCACACCAAATTGACAGCACCACAACACTCCTTACACTCAAGGCTACCTCTTAGAAGAAATTTGAGGGAGAATGGTGAAGAAATGAGGAAGAGAGGTCTTCCTTATATATTGGTGAAGAAGAAGAAGCTAAGGGAGTTGAGTCAGTGGTGACTCACGATCGGCGAAATGGGAAGGTCGGCTGATTTAGTCTGATTGCTACGAATTTTCCCTGATTGGGACTAACTTGGTCCCAGTCGGGGTACACTTTTTGGTCCAACTTTCTCCGAATTGAAATTCGTTTGCACTGTTGCGACTAGACAGTCAAGCTCTATCCAACGACATAGGTTTTATATTTATTTGTAATACTTTTTCTGACATCATATTTTTAAATGTTTGACTTTGACAGAGTCCAAATTTATTTAATTGACCTTTTTTCAAAAAGGTTCTCTCATTTAATTCATATCATTCATTTTCATGATTTATTTTAATAAATCATTTTAATATTTACATCGCAAGTAAATTTCTTAATTTATTCTTGATTTGGGTCTGTACTCAGGTTCCCAATCAAGACCACACAAAAAGTCAATATATTGGATTTATCTCTATGAGATTTATCCAGAGTGCGATAATAGATATCAAAACATATTTCGTATCGGCCCAAAGCCCAACAACAATTTATTTTAATCAAAACAAATTTGTTTAAACGAATAATTATTTAATAATAATTCTAGGGTATGTTTCGGGGCGTTACAGTTCAACTGACAGTAGTTGGTATAGAGTCTCATTGATTCTTCCTTATTCACGTTTGAACAAAATAGGTATTCAAAGAGAAAACACTTGATAAAATAATTCCTTATTAAGCAATCCTTAAGTTTTAAATTTCAACGGAAAGATATTCAATGTGGAGTTTACATTGATATAAGACAGCGTAAGCCTAAGATCAATACATGCATAATTGTATTGAATTATTGAATAAGGAAATATTTTAATGATGACACCAGAGTTTTCTTCATCGCGGTCTTTCACTGCATACGCATGTGCATGATTTTATTTGTGGATTATTTCCTACTGGTGCAAGTTGGGCTAAGGTAGACTGTCTTTGAACAGGGCCATCAGCATTGGTCTTCCAAGGGTTTGTAGGACATTCCTTTCGTAAATGTCCAGATTTACCACAACCTATACATAATCCTTGTGTCATCCAACATTCTCCTGGGTGATGTCTTCTACAAGTGTTACACTTTGGATGTTTCCACACTCTTAATTTGTTCTGAGTTGACAAAAGTTTTCTTCTTTTCGATGGTGGGGCACTATAAGTTCCAGTCAAAGGCTTCTTTCCCTTAATATCGGGTTTGATACTTGAATAAGCATTGGAGTGACCTTCAATATCTTCGTAAATTCTGTAATTTTCTATCCATTTTCTCGAATTATTTATTATACCAAAATCGTAGCTCCGGACGTTACGAATCCAACCCAACAAACGGTTCGTGATTTCGTTAAGTAACGAAGGAGATATGGCCAAAATACCGGGACTGCTCCAGTGGTGGAGAGCTTCTCGGGTTGGCTATGTTCCTTCATCATTTTCACATCGTTTCTTTCCAAATACTTACCGTCAACTCTCTCGTGGTTATTAGGAACTTCCGGAGATTATTTCCAAGAAGATTGGGCGTAGGAAGCTTGAAGTTGATAGAGGTGACCGTACGTTGAACGTTCGTTGAGGCGTATTATTATCTTTCTATCTTTCCGACCTCTACAATATCAAGGCGAGTACATTGCACCCTAGTAACGCAATCCTTGGTTGAATATCAATCTAGATATATCGTTAGAATTGATTGCCATATTATAAGTCATTTATGCTTTAAGATCAAACTCATTGAATTCATAAAGTAAAAATATGTTTTTCTTGGTACTTTACTTTAAATGAAAATATAAGTGTTAAGAATACTTCAAATACGTAGACATGTTAATCATAAGTGTTAAAATAACTCAAAGAAGTATTTTAGATATCCAAAAATATTAAAAATAGGATTCGCAGACCCGAACGGTCGACGTAAACGGTCAACCGTCGCGTTAAAAATCGAAACGGAGCAAGACTGTCAGACAAACGGCCGACCGTCGCCTGACCAGCGAAGTGCCGCCGTCCACCTCCAGTCAACAACGGTCAACCGCCGGTCAACCGCGGTCGACCGTCACGGTGATCTGCCATTCCGACGAAGTGAAGATCAAGGTCGACCGCCGTGCGAAACGGTCGACCGTTCCGAGCCCCGTAGCTTAATTAAATGATATTTTTATCATATTTCACCCAAATAAAAGAAAATATATTTATCCATTCATATTATTTACAAATTGTTCATATCATATGACTCATATCATCACACATATTGTAGCATATCATATCATATGCATGCGTAAGAGATCATGCGTAATTGCGTCTCTTATAGCTGTGATTGTGCGGGACTTAGCAGTCCGACATCACTGACCGGGCTTAGTGTACGTACATGGTATTCAGGCTTTCGAGTACCACCCTTATTTTTCTAGTCTCCCTCGTGAGACTAAGGCCGTTGAGTTCGTCGTACCAAATGGGCGAATTTCATAATGCAAGGGTTGTTCTTGTTGACTTAGAAGTTAGAATCATATAGCATGAATTCATCATCAAGTACAATCATCATGATTTTGTATGACAACAATTACGTATCATTATCACCATCTTGAACATACATGCTATATTATCTCACATCATGAATAATTGTATGTCTACTTGCTATTCAACTTGGAATTGTTGTATTAGCGTATTCCTCAGCTGACGCTGAGCGTGTAGTTTGTTTTTACTTGCTACACGCAGGTAACAATACTGAACATGGAGCCCATCCCGGAGGTCAATGAGAGTGACGAGATGTACGGACTGGTGGACCACAATACGCTTTATTTTTAATAAAGACCTTTTCGGGCGAAATCCCAGAAAATGTAATATGACTTGAATATATTTTATATTTACGCTTCCGTACTGTTTCAACATTACTCTGAATTTAATATTTGGAATTATCATTTATATTAAAGTTTTAAATGGTTTTAAATTATTCCTCAAATTAACATGCGTATTTACCATCACGGTAACTACTCCAGGTCAAATAATCTCGGTAATTGGGTTATTCGAGTTGGGGTGTTACATTTTGGTATCAGAGCCTAGTTAAAAAAAATGATTTTGAAATCAAATTAAAAGAGTTTCAAACACAAGTCCGCATCTCTCCACATCTCTTCCCGGGAAGGTAAAACAATTAGTTTACTTATGACTAATTATAATTGAAATTAATTATAGAATGAGTCAGGACTCGACTCACGGTCAGGCAAACCCTCACGCGGAGCCTGAGCACGTTAGTGTGCATACAGTGCACACTGTGGCATCCAGTTACGTGCCCCAGCAGCCGCAGCCTCATCCAGAACCTCAGCCCGTTCCAGAGCAGTTCGCGGGTCAGAACATGAATTTAGCCATTCCGATGTTCCAACCACAAATGGTTGCGAACATGTTTCAGTTCTTTCAGCAGATGGTGGGAGCACATGCACCACCACCACCTCCTCCTTCACCCATCATCTCGATTGAGAAACTCAAAAGGAATGGGGCGCAGGAATTCTGTGGCGATCAGATAGCGAATCCTTTGATAGCCAAGCGTTGGCAAGAACGCATAGTGAGGGTACTAGAGAATTTGAAAGTACCTGTCGAGGATTTGGGACAGCACGCCATATCCTTATTGCAAGATGCTGCCTATGATTGGTGGAAGCTAGTGGGCGCCAACATTCCCGTACCAGTACCATGGGATACCTTCGATCCACTCTTCAGAGCAGAGTATGTGCCCGATCACCACGTCGAGACCAAATATGAGGAATTCTCCAAATTCACCCAGGGAAAGCTGACTCTCCCGGAGTACCGTCAACAATTTGATGGGTTGGCCGAGTTTGGTAAAGACTTGGTCAACACCATGGAGAAGCGCTGCAAGAAGTTCATCAAGGGTATAAGACAAGACCTCACATCATCACTCATAATTGTTCCTCGATCTGACATCAATGATGTGTACAAGAAGGCTCTTGCCATGATAAGCGAGCGAAATCTACTCCCTCTGCATCTGTAGCCATCACTAGTAAAAGTGGGAAAGAGAAAGTGACATATCGTTATCCTATATGTTCACTCTGTAGCCGCATGTAACACCCTAATCCGTCCAGGTCTGCAGCCCCTTTCAGATTAAAGTATTAACTTAGTAATCGTAAAAATTTAAAACATTTCAAACACTTTTATTTATCACAATAATATTTTTCATAATATAAATAGTACGGAGTTTTCAATATTGCGGAAGCTTAACAAATCATAATACAAACATAATTTATTTGTGTTCTTTAATTCAAAACCATCACATCCATTCTGACAATCTCGCTTCCGTCTGCCTCCAGGATCACGTCACTTCATTAACCTGCGTGTAGCAAATAAAACATACTACACGCTCAGCATTGAAGCTGAGTAAGCATATCTAATGCATCGAACATCCATATAAACTGAATCTAAATTCATAATCAAATCATTTGATATCATGCACATAATGTTCAGTTTAGATAATCAATAATTATTAAAAATTATTCATCATGCATTATTTTATATTCACATTCAATGTCCATCAGTCATTCATAATAATTGCAATACTCAATTCAGTATTCATCATTCAATATTTACTCATATTCAATATTCAACATTCAACAATATCCTTAAACTATTCTTGGTCTAAGGCCAATAACTTTAATATTTGTCAACCCTTAAACGAATTCTAGTTTAAAAAATTAAACTATATTCCATTATAAAGTACTCTTAAATAATCCTTAAGCTAGGCCTAGTTTAAGATAAAAGGGTTTTGAAAATCTTAAACTTACCTTCAGTTAATGCCAACCAAAAACCGACAGCGTAGTGTTCACTGTTGGGTGGGTGGTACCCCCAAACGAGTAGGTACTCAAGTTTGGTTCTTGGATCCCGTACGTACGTTTTAACCCTAGCCACCGGGGTTCCTACCCGCAAGGCCTAACTTAAATAGGTATATCTTAGAGGTCTTCTAGATACCTTTTAAATCAACATTAATATGGGTATATCTTAGAGGTCTTCTAGATACCCTTAACAATACATTTTATTTTCACAATCATCAATATATTCATTATGATTTAATCATTCACAATTATCATTTTTAATCAAAATATTCATCAAGATTCAATCATCATAATAATCAATCAATAATGATTACCATAATCATCAATCAACATAATATTCGATAATAATTAGCGACCTAGCTTCGGGTGTTAACACTCTAACTTACCGTCATGCATCACATAACATTTTTATTTGTTAAAAACATCATTTTTATTATGGTAAATCATTTTTCCAATGATCATAATCAATTGGTGGATTTTAGAGTATATATTTTCCGAATATTTTTGGAACAGGATCTGGACTTGAGAAAAATAATTTAAAATAATCATTTAATTTACAAAAATTGATTTATATAATTTTAAATAATCCATTAATTCATAATAATCGATTTTTACAATTTAAATAATCAATTAATTCATTATAATCGATTTTTACAATTTAAATAATCAATCAATTAATTTTAATCGATTTTTACCATATAAATAATCGATTAATTCATAAAAAATCGATTTTTACAATTTAAATAATCCATTAATTCATAATAATCGATTTTTACAATTTAAATAATCAATTAATTCGTAATAATCGATTTTTACAATTTAAATAATCCATTAATTAATTTTAATCGATTTTTAAAATATAAATAATTGATTAATTCATAAAAAAATAGATTTTTACACTTTAAATAATCCTTAATTCATAATAATCGATTTTTACAATTTAAATAATCAATTATTTCATAATAATCGATTTTTACAATTTAAATAATCAATTAATTCATAATAATCGATTTTTACAACATAAATAATCGAATAAATGGTACTGACTTCGAACCACTGATCTGAATAAAATTCTAATCGATTTTTAGTAAGTAAATAATCGATTTTCGGCCACTGGTCATCATCTTCTTCCTCGGGTCAGTTTTAACATTATCATTTTTAATCACCAAACTTTAATTTAATTATACAAAAATGTTCTCCAATGTTCACAGATCATTTTAGAGTCATTAATTCGTAATTTTAACAACAATTTAATTGTTTATGATTCTTGGTTCTTCAAATATGTTAAACACAAAACTCAACCAAACGACCGTTTATGAACGTAAAAACGATCTATACGAACATTCTAATCACTAGATATATCTACGGGCTTACCTCGAAGCTTAATGGAGGTTTTGAAGATTTTCCGGCAAAACTTCCGGCGAGAATTGTAGCTATCTCCGGCGACGGGAAGCTCTCTTGACAGCACTACTCCACTCTTTATAATCTTAGCTATCTCTTGGAAGAAGAATGGTGAAAAATGGTGAAGTTTAGAGAGGTTTATATAGTGGAGTGGAGAGGAAGAAGACACAGGTCCGTTTCCCTGTTCTGGCGTCTCGGTGGAGGGAGCGGCTATTGCTAGGATTCCCAGACGCAAGTCCCTGATTGGGACTAATTTTGGTTCCAGTCGGGGTACACTTTTTGGTACAACTTTCTCTGAATTGAAATCTGTTTGCACCGTTGCGATCGTGCAATTAAACTCTATCCAACGATATAATTTTTATATTTATTCGTTATACTTTTTCCGACATCATATTTTTGGGTGGTTGACTTTGACAGAGTCAAAATTGGTTTAATTGACCTTTATTCAAAAAGGTTCTCACATTTAATTCATATTATTTATTTCCATGATTTATTTCAATAAATCATTTCAAAGTTCACTTTATAAACAATTTCTTCATTTATTCTTAATTTGGGTCTGTACTCATGTCCCAATCAAGATCACACAATAAATCAACATGTTGGATTTATCTCTATGAGATTTATCCCAATTATGTTTATTGGATATCAATATATATTTTATTCAAGCCCAAAGCCCAACAACAATTTATTTTAATCAAAACAAATTTTGTTTAATTGAATATTTAATTCAATAAATTTTAGGGTATGATTTGGGGCGTTACATTTCTCCTCCCCTTAAAGGAATTTCGTCCTCGAAATTCTTCTAAGGTCAAACGTTCAACATTTCGTAGTGATCTCACTTAATCATGACCGTGTCATGCTCAATAGGTTAAACCATAATTACATCATTATCCATGTAATCTCAAACTGTCGATGTTATCGAACTCGTTCTTTCTTCAAGAGGTTAATAATCTTAGATTAAGCAAAGTATCCAACAATCTTTTTGCAGGTTCCTGTTCAAATTCAACATCCATAACTTGGGATATTTTGCAGGGTATAACATCGTATTTTGGAGCATATTTAACATATTTACACATCACTTCGTTCATTCACAAGTCTCGATTGTTCGTCATTATTCAACAACATTCCTTCTTTGATTGAAAGTTCTTCAATAGCCTTTGTAGTTTCGAATCATCACCTTCACGATAGGTATAGTTTGGGATTTAGAGTTTGTTTCAAAACATCTTCACATCGTTCACATAGTTCAGCAATGATTCGTAAGTAACATCAAATGTCTTTTATTGATTCATGATTTCCAGAATATGGGATTTGTCGTCATTTATGAGGAGGTACTGTCGATCGGTTGTACAGTAGTTCGTTATTCATCGACCTTATGTTGAAACATTTCTTCATTCATCTTCATGGTAGCTCTCATTTATCGTTTAATGAGTCTTCGTACTCATAGGTGATGACGTTCGAGTAGCGTCTCATGTACGAGTTGTCGTATTTAAACTTCTTCTATTAATTTGAAACCATATCTAGATATGATAGCGACAGATTCGATTGTAGCACTATGACTGATCTTGTTTCAAGGGAAGAAGAGAATATCTTCAGTACGCGACTCAATTCATGAATTCATAGAGTGAGGGATCTTTACAAGTTCTAACACCAACATCGCATATCGGTTAGGGATTTTCTCTTGAATGATTCAGCTTGTTCTCGTGACGTCATTTCTTCTTTGGTTGTTGCACACACATATCCTTGCTAGGGTTATGACGGAGTTTGTTTGGTCAATAAGATCATCGATAATAATCTTCAGAGATAACGTAATTGTATTGATTGTTTTGTGGTCCACAAAGAGAGGTTCAACATAATGTTCAAGTCAAGGTAGTTTTACTATTGTGATCGAGTCATGTATTCCACAAGGTATAGTTTTCAAAGATTGGTATCATAAAACATCTTTTCGTTTAATGAAGAATCGTGGTTTTATTATTTTGATACAAAGAATGGAATTCAATCTTTTCAAGATTGATCAAGCGGGATGTTTCAAGGGTGTAGTTAACACATCAAGTTTGAGTAATTCAAGGATATGAGTCATAAGATATTAAGATAGAATTTGTGAATTACCTTTACTAATCGTAGGTTTTCTTCCTTCAATGTTTCACTCTTTGGAAGTTACTCAAGAGGTCATTGTCTTAGGAAATAGCCATTTTGACTTTTCGTCTCGGATTTGAACGTGTTCCAAGACAGCGAATCTAACTGTTCAAGAGTCTCAATACGTCGTATCGTCAGCAGACTATAGTATTAGCGAGTACGTTCTCGTTTGCAGGTAATTTGAATCCATTTTACTGTATGTATTTTGGCTGGTGATAATTACTTTTCCATCAATGGTCCAGTTTTAGAGACTATATATATCACAATTATGGAAAGAGTATCTCACATTCTCACATTATGGAAGGAAATTCTCGAACACTTCCTTACACCATAAGGTAAGTTGGTCTACTTGGTAGTCATTCTCTTGGTATAAATCCAAAGTTTATGGATACTGCGGTAGCTTTAGGAAGGGAATTGATAAGGCAAAAGATTAAACTTGCCTATGGAGGAGGTAGTGTTGGCCTTCAAGGAGCAGTTGCTTCAACAGTCTTCACCAATGGTGGTCTCGTTAGAGGTCTCATTCCTGGGTACATAGCAATACGACGGGTCTACGGACCTACATATGGTGTAGAGCACACAGTTTCCAGCAATTACTACAAATATTTTGAGATGAATCATGCTGTGGAAGCTTTCATCGTTCTTCCCGGAGGAGTTGACACTATGGAAGGTTTGTTCACCTTGATCTCGTGGGCTTCTGAAGGGTTACACAATAGACCCATTGGTCTCTTGAACATTGACGGTTATTTCAATAACCTAATCAAATTACTAGACGATGCAGTGAGGCAGAACTTCATGTCTTTGAGTCAGAGGAAACTTTTCATTTGTTCTTTCTTTGTTGGTGAGCTTTTAGACAAGTTAGAGTTTGCTAAATCTTTCCCGGGGCCAGGGGTTAGTTACGATGAGTTTGTGAATCCTGGAAGACTAGACTTAGAATTGCATTTGTAACATTCCTCTTGTAATTCAAGTTGTATCTTGTGTTGCAATGATATTATCCATAAATATTCTCCTAGGTTGTATGGCTAGTGCGAGCTATATTTTCTTCATTCTTCAGTCTTTTACTATTGCTGTCACTGTCTTGTTTTGTATCGTCACCATGTTGCAATCTTTCATGTCAGTAGAGTATACGAATGAGTCAATTATCTTAATGATTTGTCTTGTGAGCATCACTTTACTTCATTTTGTCAATTCAGACTACATCGACGTTTTTACGATAAACAACTAAATCATTAGTCGTTTCATAGCAAGGCATCAGTTCATTCAACAAGGTCGAGATGTCTATAGCTTTTAACAAACAGGTTCTTCGAACAAATCATCTATACGTAGTAAAGGGTAGGGATTCTCGATCGTCAGTTTGTCCATCATTCTTAACAGAGATGTGATAGTATCTTGACCGTAAGTCAATCTTAGAGAATACAATGGATCCTCTAAGCTGATCAAATAAGTCATGATACAAAGTAAAGGATAACGAACTGTTCATGTAACACCCTAATCCGTCCAGGTCTGCAGCCCCATTCGGACTAAAGTATTTAACTTGGTAATCGTAAAAATTTAAAACTTTTCAAACACACTTTATTAATCCCAATAATATTTTTCATAAAATATACAGTACGGAGTATTCAACAATATTGCGGAAGCGATTTTAATATTGACATATCATAAATTGTTTCAAAACTTGTCACATCCATCCCGACAATCTCGCCTCATCTGCCGTCAGGATCACATTGTGCTTTCTGCTTACCTGCGTGTAGCAAATAAAACACACTACACGCTCAGCGGTAAAGCTGAGTAAGCATATCTAATGTGTCGAAGATCCATATAAACTGAATCTAAATTCATAATCAAATCATTTGATATCATGCACACAATGTTCATTTCAGACATTCACAATTTTGGTATTATTCAGTTCATATCAACACATTTTATTCAATTCAGATATTAAAGTATATAAAAATGTTCTCCAAGGTTCATGGATCATTTTAGCATCATTAATTCATACTTTTAACATCAATTTCATGGTTTATGATTCTTAGTTCTTCAAGCATGTCAAACACAAAACTCAACCAAATGACCATTTATGAACGTAGAAACGACCTATATGATCATTCTAGTCATTAGATATATCTAGGGGCTTACCTCGAAGCTTAACGGGTTTTTTTTGGAAATTTTCCGACGAAACTTCCGACGACGATAACTCTTAGCTCCGGTGATTCCACACCAAATTGACAGCACCACAACACTCCTTACACTCAAGGCTACCTCTTAGAAGAAATTTGAGGGAGAATGGTGAAGAAATGAGGAAGAGAGGTCTTCCTTATATATTGGTGAAGAAGAAGAAGCTAAGGGAGTTGAGTCAGTGGTGACTCACGATCGGCGAAATGGGAAGGTCGGCTGATTTAGTCTGATTGCTACGAATTTTCCCTGATTGGGACTAATTTGGTCCCAGTCGGGGTACACTTTTTGGTCCAACTTTCTCCGAATTGAAATTCGTTTGCACTGTTGCGACTAGACAGTCAAGCTCTATCCAACGACATAGGTTTTATATTTATTTGTAATACTTTTTCTGACATCATATTTTTAAATGTTTGACTTTGACAGAGTCCAAATTTATTTAATTGACCTTTTTTCAAAAAGGTTCTCTCATTTAATTCATATCATTCATTTTCATGATTTATTTTAATAAATCATTTTAATATTTACATCGCAAGTAAATTTCTTAATTTATTCTTGATTTGGGTCTGTACTCAGGTTCCCAATCAAGACCACACAAATAGTCAATATATTGGATTTATCTCTATGAGATTTATCCAAAGAGCGATAATAGATATCAAAACATATTTCATATCGGCCCAAAGCCCAACAACAATTTATTTTAATCAAAACAAATTTTTTTAAACGAATAATTATTTAATAATAATTCTAGGGTATGTTTCGGGGCGTTACATTTCTCCCCCCCTTAAAAGAAATTTCGTCCTCGAAATTCTTCTTAGGTTCAACGTTCAACGTTTTGTAATGATCTCACCAATCATGATCGTTTCATATTCACATTGTTATGTCGCTATCTTTCGGATACGTATTCTCAAGTCATTGATTTCACCAAACTCATTCAATCTTCGAGAGATTAACAATTTTCGATTGAGCAAGGTCTTCACTGATCCTTTGGTATTTATGACAAAAATTCCTTCATAGTTTATAGTATTGCATACTTGACATATAACTTCGTTCAGTTACGAGTCTTATCTGTACGTCCTTGGTTAACTGAATCGATTGAAAATGTCTTCAATACTCTTGAATGGTCTTTGTTAAGCACAATTGCAGTTTGTTTCAATTCATACGTCGTAACGTAGTCTTTCAATTACTCAAGGGGTCGTTGTCTTCAGGGCAGTAACCATTTGACTTTTCATCTTGGATTTGAATGTATTTCAGGATAGCGAATCTAACTGTTCATGAGTCTTGATATGTCATATCATCAGCAGACTGTATTATTAGCGAACACGTCATTGTGAGTATGTAAATTGAATCTATCTTTGCTGTACAAATTTTGACGGAGGATAACTACCCTTTTTCAAAGGTCAGGTTTTCAAAGCCTATATATATCACGATTGTGGCCAGAGCATTTCACATTCTCACATTATGGAAGGAACATCTCGAACTTTTCCTTACACCATAAAATTCGTTGGTCTACT
Organism: Cuscuta australis; assembly: GCA_003260385.1. Classification (NCBI taxonomy): domain Eukaryota; kingdom Viridiplantae; phylum Streptophyta; class Magnoliopsida; order Solanales; family Convolvulaceae; genus Cuscuta; species Cuscuta australis. Next base: position 2,005,025 of record NQVE01000186.1, on the reverse strand, counting down.
TGGTAGTCATTCTCTTGGTAGAAATCCAAAGTTCATGGTTACGGCGGTGGATTTAGGAAGGGAATTGGTAAGGCGAAAAATTAGACTTACCTATGGAGGAGGCAACGTTGGCCTTCAAGGAGCTGTTGCTTCAACAGTCTATACCAATGGTGGTATAGTTAGAGGCTTCATACCAGGGTACATAGTAGCACGACAGGTCTACGGACCTACGTATGGTGCAGAATACACAGTTTCAAGCAATTACTATAAGCATTTCGAGATGAATCATGTAGTGGAGGCCTTCATCGTACTTCCTGGAGGGATTGATACTATGGAAGGTTTGTTCACTTTGATCTCATGGGCATCTGAAGGGTTGCACAGTAAACCCATTGGTCTCTTGAATATTGACGGTTATTTTAATAACCTAATCAAATTTCTAGATGACGCAGTGAGATAGAACTTCATGGCTTCTAGTCAGAGAAAACTTTTCATCTCTTCTTTCTTTATTGATGAGCTTTTAGACAAGCTAGCGTTTGCTAATGCGTCACTTCATTCAACAAGATTGAGCTATCCATAGCTTCTAGCAAGTAGGTTCCTTTGAATTTGACTGAACAGATTGTCAATACATAGTAAAGGGTAGCGATTCTTGATCGTCAGTTTGTCTGTCTTAACAGAAAAGTGGTAGTATCCTTGACCGTAAGTCAATCTTAGAGAGCACAGTGGATTCTCTAAGCTGATCAAATAAGTCATAGATACGAAATAAGAATAACGTCAATTTCCTTGTATGATATTTCAACAAGGTTTTGCAAGGAATTGTTGCTGAATGAACTATTTCGGTTCGTATAATATAATCGCATATTTGCGTCGTAATGAGTTAGACATCAGAATGGGATACTTTTAGACAACAGAGTTTATTGATTCTAGACGTTCGTGTTTAAATCAACAATCCGATCATCTTCAGTCCACATGAGGATCTTTGACAGCAGCTTTGCGAATGTTATTCAACATTAGGCGTTTCTTCATAGTCGTCTCACTTCTATGCGACTTTGCGAGATAGATCAGCTTCGTGAATCGCGATATGATAAGTACGTTGATAATGTATCACAGTTTTTTTTTTTTATTTATTCTTTCGTCTCTTCACCGAGTACGAAAAATCTACTTGAGTCTATGCTCAATATAATTTCACTACAAACAATTGTTATCTAGTGAGAATTTTAACAAAGTCAATATTTATCTAATAAATTCTCATACCTTTCCTGGAGCAGAGGGATGCGAGAGTCGTGGATGTGACTGACACATTTTTTTTAATTCAAATTTTGATCCGAAGATCGGTTTTAAAACCATTTGCTCCGATACCAAATTGTAACACCCTAATCCGTCCAGGTCTGCAGCCCCATTCGGACTAAAGTATTTAACTTGGTAATCGTAAAAATTTAAAACTTTTCAAACACACTTTATTAATCCCAATAATATTTTTCATAACATATACAGTACGGAGTATTCAACAATATTGCGGAAGCGATTTTAATATTGACATATCATAAATTGTTTCAAAACTTGTCACATCCATCCCGACAATCTCGCCCCATCTGCCGCCAGGATCACATTGTGCTTTCTGCTTACTTGCGTGTAGCAAATAAAACACACTACACGCTCAGCGGTAAAGCTGAGTAAGCATATCTAATGTGTCGAAGATCCATATAAACTGAATCTAAATTCATAATCAAATCATTTGATATCTTGCACACAATGTTCATTTCAGACATTCACAATTTTGGTATTATTCAGTTCATATCAACACATTTTATTCAATTCAGATATTAATCCAACAGTGCTCTTAAATTATTCTTAATCTAAGGCCAGATAATAACAACGCTCTTAGCTATTCTTAGTCTAAGGCCAAATCATAACAACGCTCTTAGCTATTCTTAGTCTAAGGCCAGATCATAATAATGCTCTTAGCTATTCTTAGTCTAAGGCCAAATCATAATTTCCATAACCAGATTCTTAAAAGGCAATTATTAATCAGACACTTAAACTATCATTAGTTTAAGGCAATTGATTTCGGACGCTTAACTGTAGTCAGTTAAGGCAATCAGACACTTAAACTATCATTAGTTTAAGGCAAATGATTTCGGACACTTAACTGTAGTCAGTTAAGGCAACAACAATACAGCGATTGGTCAACAATGGATCGAGCATTCCCAACGAGTAATCCTCTAGTTTGGTCTACGAATCTCGTTTATGAATTTATATCTAATTCATCAACTATTCATGTTTTCATAAGTTCATTTCTAAGATCTATTCTAGAGGTCTTCTAGATAGTCTTAACATTAATTAGGTAATAGGTATATCTTAAAGCTCTTCTAGATATCCTTAACAACATTATTCATCAATTCATACTCTTAGTTCAACAATCATTCCATCCAGAATATTCATCATCATTAATCCATAATATTCATAAAAATGAACAATCAATCAATCATCATAATAACTAATAACAATCAGCGGCCTAGCATCGAGTGTTAACACCCTAGCTTACCGTCATGCATCACATAAGATCCCTTTTAGTTGTTAAAATACCATCTTTATTCCAAGAAATCATCCTTTTATTAATCATAATGGTTTGGTATCAAAATATAGGATTCCATAACTCAAAAATCATATTTTCTAAATAACAATTGATTAATATATGATAGGAAATTCAATTATTAGCTATTAGCTTCATTTTCTTCAATAGTGTAGGGTGACAGTCTACTGTCACTTCTGATAATCTACTGTCTGATGTTCAGAATGGGCTGATAATCGATTATCACACTCTGATAATCGATTATCAAACTTCAGAGAGGGCTGACAATCGATTATCACATTCTGATAATCGACTGTTGCTCAGCTTTGTAACAAAAATCTGCAGAACGATAAATAATCGATTTTCAAGTTGATAATCGATTATCCATCGTCTTCTACCTCGAGCCAACTTGCGGAAATGTCACTTTTACTCACCAAACTTCAATTAAAGTATATAAAAATGTTCTCCAAGGTTAATGGATCATTTTAGCATCATTAATTCATACATTTAACATCAATTTCATGGTTTATGATTCTTAGTTTTTCAAGCATGTCAAACACAAAACTCAACCAAATGACCATTTATGAACGTAGAAACGACCTATATGATCATTCTAGTCATTAGATATATCTAGGGGCTTACCTCGAAGCTTAACGGGTTTTTTTTGGAAATTTTCTGACGAAACTTCCGGCGACGATAACTCTTAGCTCCAGTGATTCCACACCAAATTGACAGCACGACAACACTCCTTACACTCAAGGCTACCTCTTAGAAGAAATTTGAGGGAGAATGGTGAAGAAATGAGGAAGAGAGGTCTTCCTTATATATTGGTGAAGAAGAAGAAGCTAAGGGAGTTGAGTCAGTGGTGACTCACGATCGGCGAAATGGGAAGGTCGGCTGATTTAGTCTGATTGCTACGAATTTTCCCTGATTGGGACTAATTTGGTCCCAGTCGGGGTACACTTTTTGGTCCAACTTTCTCCGAATTGAAATTCGTTTGCACTGTTGCGACTAGACAGTCAAGCTCTATCCAACGACATAGGTTTTATATTTATTTGTAATACTTTTTCTGACATCATATTTTTAAATGTTTGACTTTGACAGAGTCCAAATTTATTTAATTGACCTTTTTTCAAAAAGGTTCTCTCATTTAATTCATATCATTCATTTTCATGATTTATTTTAATAAATCATTTTAATATTTACATCGCAAGTAAATTTCTTAATTTATTCTTGATTTGGGTCTGTACTCAGGTTCCCAATCAAGACCACACAAATAGTCAATATATTGGATTTATCTCTATGAGATTTATCCAGAGTGCGATAATAGATATCAAAACATATTTCGTATCGGCCCAAAGCCCAACAACAATTTATTTTAATCAAAACAAATTTGTTTAAACGAATAATTATTTAATAATAATTCTAGGGTATGTTTCGGGGCGTTACAGTTCAACTGACAGTAGTTGGTATAGAGTCTCATTGATTCTTCCTTATTCACGTTTGAACAAAATAGGTATTCAAAGAGAAAACACTTGATAAAATAATTCCTTATTAAGCAATCCTTAAGTTTTAAATTTCAACGGAAAGATATTCAATGTGGAGTTTACATTGATATAAGACAGCGTAAGCCTAAGATCAATACATGCATAATTGTATTGAATTATTGAATAAGGAAATATTTTAATGATGACACCAGAGTTTTCTTCATTGCGGTCTTTCACTGCATACGCATGTGCATGATTTTATTTGTGGATTATTTCCTGCTGGTGCAAGCTGGGCTAAGGTAGACTGTCTTTGAACAGGGCCATCGGCATTGGTCTTCCAAGGGTTTGTAGGACATTCCTTTCGTAAATGTCCAGATTTACCACAACCTATACATAATCCTTGTGTCATCCAACATTCTCCTGGGTGATGTCTTCTACAAGTGTTACACTTTGGATGTTTCCACACTCTTAATTTGTTCTGAGTTGACAAAAGTTTTCTTCTTTTCGAGGGTGGGGCACTACAAGTTCCAGTCAAAGGCTTCTTTCCCTTAATATCGGGTTTGATACTTGAATAAGCATTGGAGTGACCTTCAATATTTTGGTGGATATTTTGATTGTCTAGTTCTTTTCGGACAACAAGAGTGAAATTCGATATTTCAATATGAACCGTTGTGTGTCCATTGTTTTGCACTTGGTTATCTTTTCCGCGCGCAGTTTCTTGACTCATTCTACAAATAGTTGGAATTTCTTTATTAGGATTCCTTATTTGCGTAGGTGCGTTGATAACAGATATCACGAGGGTATATAACAGTTGCGACGATTGAAAACAATCAAGAGAGATTGGAAGAAACGATAGGGTTTATTAATTCTGAACGTTTTCGTTTGCGTCAACGATTGGTTCGCGTTGAGGCCACATGAGGATCTTTGACACCGGCTTCACAAATGTTGTTCAACAGATATCAACACGAATCGTTCTTCAGGTTCATCTCACTTCCGTGCGACTTTTCCGGTACAGATCAACTTCGTCATTCACGATGCGATGCGTACGTTGATAACGTATCAGAGGTTTATACATTTTTTTTATTCTTTCGTTTCTTCACTGAATACGAAAATTCGACTTGAGTCTATGCTCGATATAATTTCAGTACTAACAATTGTTATCAAATGAGAATTTAACACAGTCAATATTTACCAAGTAAATTCTTATACCTTTCCTAGAGCAGAGGAATGCGAGAGTCGTGGATGTGATTGACATTTTATTTTATTATTCTTTTTTTTTTAAATCAAACTTCGATCCGAAGATCGGGTTTAAAACCATTTGCTCCGATACCAAACTGTAACACCCTAATCCGTCCAGGTCTGCAGCCCCTTTCAGATTAAAGTATTAACTTGGTAATCGTAAAAATTTAAAACATTTCAAACACTTTTATTTATCACAATAATATTTTTCATAATATAAACAGTACGGAGTTTTCAATATTGCGGAAGCTTAACAAATCATAATACAAACATAATTTATTTGTGTTCTTTAATTCAAAACCATCACATCCATTCTGAAAATCTCGCTTCCGTCTGCCTCCAGGATCACGTCACTTCATTAACCTGCGTGTAGCAAATAAAACATACTACACGCTCAGCGTTGAAGCTGAGTAAGCATATCTAATGCATCGAACATCCATATAAACTGAATCTAAATTCATAATCAAATCATTTGATATCATGCACATAATGTTCAGTTTAGATAATCAATAATTATTAAAAATTATTCATCATGCATTATTTTATATTCACATTCAATGTTCATCAGTCATTCATAATAATTGCAATACTCAATTCAGTACTCATCATTCAATATTTACTCATATTCAATATTCAACATTCAACAATATCCTTAAACTATTCTTAGTCTAAGGCCAATCACTTTAATATTTGTCAACCCTTAAACGAATTCTAGTTTAAAAAATTAAACTATATTCCAATATAAAGTACTCTTAAATAATCCTTAAGCTAGGCCTAGTTTAAGATAAAAGGGTTTTGAAAATCTTAAACTTACCTTCACGTAAGGCCAACCAAAAACCGACAACGTAGTGTTCACTGTTGGGTGGGTGGTACCCCCAAACGAGTAGGTACTCAAGTTTGGTTCTTGGATCCCGTACGTACGTTTTAACCCTAGCCACCAGGGTTCATACCCGCAAGGCCTAACTTAAATAGGTATATCTTAGAGGTCTTCTAGATACCTTTTAAATAAACATTAATATGGGTATATCTTAGAGGTCTTCTAGATACCCTTAACAATACATTTTATTTTCACAATCATCAATATATTCATTATGATTTAATCATTCACAATTATCATTTTTAATCAGAATATTCATCAAGATTCAATCATCATAATAATCAATCAATAATGATTACCATAATCACCAATCAACATAATATTCGATAATAATTAGCGACCTAGCTTCGGGTGTTAACACTCTAACTTACCGTCATGCATCACATAACATTTTTATTTGTTAAAAACATCATTTTTATTATGGTAAATCATTTTTCCAATGATCATAATCAATTGGTGGATTTTAGAATATATATTTTCCGAATATTTTTGGAACAGGATCTGGACTTGAGAAAAATAATTTAAAATAATCATTTAATTTATAAAAATTGATTTATATAATTTTAAATAATCCATTAATTCATAATAATCGATTTTTACAATTTAAATAATCAATTAATTCATTATAATCGATTTTTACAATTTAAATAATCAATCAATTAATTTTAATCGATTTTTACCATATAAATAATCGATTAATTCATAAAAAATCGATTTTTACAATTTAAATAATCCATTAATTCATAATAATCGATTTTTACAATTTAAATAATCAATTAATTCGTAATAATCGATTTTTACAATTTAAATAATCCATTAATTAATTTTAATCGATTTTTAAAATATAAATAATCGATTAATTCATAAAAAAATCGATTTTTACACTTTAAATAATCCATTAATTCATAATAATCGATTTTTACAATTTAAATAATCAATTAATTCATTATAATCGATTTTTACAATTTAAATAATCAATCAATTAATTTTAATCGATTTTTACCATATAAATAATCGATTAATTCATAAAAAATCGATTTTTACAATTTAAATAATCCATTAATTCATAATAATCGATTTTTACAATTTAAATAATCAATTAATTCGTAATAATCGATTTTTACAATTTAAATAATCCATTAATTAATTTTAATCGATTTTTAAAATATAAATAATCGATTAATTCATAAAAAAATCGATTTTTACACTTTAAATAATCCATTAATTCATAATAATCGGTTTTTACAATTTAAATAATCAATTAATTCATAATAATCGATTTTTACAATTTAAATAATCAATTAATTCATAATAATCGATTTTTACAACATAAATAATCGAATAAATGGTACTGACTTCGAACCACTGATCTGAATAAAATTCTAATCGATTTCTAGTAAGTAAATAATCGATTTTCGGCCACTGGTCATCATCTTCTTCCTCGGGTCAGTTTTAACATTATCATTTTTAATCACCAAACTTCAATTTAATTATACAAAAATGTTCTCCAATGTTCACAGATCATTTTAGAGTCATTAATTCGTAATTTTAACAACAATTTAATTGTTTATGATTCTTGGTTCTTCAAATATGTCAAACACAAAACTCAACCAAACGACCGTTTATGAACGTAAAAACGATCTATACGAACATTCTAATCACTAGATATATCTACGGGCTTACCTCGAAGCTTAATGGAGGTTTTGAAGATTTTCCGGCAAAACTTCCGGCGAGAATTGTAGCTATCTCCGGCGACGGGAAGCTCTCTTGACAGCACTACTCCACTCTTTATAATCTTAGCTATCTCTTGGAAGAAGAATGGTGAAAAATGGTGAAGTTTAGAGAGGTTTATATAGTGGAGTGGAGAGGAAGAAGACACAGGTCCGTTTCCCTGTTCTGGCGTCTCGGTGGAGGGAGCGGCTATTGCTAGGATTCCCAGACGCAAGTCCCTGATTGGGACTAATTTTGGTTCCAGTCGGGGTACACTTTTTGGTACAACTTTCTCTGAATTGAAATATGTTTGCACCGTTGCGATCGTGCAATTAAACTCTATCCAACAATATAATTTTTATATTTATTCGTTATACTTTTTCCGACATCATATTTTTGGGTGGTTGACTTTGACAGAGTCAAAATTGGTTTAATTGACCTTTATTCAAAAAGGTTCTCACATTTAATTCATATTATTTATTTCCATGATTTATTTCAATAAATCATTTCAAAGTTCACTTTATAAACAATTTCTTCATTTATTCTTAATTTGGGTCTGTACTCATGTCCCAATCAAGATCACACAATAAATCAACATGTTGGATTTATCTCTATGAGATTTATCCCAATTATGTTTATTGGATATCAATATATATTTTATTCAAGCCCAAAGCCCAAAAACAATTTATTTTAATCAAAACAAATTTTGTTTAATTGAATATTTAATTCAATAAATTTTAGGGTATGATTTGGGGCGTTACACCGCAGGCATGCTGGTGAGTGTTGGCTTACACAGGGTCTTTGTCTCGGGTGTGGTCAGGCAGGTCACTTTCGAAAGGATTGCCCGACAAACCCAGGCGAGGTTTTCTCCACAGCACCAGGCACGCCGGGTGTTTCTACTCTCCGACGGTCTGAGCCTACCCAGAGTCATCGTTCCACGGCCGCGTCCAACCAACCGAAGAAGCCAACATCCAGTCAGCAGCAAGGACGAGCACCCGCTCGTATGTATGCGATGCAATGGCGTACAGATCTGCAGGCTAATGATGTCATCATGGGTATGTTCACTTTATTTGATATCAATGTATCTGCATTAATTGACCCTGGATCTACATTATCATATATATGTGTACCTATGCCTGTTACATCTGACGTCACTAAGGAAACTCTTGAGTATCCGGTAGTTGTGTCGAACCCACTAGGACACAGTCTACGTCTCCAATATGTCTATAATCAATGTCCGTTGATGGCTCAAGGAAGAATATTCTTGGCCGATCTCATTGAACTCCCTCACAAGGAGTTTGACGTTATACTTGGAATGGACGGTAACGAAGTAATCATTCGGGGTGAACTTCTCCCAAAAGCTCCAGAGTTTATCTCTTTTATGCAAGCAAAACGGCTCATTCGCAGGAAATGTGAAGCATTCTTGTGTACTGTCAAGGATATACGGAAGGAAGCACCTAACCATAAGGACATATCTGTGGTTTGTGACTTTCCAGATGTATTTCCTGAGGAACTTCAAGGACTACCTCCTTCAAGGGAAGTAGAATTATCTATTGATCTTGTACCTGGTACAGGACCCATCTCAGCATCACCTTATCGAATGGCCCCTGCAGAAATGAAGGAATTGAAAGCTCAGTTGCAGGAGTTGTTAGATAAGGGTTTCATCCGTCCTGTTAGACAAAAGTGCAACTCTAGAGGGGGGGGTGAATAGAGTTGTTTTCAAGAATGTACGTTTTTTCGTAAAAAAAAATTATCGCAGGAAAAAGTAAGGAGAGTAAGGGAAAGAAGAACACCGGGATTTATACTGGTTCACCACCTCGTGGCTAGTCCAGTCCTCCGAGAGACTCTCTCGAAAGTCCTACTATTCTTCAAGCTTCAATGGGTGCTTGAAAAACCGGTACAACTTGAGAACTTGAATCACACAAGCCTCACTTTCTTACAACAACAAGACTTGAGTCACACAAGTCTTAAGAACAACACTCAAATGAAATTGAGTTTACAACACAAGAATGAAAGCTCACACAATTGAGCAAAGTAGTGTTGAAAGATTTAAGCTCTATGGATGACAACTTCTATAGCACTCAAAGAAAAAATATTTCTAACTCTCAAAAATAATATTTTGATGAGGAAGATGAAGCAAAGTATGAATAGCTCAGGGAAATAGGTTGGAGTGCAAGAGGTGTATGGAAATGAAGAAGAATGAGGGATTAAATAGGCTGAGGAAAATAAAGCCGTTGAAGAGAGCTGATGATATGCACCAGATAATATTAATCGATTAATATGGATAATTAAATCGATTACGGTACACAGAGGCGAGAATGCCTTAAAACAAAATTGGAATTAATCGATTAAACTGAAACGAAAAATCGATTAGTTTGCTCTGCCCAAACTAATCGATTAAATGAAGGGAATTAATCGATTATTGGGCGATTCTCGGAATCCAACTAGAAGTCTATTAATCGATTAAAAAGGAAGAGAAAATCGATTAAATTCAAAATACCGTGCAAACATAAAGGGCCCAAGCCTATTTGCGATTGAAGCCTTTGGCTTCATACGATTGTTTGAGACAACGGGAATCAATGCACGATCATTGATAACCCTTATTCAATGAATTTGAATAGGGGAGAAAAAGAGAGTCCAAAAATTATTTTGTGTGTCAAACAATACACGAAAAAATATTTAAAGTATATTTTCTCACCAAAGAAAATTGTGTAACTTTAGGAAAATGTTTAAAGAAATTTTGACACACTTATTTTGAGATTGACTCACTAAAATATTTTAGACAGAGAAAAAATGATTTTTCAACTGACTCAAAAATAATTTTTATCCCTCGGAAATTAAATTGTTTTGTGCAAAAGATATTGTCATCCTTACAAGAATCCTAGACTCAATAAAAATAAAAAAGTCTTCGGAGTCTTCACTTCACTTCAAAAAATCTGCGTAGGGGTGATCGTCAATTTTCATCGCCGTAAACTTCTTGATACGCCTCTTTTCTTTTCTCGGTACGAAAAGTAAATTTTCGATCATTGTTTGGATTTCATCATCCTGTTTGTCATTTATCAAAACAAAAAATATTCCAGAGAAAATAATAAAGGGGTTTGAACTCATGTCCAACAATTTCCCCCTTTTTGATAATGACAAACATAGTTGAGAAAAAAGAAAAGAATACTTTCCTTAAATGATTCCCCCTGCAATGTTAGAGAAGTGCAGTAAAAATAATCATCGGAGTAATAAGCGGAAAAATAAATCTCAACTATCCTTCCTTCCCCCTTTTGGCATTATCAACCGATAACTTTCCCCCTTAAACAGTGCCGGGATTTTGAAGGATGTCAAGAGTTTTCTTTAAAAAAGAAAAACACCACAAAGGGTCAATATGTTCTAAACACGAACAAAATTGCCAAACAAACAATGATATTAATACATAAGCAGTTAATATCAATTAGCATCATCATCATCTACCAAAAGAGTTAAAACAAATAACAATGTATCATAATCAATCAGAAAAAAAATATATATATATAACAATTAAAGAGAGTTCGCCGGATGAGCTCCTCCGCCAAAGCTGTGACGCGGGCTACGGTAGAAGCGAGATTGCTCAAGACGAGTCATCCTCTCGTTGAGCTGGCGAACGTCATCTCGGATGCACGTGAGAGTGTCGAAGATCTTCTTCACCCAAGAAGGTTCCGGTGCTTCTTCTCTCGGACGAGTCCTCCGCTGACGAGTGACGCGCTCCGTGGCTCGACTACCTCCGGCTTGAGATGACTCAGCTTGATTCTCGTTTTGGCTTTCTTCTTCTTCTTCAGCGACGACCAAGTCCAGATTTGGTGGAACATCTCCCTCCTCTCGATACACGATTCGGGAAAACTTGGCTTCAGTGATGAAACAAGTCTTCTTAACCGGCACCTGAGTGTCCCGAGTAAAGTCTATTTTGCAATGTGCAAGGATATGCATAACGGGGATGGCAAACCGGAGATGGGAAAAACGAGTGTCATCGCTAAGGGCAACGATAAAGAAGTGAACCCAATCAAATTTGACATCGTTCAACAGGACGTGAAACAAGCGAATATCGTCCTTGTTGACGACGCCATGGTTCAAATCACGGGGCAACAAAACATATGAAAAAATGTATTGTTGGACACGTTGAATTAAAGTGAGATTAACGACACTCGGGTTGCTAGAGTTTCTAAACTTGAGGTCACGATGATCCAACCCGAGTTGTCGCCAAATTGCCTCATCTTGGAATGTTTCATCCAAGTTTTCGGTAATTTCGCCGCGACGAAGACCAAACAACGAAGTCAAACCGGCACCATCAATGAAAACGGTTTTGCCGTCAACATAAGAAATGAGAGATGGCGAACTTCCCTTAGTGGTACGAAGATTTGCATAAAATTGACGTATAAGATTTGGACAGAAAAATTCATACGTCAAATGAATGAACCGAAGCAATCCTTGTTGAAAGAACATAGACTTACTCGGGGCATAGGTTGCCGATTTGAAGAGGTCCTTGTTCACAATCTTGGGAGAGACGATCTCCTTCGTGAGGAAGATGTTGTGGAACCTCTCGACGGAAGCCCTGGTGTTGAAGGCGAGGCCCGTTTGAATGTGAATGTACTTGCTCCCTTCACGACGCCATGGCCTCTCATTCTCCTCTGCTGCGGTTTCTTGACCCGAGGAAGCGTTCTTGCACCTTGGCATCCTTCCTCTTGAAATTGATGAGATTTGGTGAGTTGATTTGTGAGAAAAAAAAAAGGAAGAAAATTGAGAGGGATTGAAGAGGAGAAAGAGTTAGGGTTTCTGATTTCAGAGAATGGCGAAGAAGACGAAGCCTGCGCTGGATACAGGGCGAAAATCGAATATTAATCGATTAAAATGTAGTATTTAATCGATTAAGGAACACAGCCGAGGCAAAATCGATTAAACGAAGCTTATTAATCGATTAGAAGAAGCAGAGCCAAAAATGTCTCGTTCAAGATATTAATCGATTAATTATAGAGGGTTAATCGATTAAGTTGAACAGATGAGTCTAATCGATTAATTGAACAAGATTAATCGATTAAAAGGTGAATCAGCGCTAAACACGTTTCGCAAATTAATCGATTAAACATAAACGATTAATCGATTAAGAGAGACAGAGGCGACTAATCGATTTCTCTTTGAGGAATAATCGATTTTAAAAAAAATCAAGTCCAATTAGGTTGAATACCAAGGGAAGAGATATCTACAATAAAAGCCCTGCAAAAAGAATTTATCGCGCCTCCGACGCTCAAATTAGTACCATCAATAAAAAGAATAAATTAGTTCATAGAGATATCCAGAATGCCAAGTTCATTCCGAATGTGAAAGAAACTCTCCCTACTAAGGGGTTTCGTGAAAATGTCGGCCAATTGATGTTTCGTTTCAACAAACTCAATTGTGACATCTCCCTTATGGACGTGATCTCGTATGAAGTGATGCCTAATTTCTATGTGTTTAGTCCTGGAGTGAAGAACGGGGTTCTTCGATAGACTAATGGCGCTCATATTGTCACACCTAATTGGGATGTGATCAAGTATAAGGCCGAAATCCACAAGTTGTTGTTTTAGCCAAAGAATTTGGGCACAACAACTTCCCGCAGCGACATATTCCGCTTCGGTGGTGGAAAGTGCAACACTAACCTGTTTCTTACTAAACCACGAGATTAACGAATGACCGAATAAGTGGCAAGTACCGCTGGTACTTTTCCTATCAAGTTTGCAACCTGCAAAATCCGAGTCGGAATAGCCAACAAGATGACATGTCGAACCTTTGGGATACCAAAGACCTACGTTCAACGTGCCCGCGAGATATCTCATTATCCTTTTGATCGCAACCGAGTGCGACTCCTTAGGACAAGATTGATACCTAGCGCATATACAAACGGAGTACATGATATCCGGTCTACTCGCGGTAAGATAAAGTAAAGATCCGATCATACCTCGGTAGTGTTTGATGTCCACCTCTTTACCTTTTTCATCCTTGTCGAGATAGCAAGAGGTGCTCATTGGTGTGTCAATGGATTTGGATTCGGTAACATCGAATCTCTTAAGCAACTCCCTGCAATATTTCGTTTGACATACGAATGTCCCTGCTCTGCATTGTCTAATTTGTAGCCCAAGGAAGAACTTTAATTCTCCCATCATCGACATCTCAAATTCACTTTGCATCATATCGGAAAACTCCCTGCACAAAACTTCGTTCGTAGCACCGAATATGATATCATCTATGTAAACTTGAACCAAAAGGATGTCTTGGTTATCTTTCTTGATAAAAAGAGTAGTGTCGACTTGACCCCGTTTGAACTCATGGTCCAAAAGAAATTTGCTTAACCGTTCATACCAAGCACGAGGTGCTTGTTTGAGACCGTAAAGCGCCTTTTTTAGTTTGAAGACATGTTCGGGAAACTCATAGTCTTCGAAACCCGGGGGTTGTTCGACATACACTTCCTCTTGAATGATACCATTAAGGAAGGCACTTTTAACATCCATTTGATGAAGTTTAAAATCCATTGTAGATGCAAATGCAAGCAATAAATGAATAGCTTCTAAACGTGCAACCGGTGCATAAGTTTCTTCATAATCAATGCCTTCTTCTTGATTGTAGCCTTTAGCTACAAGCCTAGCTTTGTTTCTAGTGATTACTCCATTTTCGTCGAGTTTGTTACGAAACACCCATTTTGTGCCAATGACGGAATGATCATTAGGTCTAGGCACCAATTCCCAAACATCATTGTGTTTAAATTGGTTAAGCTCCTCTTGCATTGCCATAGACCAATGTTCATCATTAATAGCATCCAAAACGGTTGTTGGTTCAATTTGAGAAACAAAGGCCATGTGATTAATTGTGTTCCTAAGAGAATTACGAGTAGAAACTCCCTGCGTTATTTCACCAATAACATTGTCAATCGGGTGGTTCTTCAATGTTCTCCACTCCTTAGGAAGCTCCGTTTGTTCCTGCGTTTTCTCTTCTTCCGGTTCCTTTTCTTTAACGATTTCTTCTTCATCATCATAAGAACCTGCAACATTATCAACAATACCTTTCTTTGCCAAGCGAGCATCAAATTCATCAAAGACAACATGAATAGATTCCTCTACGGTCTTAGTACGCTTGTTGAACACTCTATATGCCTTACTACGAAGAGAATAACCTAAGAAAATTCCTTCATCCGACTTAGCATCAAATTTTCCCAAGTTATCTTTTCCGTTATTATGAATAAAAACTTTACATCCAAAGACATGAAAATAGGAAAGGTTAGGCTTTCTTCCTTTGTAAAGTTCATAGGGCGTTTTCTTGAGTATCGGTCTAATGACGGCTCGGTTTAACACGTAGCACGCGGTACTCACGGCATCCGCCCAAAAATATTTAGGAAGGGTTGCCTCATTGAGCATAGTTCTAATCTCTTCAAGAGATCTATTTTTCCGTTCAACCACTCCATTTTGTTGTGGTGTACGGGGGGCCGAGAAGTTATGCTCAATGCCTAATTCGTCACATAAAGCATCAAAACCATCTTGATCGAATTCTCCCCCATGATCACTTCTTATGGATGAAATGTGACAATCTTTTTCATTTTGAACTAATTTGATGAATTTCTTAAAAGCATTAAGTGCATCATACTTATGAGCAAGAAAGAGTGTCCATGTAAACCTCGAATAGTCATCAACAATGACAAAGCCAAAGTAATTGCCTCCTAAACTCATGGTCCTTGAAGGTCCAAATAGGTCCATGTGCAAAAGTTGTAATGGCCTAGTCGTAGAAATAACGTTCTTTGACATAAACGAGGCCCTTACTTGCTTCCCCTTTTGACATGCATCACAAATTAGATTCTTCTCAAACTTAAGTTTAGGAACGCCAATTACTAAGTCTTTAGAAACCAACTTATTAAGATGGTCCATGTTAACGTGAGCTATCCGACGATGCCATAGCCACGTTTCTTCCTCTTTGGTAATGAGGCACTTAGCTAAGATAGACGGGGAATTTTCAAGATCAAACATATAAATGTTGTCTACTCTACTACCACAAAGAATAGTCCTATTGTCACACAAGCGTTCTACAATGCATTTACTAGAATCAAAGATGACACGGTTACCTCTATCGCACAATTGGCTAATGCTAAGTAGATTGTGCTTGAGGCCCTCAACAAGAAGAACGTTCTCAACGGTTGTAGCATTGTCTCTTCCGACGGTGCCACTTCCAATGATTCTTCCCTTGTTGTTGTCACCAAAAATGACATTGCCGCCTTTGAAATACTCTAGACTCCCAAATTTGGATGCGTCTCCGGTCATGTGCTTGGAGCATCCGCTATCGAGATACCAAGAGGTACTCGAAGCCTTCAAGCACACCTACAAAAAGATATCAAGGAGACGGTTTAGGTACCCATATATTGTTGGGTCCTTTTTTGTTAGCATATGTGCGATGTGTGTGCGTTTGTTGAAAATGCCTAATTTTGGTGAAGCACACGGGTGCAATGTGACCTATCTTATTGCAATAGTGGCAAATAACATTTGGATTATTCATCCTATATGGTTGAGTGTAATGAGTTCTAGGTTTGCTAGGATGTGCTCTTCTAGTTTGATTATTTATCCTAGCATTTTTATTCCCCCTAGCTTTAAAAAATGTTGTTTTTCTAGGTTGGTTTTTCTTATATCCAAGTCCTTCACCATTACTAACTTTTTGCTTAAGAATTTTATTTAAGGTGTTTGAAGCATTATTGAACTTTCCCAATTTACTTTCTAAAGTAGAAACTTTAGCTTTTAATGAAGTACAACTAGAACATGTAGAAGAAGTAGTTGAAGGTTCTTGTGGCCTTTTTCCAAAAGATATAATTTCTTGTTTAAGTTTATCATTTATATTTTTGAGTTCTTTTACATCCTTCTCAAAAATCAGGATTTTTTGTTTAACTTCATTATTTTCTTTGGAAACCTTTTTGAACATTCCTACTAAATCTTCTATAATGCAAGTAACATCATTAAGAGTTAAAGAATCATTGGGAGAAGGTTCTTGATCACTTACCTCTTTTGTTGTATCACCATCTTCAATGGCCATGAGACATAAGTTGGCCACTTCCTCCGTTTCTGAGTCTTCACTCCCGGAGCCGTCGTTCTCCCAAGAGATGTAGGCACATTGCTTCTTCGGTGCCCTCTTGTCCTTCTCGTTCTTGAGCTTCGGACACATTGGTTTGATGTGTCCAATTTCACCACACCCATAGCATTTGGGTGGAGTGTTCTTCTTGGCTCCCTTCTTGAGCATCATCTTCTTGAATTTTCGGACAAAGAGTCCGAGGTCGGTGTCGTCGCTGTCATCATCTTCTTCATCAGCGTTGTTGTGGGTTGATGTTGTTGCGGGTAGAGCAATAGACCTCTTGTTCCTCTCTTCAACCACCTTTGAGAGTTGGGTGGTTTCGTAGGTAATAAGATTACCTCGAAGTGCATCATAGGTCGTTGTTTGGAAGTCACAACCTTCTTCGATTGCGTCCACCTTTGAACGCCATTTGGGGGATAGGCTTCGTAGCACCTTTCTCACGAGCTCTCGGTCGGTGTAGGTATTCCCGAGAAGATTGAGAGGATTAATGATGTTAGAGAACCTCTCAAACATTTCCTCAATCTTCTCATTTTCCTTCATTGAGAAGAGTTCGTACTCGTGAGTGAGATGGTCGATTTTGGCCTCCCGAACCTGCGCGGTTCCTTCGTAGGTGACCTCCAATTTCTCCCACATTTGTTTTGCGGTTTCACACCGCGAAATTTTGCGGTAGTCATCCGCATTAACACCGCAATAAATCATGTTTATTGCTTTTGCGTTGAGCTCCATCTTTTTGCAATCTTCGTCGGTGAACTCCTCTTCGATCTTGGGAACGTTAACTTCACCGACTTTCTTCATAGGGACTCCGCAGCCGTTCTTCACAATCAACCATAGCTTGTAGTCGTTGGATTGGATAAAGATTCTCATCCTCTCCTTCCAATACGAGTAGTTTGTTCCATCGAACAAAGGTGGCCTCGTGGTTGATTGTCCCTCGGTCACTCCTGCGTTGAACATTCTTGATGCCATTTGATCTTTTAGTTCCTGAAAAAAAATAACGTATTCGAAGAACTTCCTCGCTCCGATACCAATTGTTAGACAAAAGTGCAACTCTAGAGGGGGGGGTGAATAGAGTTGTTTTCAAGAATGTACGTTTTTCGTAAAAAAAAATTATCGCAGGAAAAAGTAAGGAGAGTAAGGGAAAGAAGAACACCGGGATTTATACTGGTTCACCACCTCGTGGCTAGTCCAGTCCTCCGAGAGACTCTCTCGAAAGTCCTACTATTCTTCAAGCTTCAACGGGTGCTTGAAAAACCGGTACAACTTGAGAACTTGAATCACACAAGCCTCACTTTCTTACAACAACAAGACTTGAGTCACACAAGTCTTAAGAACAACACTCAAATGAAATTGAGTTTACAACACAAGAATGAAAGCTCACACAATTGAGCAAAGTAGTGTTGAAAGATTTAAGCTCTATGGATGACAACTTCTATAGCACTCAAAGAAAAAATATTTCTAACTCTCAAAAATAATATTTTGATGAGGAAGATGAAGCAAAGTATGAATAGCTCAGGGAAATAGGTTGGAGTGCAAGAGGTGTATGGAAATGAAGGAGAATGAGGGATTAAATAGGCTGAGGAAAATAAAGCCGTTGAAGAGAGCTGATGATATGCACCAGATAATATTAATCGATTAATATGGATAATTAAATCGATTACGGTACACAGAGGCGAGAATGCCTTAAAACAAAATTGGAATTAATCGATTAAACTGAAACGAAAAATCGATTAGTTTGCTCTGCCCAAACTAATCGATTAAATGAAGGGAATTAATCGATTATTGGGCGATTCTCGGAATCCAACTAGAAGTCTATTAATCGATTAAAAAGGAAGAGAAAATCGATTAAATTCAAAATACCGTGCAAACATAAAGGGCCCAAGCCTATTTGCGATTGAAGCCTTTGGCTTCATACGATTGTTTGAGACAACGGGAATCAATGCACGATCATTGATAACCCTTATTCAATGAATTTGAATAGGGGAGAAAAAGAGAGTCCAAAAATTATTTTGTGTGTCAAACAATACACGAAAAAATATTTAAAGTATATTTTCTCACCAAAGAAAATTTTGTAACTTTAGGAAAATGTTTAAAGAAATTTTGACACACTTATTTTGAGATTGACTCACTAAAATATTTTAGACAGAGAAAAAATGATTTTTCAACTGACTCAAAAATAATTTTTATCCCTTGGAAATTAAATTGTTTTGTGCAAAAGATATTGTCATCCTTACAAGAATCCTAGACTCAATAAAAATAAAAAAGTCTTCGGAGTCTTCACTTCACTTCAAAAAATCTGCGTAGGGGTGATCGTCAATTTTCATCGCCGTAAACTTCTTGATACGCCTCTTTTCTTTTCTCGGTACGAAAAGTAAATTTTTGATCATCGTTTGGATTTCATCATCCTGTTTGTCATTTATCAAAACAAAAAATATTCCAGAGAAAATAATAAAGGGGTTTGAACTCATGTCCAACACGTCCTAGTGTTTCCCCGTGGGGAGCACCTGTCCTTTTCGTCCGCAAGAAAGATGGATCGATGAGATTATGCATTGATTATCGTTAGCTGAACAAAGTGACGATCAAGAACCGTTATCCTTTACCCCGTATTGACGATCTGTTTGATCAATTACGAGGTGCGACTGTTTTCTCAAAGATCGATCTCAGGTCAGGTTTCCATCAGATTCCTGTAAAACCAGAAGACATTCCAAAAACAGCGTTTCGTACACGTTACGGGCATTATGAGTTTACCGTTATGCCCTTTGGCTTAACGAACGCACCAGCTGTATTCATGGATCTCATGAATAGCGTTTTTAGACAGTATTTGGATCAATTTGTTGTGGTCTTCATCGATGATATTTTGGTCTACTCAAAAACATCAGAGGATCATGCTGAACATTTGCGCATCGTGTTGAGTATTTTGAGAGAGCATAAACTCTATGCCAAACTTACTAAATGTGAATTTTGGCTGAATGAGGTCACTTTTATCGGTCACGTGATTTCTGCAGAAGGAGTCAAAGTTGACCCATGCAAAATTTTAGCAATCACTGAATGGAAAACTCCACGCAATACCCGTGAGGTACGGAGTTTCCTTGGACTCGCTGGTTATTATCGCCGCTTCGTGAAGGATTTCTCTCGAATCGCTACACCACTTCATAAACTGATGAAGAAGGATGTCAAGTTCGCTTGGACAAAAGCTTGTCAGAAAAGCTTTGAACAGTTGTAAGAATGTTTGACTCAAGCACCTGTGTTAGTTCAACCGACACCACGAATTGAATACACAGTTTTCAGCGACGCATCACATCAGGGACTCGGGTGTGTACTGATGCAAGAAGGCAAAGTCATAGCTTATGCATCACGACAGCTGAAACCTCATGAGTGTAATTATCCGACTCACGACTTGGAGTTAGCAGCTGTTGTTCTTGCACTGAAGATTTGGAGACATTACTTATATGGCGAGACGACTCGCATCTTCACCGACCATAAGAGTTTACAGTACTTGATGAGCCAGAAGGAGTTAAACCTTCGACAAAGAAGGTGGCTAGAGTTGATTAAGGACTATGACTGTCACATCGCTTATCATCCTGGTAAAGCGAATGTGGTAGCCGATGCTCTTAGTCGAAAGACTCTTGTTGAACTCCGCATACGACCTACGTTGGATCAGGATATCATTTCAGCACAGTGCCAGGATACTTTTTGTCTCGAGACACGTGAGCTTGTTTCCAAAGGAGGGAAACAAGACTTCTCTGTTCGAGATAATGGTGCACTATACTATCGAGATCGTTTGGTAGTACCATCAGGTGATGTGAGAGATCGCTTATTGCGTGAAGCTCACGGAACCGTGTATACCATGCATCCCGGAAGTAACAAAATGTTCTAGGATCTGAAGAGACACTACTGGTGGTCAGCTATGAAAAGGGAGCTTACCGAATTCACATTGAGGTGTATGACTTTTCAGCAAGTCAAAGCAGAACATCAGGTACCCACAAGACTTTTACAGCAGATCACTATTCCTGAGTGGAAATGGGACCGCATTACGATGGATTTCGTAATCGGATTACCATTGTCCCCGAAGAAGAATGATGCGGTATGGGTTATTGTTGATCGTTTGACAAAGTCAGCGCATTTCTTACCAATTCGGCGAGATTTTACACTTCAACGTTTGGCCGAACTGTATATCCGCGAGATTGTCAGGCTACATGGAGTACCATCGTCTATCATATCAGACCGCGATCCCCGATTTACTTCCCAATTTTGGAAGAGCTTACAGAAAGCTCTTGGTTCTAAATTACATTTCAGTACGGCTTTCCATCCTTAGACCGATGGACAGTCCGAGAGGACTATTCAAATTCTAGAAGATATGATGCGAGCTTGCGTCATTGATTTTGGAAACAATTGGGAAAAATATCTTCCTCTGATGGAATTTGCCTACAACAATAGTTATCAGGCAAGTATTGAAATGGCCCCGTATGAAGCACTGTACGGAAGGAAGTGTCGAACACCAGTTTGTTGGACTGAGCTGAGTGAGAGGAAACTCGAGGGTCCAGAACTCGTGCGCGAAACAGAGGAGAAAGTTCAGTTGATCAGAGAACGACTTCAGATAGCAGCGGATAGACAGAAATCTTATGCAAACCTTAAGCGACGCGATATTGAATATGTTGTTGGTGATAGGGTATTCTTGAAAGTTTCTCCTTGGAAGAAGGTTCTACGTTTTGGCAGGAAGGGGAAACTCAGTCCAAGGTTTATAGGCCCATACAAAATTTCAAAACGTGTGGGACCTGTAGCCTACAAGTTGGAATTACCGCCAAAACTAAACAAGATTCACGATGTTTTCCATGTATCCATATTGAGGAGATACAGATCCGATCCATCTCACGTCATTCCAATCGAGACTGTCACTCTGGAAGAAAATCTTTCCTATGAAGAGGAACCTGTAAAGATCCTTGCACGAGAAGTTCGAGTGTTGAGAAACAAGACTGTACCCTTGGTTAAGGTGCTTTGGAGGAGTCACTCTGTCGAAGAAGCAACCTGGGAAACTGAGGAATCCATGCGATCTCAATATCCACAACTTCTCAGCGACCAGTGATCAGGTAATTTCGAGGACAAAATTATTTTTAAGGGGGAGAGAATTGTAACGCCCCAAAAGTAGGCCTAAAAGAATTAATTAATTTAAATATTAATTAATGACTGAGACACACCCGAACACTGAAAAATAAAAGTTTTTCAGAAAAATATTTTAATTATATCAAAATTTTAGTTTTTACAGTCTGATTCCAAATATGCGATCCGTTTTCCAAACGGAATAGTTTGGGCGAAAAAACGCGTATCGTTTAGCTAGTTTATCAGTTACGGAGTAGGAGAATAATTTTCATTCCCCAAAATCTCCAATTACGCAGCCCAATCCCTTCAAATCCTCAATCAAGCCACCAAATCCACTCACACCTCCACTACACCATAATTCCAAAACTTCTCAATATAATACTCCAAATACTTTTCCATTTTGTCAAAGTTTGCCTTCACAACACAATCAATCTCTCTTCACACTCTCTCTCTGTCGGCCAGCTCTTCAAGGAAGGAGAAAGGGGACTCCAACTCCATTGTTGTGCCAAAGGAAGAGGAAGGAACAAGAAGAAGTACCAAGGTTTCCCAAAATCCGGAGCTAGAAATGTAACAGCAACTTTATCGTAAATTCTGTAATTTTCTATCCATTTTCTCGAATTATTTATTATACCAAAATCGTAGCCCCGGACGTTACGAATCCAACCCAACAAACGGTTCGTGATTTCGTTAAGTAACGAAGGAGATATGGCCAAAATACCGGGACTGCTCCAGTGGTGGAGAGCTTCTCGGGTTGGCTATGTTCCTTCATCATTTTCACATCGTTTCTTTCCAAATACTTACCTTCAACTCTCTCGTGGTTATTAGGAACTTCCGGAGATTATTTCCAAGAAGATTGGGCGTAGGAAGCTTGAAGTTGATAGAGGTGACCGTACGTTGAACGTTCGTTGAGGCGTATTATTATCTTTCTATCTTTCCGACCTCTACAATATCAAGGCGAGTACATTGCACCCTAGTAACGCAATCCTTGGTTGAATATCAATCTAGATATATCGTTAGAATTGATTGCCATATTATAAGTCATTTATGCTTTAAGATCAAACTCATTGAATTCATAAAGTAAAAATATGTTTTTCTTGATACTTTAAATGAAAATATAAGTGTTAAGAATACTTCAAATACGTAGACATGTTAATCATAAGTGTTAAAATAACTCAAAGAAGTATTTTAGATATCCAAAAATATTAAAAATAGGATTCGCAGACCCGAACGGTCGACGTAAACGGTCAACCGTCGCGTGAGCAAGACTGTCAGACAAACGGTCGACCACCGGTGGCCAACGGTCGACCGTCGCCTGACCAGCCAAGTGCCGCCGTCCACCTCCAGTCAACAACGGTCGACCGCCGGTCAACCGTGGTCGACTGTCACGGTGATCTGCCATTCCGACGAAGTGAAGATCAAGGTCGACCGCCGTGCGAAACGGTCGACCGTTCCGAGCCCCGTAGCTTAATTAAATGATATTTTTATCATATTTCACCCAAATAAAAGAAAATATATTTATCCATTCATATTATTTACAAATTGTTCATATCATATGACTCATATCATCACACATATTGTAGCATATCATATCATATGCATGCATAAGAGATCATGCGTAATTGCGTCTCTTATAGCTGTGATTGTGCGGGACTTAGCAGTCCGACATCACTGACCGAGCTTAGTGTACGTACATGGTATTCAGGCTTTCGAGTACCACCCTTATTTTTCTAGTCTCCCTCGTGAGACTAAGGCTGCTGAGTTCGTCGTACCAAATGGGCAAATTTCATAATGCAAGGGTCGTCCTTGTTGGCTTAGAAGTTAGAATCATATAGCATGAATTCATCATCAAGTACAATCTTCATGATTTTGTATGACAACAATTACGTATCATTATCACCATCTTGAACATACATGTTATATTATGTCACATCATGAATAATTGTATGTCTACTTGCTATTCAACTTGGAATTGTTGTATTAGCATATTCCTCAGCTGACGCTGAGCGTGTAGTTTGTTTTTACTTGCTACACGCAGGTAACAATACTAAACATGGAGCCCATCCCGAAGGTCAATGAGAGTGACGAGATGTACGGACTGGTGGACCACAATATGCTTTATTTTTAATAAACACCTTTTCGGGCGAGTTCCCAGAAAATGTAATATGACTTGAATATATTTTATATTTAAGCTTCCGTACTGTTTCAACATTACTCTGAATTTAATATTTGGAATTATCATTTATATTAAAGTTTTAAATGGTTTTAAATTATTCCTCAAATTAACATGCGTATTTATCATCACGGTAACTACTCCGGCTCAAATAATCTCGGTAATTGGTTTATTCGAGTTGGGGTGTTACACGTTGTGCCCGAGCTAAGAAAAGGAGTTTCATTCAACCAAGCTTTTTGGTTTTCAGAGAAGCTTGATAATCGATTGTCACTTTGGATAATCGATTATCACTCAAGGAGAGAACTTCTCGTTTGACAGGAAAGCTAGATAATCAATTGTCAGTTTTGAATAATCGATTATCAAGTGGCTCAGCGTCTCGGAACAGAACTTTTGGATTTTCAGAGGGGCTAAATAATCGATTATACGGGTTGATAGTCGACTATCAATGGCTGCAGGAAAGCTAATAATCAATTCTCAGCTTGCAATAATCGATTATTGGCGGCAGTTTTCCCAAATGAAGAATGATGTTTTGGGCGGGAAGGAAAGGTGATGTTTATGGGAAGGAGTTCTTTTGGTATTTTTAATATGAGAAAAGAAAGGGGGTTGATGAGAGAAATGGTGGGAGGGGAAATGGATAGAATGGTGATGGATAAAACCAAGTTGGGGTTGATGAGAGATATTACACGCCCTTATCTTAACTTGGGGTTTGAATCTAGAATTTAATTAAGATATGACACACTTAATCAAATATCTAGAAGCTAAAACTCACACTTAAGATAACCACTCTTAAGATATAGAATTAGGAATTTGGCTAAAATAGCATCACGCTATTTTAAGAATACTCAAAGGGTAAAAGGTTTTAATATCATTCAATTGTGTCCCTGCACACTGCCCTAAGGCTACATTATATAGGGAGAGGGGAAGGGGGAAATAATACACACAATACAATGAATGTGAACATGAGGAAGCTTCCTAGCAACATCCTCACTCAATGCCTTGAAATATTAGGGATGGGTGTGGTTGTAGGGTCGTTAATGAAAGGCAAACCAAGGGGAATGAATTGCATTCTTTTGGGCTGATTTTGGGGGATGTATTCAGCCAACAAGGGGGACAAAGGGAAAGGGTGATGTGTGGTACTTTGGCTGCATATATGAGGATTTATTTGGTGGTTAAAGGGTTAAGAAAGTACCATGTGTCTCCATGACTTTTATGGTTGTTTAGTGGGTTGTACTAGGGAACATAGTAGGGACCATGTTGGGTGAAT
Source organism: Cuscuta australis (assembly GCA_003260385.1). Taxonomy (NCBI): domain Eukaryota; kingdom Viridiplantae; phylum Streptophyta; class Magnoliopsida; order Solanales; family Convolvulaceae; genus Cuscuta; species Cuscuta australis. Next base: position 1,979,546 of record NQVE01000186.1, on the reverse strand, counting down.
GTTGGAAGATGAATGACGATGTTTTGGTTTCTTATTTTGAAAAGGGGTTAAAATAGATGGAAGAGACTCTATTTTGGATATCAAAAGGAAATAAAATACTTTTGTATTTTTGGGGTTGGGTTGGACGGAATGGGGTTGGCCAGCAGACCCTTAGGTCAAAAACAAAAGTCATTTTGGCCTTTCGGGTTAAAAGACCTATGAATTCTCACTAAAATAGATCATAATGTTTGAACATAAGTCCTTTGGCTCCCATGATTGTGTGAGGCGTGGGGAAGGACCTGAAAGGGTTGGGCTCAGATACATCATCCTCCTGGTCTTCAAAAGAGTTTGCCCTCAAACTCAACGGATAATCAAGACCGGCATAGACCGAGGTCTCTTTTATTGAATGTGGCAGAAACTCCATAACTTCTACTGAGAGCAACCGCGTCGGCTTTTTTTTCCTTGGCTACCACTTCAAATGATCCATCGTCTCGGGGTTCAAGCTTTGCCTTGCGTTTGTTAGAGAAACGCTCTCTTTGCACATGGACCCACACTAGGTCTCCGGGCTGAAAGTGGATGGAACGTTTCAACTCATTTCCCTTCTCAATCTTTTCACAAGTCTTATGATAAAACTCGGAAGTTTCTTCATCACAAGGAACCTGCAAAAACTTAACAAACTTGGCACGAGATAACGTTAGTGAAGACAGTCTTTGAGGTGAGGCTTCCACATCTTGGCTCATATCAACTTGCATCCTTAGAACTCATCTCTGGTGGCAGCTACATCCTTCTTCTCTAATTCACCATTAGGTTTGTTTTCACCTAAACTTAGATGAGTGTGTAGTTCTATCCCTTGGTGAGGCGTGCACATCGGTAGGAATAAACATGCTGGATCCCCTTTTCTCAATGAATACATTCTTAGAATAAAGGCCCAACGCTAGAGGGGGGGTGAATAGCGTTTAAAACAAAATCGCAGGAAATTAAAACGAGAGCGTTAAAGTAAAGAGCGTAAAGAAGGAGCACACCGGATTTTATCCTGGTTCACCACAACGTGTGGCTAATCCAGCCCCCCGAGAGACTCTCTCGAGCTACACTAACTCCGTTAAGCTTAAGGGTGCTTAACAAACCGATACAATTTGAGAACTCGAGTCACACGAGCCTCAACACCTTTGCTCGGAGATACCGCACTCCAAGACTTCTCACGAAGGAACAAGAAACTTCCTTCGAGTTTACAACAGGGGAACAAACTCCCTTAAAGTGTATGAAAACACTTAAACACTCAGGAATAAAACTCTCACAAAGAGTAGATATGAGTGAACTAGTAAACGCTCAAGAACACGACAATTTCTTCAAGAATTGGCTCTCAAATAGCTAAGAAAAGTAGAAATTCTTATGCAATGAATGAGTATTGAAATGTTGAAGAATTGTGTATTAAAAGATAGGATTTGGGTGCCCTTTTATAGCCCAAAATGGGATAAACCCGTTGCTAGAATTTCCAACAGGATGAAGACAAATTTTTCAGGGACACAGGCTGATAGTCGATCGTCAAACCATGATAATCGATTATCCAAAGATTCCCTGTCCAAAAATTTAAAATTCTATCCGTTGGAGGACAACGGTAACCCAGATAATCGATTGTCAACAAGTGATAATCGATTATTGGTCCTCTCTGAAGATTCTGGGTTTTGGCTGCAAGGCTGATAATCGATTATTGCAAATCTGATAATCGATTATTGCGTGCTTCAGAACTTGGAAGTTCAAAGCTGCAGTGGCTGATAGTCGATTGTCACTAAGGTGATAATCGATTATCACCCAGCTAAAGTCTAGCCAGCTAAAACCCGTTTTGAAAAACCGAGGTCTAAAAACGAAGCGTTCCCAAAAGTAAAAACCAAGTTTGAAAAACATTGTATATGGTATACAATAGTGAAAACAAGACTTGTTTGGTAAAAGCCAAGTCCTCAAGGTCGTAAATCACGTGCGTACGGTTTTGACCGTTTTTCACGTGTTAGACCGATTGACCAAGATTCAAAAGTGGTTTTTATAAAATAATTATTCGGGAACCTTTAAAATATGCTCAGAGATAAAAACAGGGTTTAAAATATTGAAAACCACGGAGTTGGTTCGGGCGCCAAAAACCGAACGCCGAAAACCGAACGTCGAAAGCCGAACGCCGACTTAGGTGGTTTTGGTTCTGAGTAAGGACCAGGGATTTTTAATAATAAAAGAAGTCATCAAAAAATGTTTGTTTTGATGCACAAAAAATGTTTTATGGTTTGTAAAAATTGTTTTGACTTTTTGAGAACCGAGACTTGAATAAATTGTCGGTTTTGATCACAAAAGACCGACTCGACTAAGTCTTCAATTCTTGATCTTGTCCTTGAGTCTTTTAGGTCTTGTTCCAAGCCATTCTTCACGCCTTGAGTTATTCAACGAAACTCTTCATATCCACGGCGGTTTGGCAATTATCAAAACCTGTCAGAAATGAACACGACTTTAGTTTAACGTGCAAAGTGTGTTCCAACATACATATCCACAAAATCAGGTGTCCATGGTCTGTCAATATGAAATAAAAATATGAAATAAAGAAAAACTACGTAATTGCACTCGTAGTTCTCTTCCATGGTTGAGCCATTAATTTTATAAACAGAGGGTGTAAATGGCCAAAACCCCGGTAGCACCAAACTATGAATCGGGGTCGCGGTCAACGGAACCCCTCCAATAGATTATAGATATATCAAAGAATGGTGAATAAAATTATATTATACTCCTAGCAGGTAAAAATGAATTACTAAAAGTTTTTTACACTAATTATAAATACGGACAAAAGTTTGGGGTCAAAATGGAATAAAAAACTAAGGATAGTATTCCTCATAAAAAACTTAGCTATTGAAGTTTTGTTCTTTACACGCTCTATATAAAGCAAGTTATAGAGAGTATCCCACATCAAAAACGTGAGAAGAAAATAATAGGTATATAAGCTTTTTAGGTTAACTATTGAATTGACTGATTACAATCTTTAAAAGTGGTTCGTGTCAATTGTTTTATGTCATAGTCTAGTCACCCTTACTCCATCATAAATTCTATCATATTATCAAAACCAATTTTTGGAGCTGATTGTTTGTCTTGACGTCTAAACCCAACAATTCGTGGTTCACTACGTGTTGACCTTTTTGATCCATTCATTTCATAGGGAGGGGAGACCATTCGCAAGGGGTTAACTGGTTAGATTCGAAATAGCCCGATTATCTGCTTGAGGGGGAGTGTTAGAGAATAGTATCCCACATCAGAAAAGTGAGAAGAAAATAATGATTATATAGTTCAGTAACCCTTACCCCATCCTAAATTCTATCAGCATGTAAATGGATTCAAAGTCTCGAACAAAAAAATTTCAAGATACTACTCATGTACATGGGAGAGATCTCTCATGGCACATCTCTTTTATGCATTGTTAATACAAACTTCTGATAGTTTACTTTCCTTTTTCATTGATAAAAGAGCTAGATTACACTATAAACCACATTACATTATATTCAATTATTTCTTGCAGCAAACTATCGAACTCAACGGCTTCCTAGATTTATTTTTCCGATGGACTTTAAAAACATGCTGTAAAGTTTATGAAAACATGTGAACTTCCTTTTTATACCACAAAAATTGCTACTTCAAACTTGTTTTTTGCACAAACCTTGTCTTCTTATCAAATATCAACTCTTAATTTAACACATGTGGCAAATTTGCGCCTTGGTTGACCAATAGAGCCTGTAGAATAGCACAAGTAAATTTGTATTCTCAAATTGAAGATAATTAATTGACATGTTATTTAGGAGTACACTCTAGACATTTTTTCATGATTCATTAGGAAAAGAAAAATCTCATATCGTTGTAGAGAGAATAATAAGACCAATCAATTATTTATATCCTTCAAAAGTGGGGGAAATAATTACACAAGGTAGGAAAATGAGTAAATGACCATAAAAAACCCATAACTCACCCCTAGAGAATGGAGATTCATTATTTGATTATAAATTTAGGGGTGTATTCAATCAGGATTCTGAAGAATTGTTTTGGATTTTTAAAATCCGTAGATATACAATTCGGAATTTAAAAAGTCATTTAAAAACTGTGTGTATTTAATTCAAACTTTAAAAAATCTTTCTAAATATAATGCTATTCAAAAATTGATAGATTTTTGATGGATTCTCATGTCTTAGGTATAAATACAAATTCAATTCCAAATCCTACCAAAAGCCCCCGGATTTTGCCGTACTCCTATCCCCTTTTTACGCAGGAAGTTGTTCTTTTCATCTTCTCCATCTTCTTCCCTTCATCTTCAAGGTAAGGTCTCTCTATCTTTTTACAACTTGTTTTCTCTCCAGTTATCAGTAATTTGTTCAAATTTAGGTAAATTTTAACATGATTTTGGAGTTTTTTTTACTCAATTTCTTTATGAATTTCAAACCCTAATTTCCGAATGCTTCTCCTTTCACTGAATTTATTTATTTTCGACCCGGAGCATCCAAAGTGGAGAGCTTTTTCTTGGATTTTGTTTTCCCAATCTGTTCGCACTTGGTTTATTTTATTTGTTAAACAAGGGGAAGCACAGTAACTTTTAACATCTTTGGTTTTGTTGGGATTTGGACAATGAGGCACTTACGAGAAGTATGTTGGGGTTCTGTATGGTTTAGAGGTCCTCTAGCTGAGATAAGCGTCTGTAGATGGGGTGTTGCTTGAATTTTCCTGTAAAACAATTTTTCTTTATATAAAAGGCTATTCTTTTGTTTATTATTTTGGGGCTTATTCGACTTTTATGTTTCTGAATTAAAATACGTCTTAGTACTAGCAGAATCTTGGGCTAGAGCTTAAAATATTCCTAAGCTTTTTTAGTAGCAGCTACAATCTGTGGCCATTTTTAAAAGTTTGGGGCTGATTTATAAGAACAAAAGTTGAAGATTGATTTCAGAGTAACTTTTAACATCTTTGGTTTTATTTGGGGAGTAATATGTTTATGGTTTTTTTGGGTTCTCCAAAACTTTTTGCTATCAGAGATGATGAGATAATGAATGTGTTATGTGACTTATTTTGGTTGAGAGTTTAGAATACTTCTGGTTTATTAAGTTGTTTTAAAATATGTTTGTTTTAAATTGTTGTTAATTATATGCTAGTGTTGAGCTTTATAATAATAATAATAATAATAATAATAATGTTTTAAAAATAATTTATTTTGTTTTATTTTATTATATTTAGAGTTTTTGGTCAATTTCATAAGTAATAATTAATGTTAGGACAATGTATAGATTTTTAAAATAATTCAAATGTATATATAAATAATTCATTGATAATAAACAATTTACCACAATCTTATAAAATCTTGCTAACAAAATACATTGAAATCTATCTAACTCTGCATAGATTTTAAACAATCCACTGACTTTACAGAATCCATAGATTCAAAATAATCTTTCAGAAAGATTTCTTTTAGTATGCAAAAAGATTTCTTTTAGTATGCAAAAAGATTTCTTTTAAGAAAACAAAATTATGTTACTTAAAAGTAATCAATGATACATAAAATCTCACCCAAAATTTGGGATCTCATGAATTTAATTCATTTCTAAGTAGGACCCTTGGCCAGATTAAAACCGAAGCTTCTTAGTGTTGTGACACCCAAAAATATGAATCTGTTTTTTTCCATTTCAAATGAACTATTCCCACCTTCCCAAATTATTTGTCACGTTTGCTTTTTCAACAGTCGCGGAAACTTTTGTTTATTACGTTTTCATTGCTTATTTGATAAAATAAAATATTCTTGACACCTCCTATTTCGAAGAACTTTTCATGTAGTTTTTTGATATGTAATTTTTGTTTTTTATTTCTTTACCAATATGTAAATAAAATGAATTGAAAAAACTTGATATTTTGCCTCGGTAATAGAAATGTGACAAATAATTTGGAATGGAAGAAGTATGATACTCCGTATTTGTTTTAATGAACAAACTCATACCAAGGTGGAGAAGACGGTGGAGAAGAAATATACTCTTGTATATGGAAATTGAAGATGAAGAGAGAAGGAGGAGGAGGGCGGTGATGAAGATAGTGGGCTTGGGACGCACAGTATATTAGTGGAAGAAACACGAAAATGATCCAAGAAATGGCGACTTACCAAATAGCCCCTTACATAAGAAGGGAAGGTTTGCACTATGAGAAAAAAGGAGAACATGAACGTAGTATTAAGATTTAAAGGAGAACGACATTCCCCTGTTTTGCACAATGCAAGGGTTGTTCCATCGCTGCCATAGTGGTCGGTTGTTCTTGTGGTTTTATTGATTTCCATATGTCTCTCATTAGATTTCATTCATAGATTAGAATTCATTGGTATATTCTCATTCAATTGATGTTGAATTTATGATTATTATTGAATTCTTTGAAGGATTGTGTTGAATATGAATTGAATTGGGCAGGAGCATGAATAGGATTGGATTTGGGTTTTGTTATTGGGTTGTTCTTGTTTTTATGGAAAATCCACTGGCGGGGCACCGGCAGTGGTTGGACCAGTAGTATTGGTTGGGCTGGGAAGCGGGCTTGAATGGTGCGACTGTTGAAGACCCGTCGTGCGGTCTAAAACAAATTTAAAATTTAAAATACTCTTTAGCTAACCCCCTAAATATAATCAAATAAAAACTATAGCTAGGGAAAGTAAGAGTCGATCCCACGGAGAAAGTTTGTAGTTTTTTTCAAAACCATTTTAGTATGCGGATACGTTGTCACAAAAATAAATATAAAAATAAAACTAAATCCTACACATAAGATAACATTAATAAACTTACAAATGAACTTATTATAAAAATAAACATTTAAACTTATAAATAACTTATATGATAGAGAATAAATCTTATATAAACAAAACACATACTCAAGTATATAAGAGTAAATAACGTATCTAAAACTTATACATATAACTTATAAACAAATACTTATAATATAAACTTATTTAATAACACTTATATTATACCTTATTAGGGCTGTTCATGTTTAGGTCCAGACCGAAAAACCCAACCGAACCGGACCGATAGGTCCAGATCGAACCCGGACCGAATTGATTTCGGGTCGGTCTTTGGTCCATACTTTTTAAAATTTTGGGTTTCGGTCCGGTCCGGTCCAGACCCGAAATAATATAGGTCCAGACCGAGAGGACCGATTGAAACTCCCGTAGTCTTGTATTAATGTGAGGGGACCGATTGAAACTCTTAATACAATTTTTATGAAATGTGATTAGTTCCGTTTTTTCCCCACACACTTGGATCCGACTCGTGTGAGCCGGATACGACTCTGTGAGTCTGTGACTCGCCTGGCTACTCTCTTCCCCTTCAAATCTCCCGGCAACAAATTGCTCGATCGATCGTCGCCGGCAGCCGGCAGGTGGAATATCACCGGAGCGGAAACCATGCTGAAATTCTTGAAAGGCGTCGTCGGCGGATCTGGGACGGGCCTCAAGGATCTGCCTTATAACATCGGCGAGCCTTATTCATCTGCGAGAGGACCGATTGGTTTTGTTTTTGGGATTTGAATTTCAGATTTGTTTTGGAATTGAATTCAGCTCCTTTCTTCAATTTGGGATTCATTTTTGTGGGATTTGTTATTTTCGGTCTATTCGGTCCATTTAGGTTCGGTCCAATACATATCGGTCCGGTTCGGTCTAAAACTGATTCCTAATCGATCCGGTCTTCGGTCCAAATTTTCTTACAAATCGGTCTTCGGTCCGGTCCGGTCCGGTTTTGGACCGATGAACACCCATATATCTTATAGTCTTATACAAAATGGAAGGGGGGGTTTTGATGAAAAATAATTTTTTTGGTTTTTTAAATATTCTCTTTTTTTGGTTTTTGGTTTTTTTTGATAAAATAGGGGGAAAAAAGCTCAATGTAACCCTAAAAAAACACTGCCAAGAATCCGAAACAAAATTAAAAAGAGAACTAACACAATCCGAACATTACACGTATCGACTTGCCTATAGGAGTCATGACCTTGGAACGAAGGTCAAGCTCAAACCAATTCGGGAGTTCCTCGTTGGGTGGGTGAGATCTCTGTCCCCTTCGCAACAACAGTTCATAGATCCTCGTGAACATGTGTTTTCCTCGTTGTATTTTTTTCTTTCTTTTATGCTTGTGTGTGTGCATATATATAGAAGGGAAGGGGTGGTTGGCAATTCACGTGTAGGAGTAGTGTTTGAGGTAATTATTTATTATTTTATTCCTCAAAATCTTTCTATTTATGTATTGAATTGTAATGTCTATTTTACTCACCAAGCTTTACACGTATGTCCATATTTAACAAACTATATACCGTTGGTCACCGTTTTATGATATCTACCCAAAAACATAATTTTTAAATAAAATGGTTACTTTTACAAATAATTCATATTTTCAGTCGGATAATATGATAAAATATTATATTTATTTTTATTAAAATAACGGTTAACTACTAAACCGGTTTTCAGGTCGCTACAGTTTGTTATTATCATTGGTATGGATTGGCTTGCGGAGCACGGAGCTCTGATAGATTGCAATGCAATGACTGTTCAGCTTAGTACTGACAACGACAGTAATGTCGTTGTAATTGGTGAGTTACTTCCTAGATCCCTCAGATTTATTTCCTTAATTGACGCGGGCTGAACCTTTGATCCGCAAGAAGTGTGAAGCCTTCTTGTGTTATGTTCGTGATATGCGGAAAGATCCGCCTAGTTTGAAGGAAACTCCTACTATGCGTGACTTTCTGGATATATTTCCCAAGGATCTGCCCAGTTTAACTCCTTCGCGAGAGGTAGAGTTCTCGATCGACCTAGTTCCTAGAACTAATCCTATATCTATTACCCCTAAAACTGATCCTATATCTGGTTCATTGACCATACGGTGAGGTGTTAGGATCTTTGCATTCCCCTACGAACTTTAAGGTATGTACCCCAGACTTATGTCCGACGTATATTTTGCAGAATCATTCGTATGCATATATTTAGTGTAACGCCCCAAAAATAGGCCTATCACGATTAATTAATTACTGAGGAGGACCCAAAAATAAGTCATTTATAAAATTTGTCAATAAATAATGAAAATTATATCGTTGTGTAGAGTTTGACTGTCTGGTCACAATGGTACAATCGGGTTTTAATTCGGAGAAAGTTGGACCAAAAAGTGTACCTTGATTGGGACCAAATTAGTTCCAATCAGAGAGAGGCGTTTAATATCGCAAAGGATCGCCTCCTTCTTCACTCAGCTGCACGAATAGGAAACGGAGACATCACCTTGGCAGCATCCTCCACTATCTTCCTATGTAAGGAGCACCCAACTACTTCAATTCTTCATCATTCTACACAATTCTTCCTTCTATTCTGTTGCTCTGAGTGAGGAGAATGCAGTGGTGATGTCAATTAGGTGAGAGGTCGCCGGAGTTGGGAGTTATCGTCGCCGGAAGTTTCACTGGAAAATTATCAAAACCCCCATTTAAGCTCGAGGTAAGCTGTAACACCCCAAAACATACCCTAGAATTATTAATAGATAATCATTAAAACTAATCAAATTTGTTTTGATTAAAATAAATTGTTGTTGGGCTTTGGGCTGATAAGAAATATGTTTAGCTGTCCAATATCACAATCTGGATAAATCTCATAAAGATAAATCCAATATGTTAACTATTTGTATTGTCTTGATTGGGATCTTGAGTACAGACCCAACTCAAAAATAAATGAAGAAATCATTTATGAAGTGAACTTTAAAAATGATTTATTGAAATAAATTATGAGATTAAATAATATGAATTTAGTATGAGAACCTTTTATGATAAAACCAATTAAACCAATTTTGACTCTATCAAAGTCAAACACCCAAAAATATGGTGTCTGAAAAAGTATACCAAATAAACATAAAGATTATATCGTTGGATAGAGCTCGACTGTCTGATCGCAACGATGCAAACAGAATTCGATTCTGAGAAAGTTGGACCAAAAAGAGTACCCCGACTAGAATGTTCATATAGATCGTTTCTACGTTCATAAACGGTCGTTTGGTTGAGTTTTTTGTTTGACATGCTTGAAGAACCAAGAATCATAAACCATGAAATTGATGTTAAAATTATGAATTAATGATGCCAAAATGATCTATGAACCTTGGAGAACATCACTATATAGTTTCGTTGAAGTTTGGTAACTAAAAACGGTATTTTCGAAATTGGACCCAAACGAAGAAGATGAACAGTAACCAAAAACCAGGCTGTCTGGATCGATCCTCTGGGACTATTTTATCTACAAATAGATCGATCCAGAGGGCCGGATCGATCCCCGAAACTCTGATCCGAAAATTTGTCCAAAAATGCTATTTTTGAGCTCTAAAATCCTATTTTTGATACCAATTGATTATGATCATTATAAAAATAATTTACCACAATAAAAATGATGTTTTTAACAAATAAATATGTTATGTGATGCATGACGGTAAGTTCGGGTGTTAACACTCGAAGCTAGGCCGCTATTTGCTATCGAATGATATGTTGATTGATGATTATGATGAATGATTATTATGATGGTTATGACTTGATGAAACCATTGATTAAAATGATTATTGAGGATTTAAATTATGAATTGAAATGAATATGTTGATGATTATGAAATGATTTGGATTGTAAGGATATTTAGAAGAACTCTAAGATATACTTAGGTTGATGTTGGTTTCTAAGACTATCTAGAAGACCTCTAAGATAGCTTAGAAATAGGCCTTGTGGGTATAATTATGAATATTCGGTGGCCTGGGTTAAAACGTACGTACGGGATCTACAAACCAAACTAGAGGAACTCGTTTGGGGATACCACCCAACCCGACAGTGAGCATTCCGCTGTTCGGTTTCTGGATGACCTTAAGCGAAGGTAAGTTTAAGATTTTGAAAACCTCTTTTTGAAAATTTGTATCTTAAGCTAGGCCTAGCTTAAGGGTTAGTTAAGAGTACCTTAAACTTGAATATAGTTTAACTATCTTAAACTAGAATTCGTTTAAGAGTTGGTAAATATCAAATAGATTGGTCTTAGACTAAGAATAGTTTAAGGATATTGTTGAATGAGGATGTTGAATGTTGAATATGAATATTGAATGATGAATGTTGAATATTGATTATTGAATATTTGAACTGAACACTTTGTGCATGATATCAAATGATTTGATTATGAATTTGGATTCAATTTATATGGATGTTCGACGCATTAGATATGCTTACTCAGCTTTACCGCTGAGCGTGTAGTGTGTTTTATTTGCTACACACAGGTAGGCAGAATGAATGATTGGCATGTTCATCTGACTTCTATCTCCACTCAATCCCCGGAAGCTGAATGAAATTCGTTCCCCGCTACCATTTATTCTTGTCCGTCAACGAAACATGGCGACGTATATGACGTATATAAGGTATAAAGTATAAGGTATAAAGGTATATAAGAAGGAGATCTGATATCCCTTGTGGCCGATTTCCAACTGTTGACTGATTGTGATATGATATCTAAATGAAATTCAACAGCTGACTGTTTGGCGATTCGTCACTAATCAAGGCGCTTTCCGGTCCTGGCAGCGGAAGGGGCGAGACTGTCGTGGTGGAATTTGTGATTTTAAAATAAATAATTGTGTTGTTATTAAACATGGTTTAAATTGCTTCCGCGTTATTGTTAAATACTCCGTATTTTGCTACAGTTATGTATTAAATAATATTTATGATGAATAAAAGTATTTGAAATGTTTTAAATTTTACGATTACCAAGTTAATACATACTTTAGTCCTGAAGGAGCTGCACACCTAGACGGATTAGGGTGATACATAAGCCCATATATATTTAGTGACTAGAATGTTTGTATAGATCGTTTCTACTTTCATAAACGGTCATTTGGTTGAGTTTTGTGTTTGACATGTTTAAAGAACCAAGAATCATAAACCTTGAAATTGTTGTTAAAACTACGAACTAATGTTACCAAAATGATTTATGAACCTTGGAGAACTCTTCTATATAGTTTGATTGAAGTTTGGTGACTAAAAATGACATTTCCAAAAATTGGCTTGAGGTTGAAGATGACACGTGCGGAGTGGTAGCCAGCTATCGTCCGAATGGTACCTTGGTACCTCCGGCATAGTAGGCCGTACGGTCAGAATGGTAGGCTAGCTACCGTCTCCGTTGCGAAAAATATCCTCTTGGCCGTATTTGATGCCAAACGATACCCCCTACCATCTAGGCGGTACCGAGGTACCGTGCGTCGGTACCGAGGCACCGTGTAGGGTACCGTCTGACCCGATAAATTTTCAGAAACTAGATTTTTGAAATCAATTATAACCAATATGGAAATGATTTCTAGAAGTAATTATGATGTTTTGATAAATCTAAGAATCTTGTTTGTTACATGATGATAAGTTAGGGTGTTAACACTCGTAGCTAGACCGCTGGTTGTTATTGGACATTATGATGATTGTTATTGAATGTTGTTTATGATTAAGCTTTGATGAATATTCTGAATAAAATGATGATTATGAATTGTTTAACTATGATTCAAAATAAATGGATTGATGAGAAATGAATTGTATTGTTAAGGCTATCTAGAAGACCTCTAAGATAGACCTCAAATTAGAATAGGCCTTGCGGATATAAATATGAATATTCGGTGGCTTGGGTAAAAACGTACATGCGGGATCCGCAAACCAAACTAGAGGATCACTCGTTTGGGGATACCACCCAACCTGACGGTGAGCGTTCTGTTGTTCGGTTTCTTGTATACCTTAAGCGAAGGCTAATTTAAGAGTTGGAAAACCTTTTTAAAAATTGTACCTTAAATGAGACTAGCTTAGTAGTTGGTTAGAAGTACCTTAAACTAGAATATAGTTTAAGAGTTGGTTAGGAGTACCTTAAACTAGAATATAGTTTAAGAGTTGGTTAGAAGTACCTTAAACTAGAATTAGTTTAAAAAATGGTAAACAGCAAGAAATTGGTCTTAGACTAAGAATAAGTTTGAGATAATTATTGAATATGAATGTTGAAAGTTGATTATTGAATGTTGAATCCCTGAACTGAATATAATGTACGTGATACCAAATGATTTGATTATTAATTGAGATTCAATTTATATGGATGTTCAATGCATTAGATATCCTTACTCAACTTCACCGCTGAGCGTGTAGTATTTTTTATTTTCTATACGCAGGTAAACAAAAAGAATGAAGTGTCGAATTCCTGGAGGCGGATGGGGCGAGATGGTCGGGATGGATGTGTGAATTTGAATTACTATTCTAAAAGACATAAACTTATTGTGTTTGTAATTGTGATCTATTAAGCTTCTGCAACTTTAAATACTCCGTTATTATTCTGAATAATTTATTATGAAATAAAGTTTTAAAAATGTTTGAAATACTTTGAATGTTTATGAATACCAAGTTTATACTTTAGTCCAAAAGGGGCTGCAGACCTAGACGAATTAGGGTGTTACATTTAGTCTTGTAGTTATTATCTTTATCATCGTAATTACAGAAAAAAGTTACGAAGACCGTTAGACGAACCTTACGTTAAAATTACAATAGTTTTATGTTATATCACCTTATCATTATCTTCTATTGATAAAAATGGAGAAAAGTATATTTTAAATAAGTAAAAGTGGACTTTGGAACTCGCAAAACAAAGACGAAGCAGACCACTAGATTCAGATAACATACCCAATATGCTTGCCTACGTATAGATTCAGATAACATTTTATTTATAGTCTATGAGACGTAGCTATCTCATTTCATACGTATTAGTCTTGATATATTATGATGTTCGTATTGTCATAATATTCGACTAAGGATATTTTAGACGTAGCCTCTATCTTTGTAACATCCTCATAATCAGAACGTCGTAGTTCTCATCTGTGTTACTAGAGCGCCTACTCTATGGACTAAAGATATGTTTAAATCACACGAGACGACTTAAACCATCTTTAGGGCCTATTGTTCTTGATATAATATAGATATGGAATCATAAGTTGGCCTCTTGGGCTCACTTATATTCAACAATCTCCCACTAGCACTAAGGCCAATTATGGTTTCCATGTATGCCTCATGCACGAAGTGTGACCGTCGTGTATAGGTTTTCCCAAAGCCTAGGTCAATAGGTTAAGAGATTTTTTATCTTTTTCCTATCTTGCAAATTTTGATACTTTCACTTTTACGACTATTCGTATGCTGTGGTGAGATCTAATGATGTTTTGGTTTCTTGGTGAGACTGCAGCTTCTTTAGCCCCTGTAGTAACCTTATCGTTGTCAGTACAATGAGATATTGATTTCTAATGCTGGGAGCAATGCTATCCTTTTGTGAGAGACTACCAAAATATCTTCCTTTTTGCTACTTCTAAAGTTGCAAATTAATCTCACTGTTATGTGTACGACATCATGTCAATACTAGTTAATATATGTTTTGCTAATTTCAACCTACCTTATGGTTGTTCTAAATGAGCTATTTTGTGTGTAACATTCACACTTAAGCCATTTTAGAAAAACCATGCTCTTTCGTTCTTCTTAAGAATCAAAAGTTAACTTTTACAGAGTTAATCACCGCTCTTAGATCAATTTTGGACATATATATAAATATATATTCCTTTAGAATGAATCAAGTCCTTTTAACATATCTCATGGTACTCTATGGAACGATTTCCATGCAGCCCTTTTACAGAGTGAGTCTCTAAAAGGCTTTACCTTGAGATTTATGCAAGTTTCAAAAATCATTCATGTGTGTACTAGACTTAAAGTATTCTTAGTCCTTTGATCCATCTATATGGATTCTTTAGACTTAAGCACATAACGACTATTTGCATTCATGACTGATAAGTTTTTCAAATTATTTTGTCAATGATATACAACATACTTATCATGATCCACTAGTCTTAAATAAGAATTTTTATCCTAGACATATAAGTACTATAACTATTTATAGACAATTCCAAACCCTTCTTTTATCCTTTATAGACTCATCCAAAATAAGTATTAAAAGTGTCTTTATTCCATATAAGACATGCTTTTATTACTTGTTATTAAGGAAGGAATCGTTTTGGAACAGATTCCAAGTATTCTTCCTTTTAGAGTTTATAATGGTTATTTTGGTGCTCAAGGTGCAGTAGTATTTGGCAAGGTTACATAATTCTCTTTATTAGACTAACTATTTTAGTCACGTTATCTAGATAACGTTTTAGGGAACGTCAAATTCATGATCGTATCACTTTTGTCTTTCCTATTATGTAACTTTGACATTAATATCACTTGATCTTTATCAAGTGTTCTTTATTAATGTTAATGGTAAGTTTAAATTTCGAAAATTTAAATAGAAAGGGTACTTGGCTATAAACTTTATAAAGATATCCTAATATCTCTAAGTGTTTACCACTTTATTCATAATTTTGTGACAAACTTATTAGCTGATTAACATTTGTACTTTATAGCCTCGGTATAGTTGTTGTATTGCAATATGCTTGTGAGGCAAAATATTGGATCATATGAAATACTTCTATAAATGGAGCAACAATTTTTCCTTTATTGAAATAACCAATAGTACTTAAAACAATAAGTAAACATCAATTCAAAATTGAAAACTGATCAAATACTAAAACTTAAACTAATGCGCCACTGAGCTGCAAAAGCCTTGCATCTTCAAGATCGGTTATTCCTAATGCTTATTAGCTTTTTGGATCGGTTATTCCTAATAACTGGTTCAAAAGGTATTTGAATCGGTTATTAGGAATAACTGATCCAAATGCTAAGACTCTTTTGGATCGGTTATTCCTAATAACCGATTCAAATAACCTTTTGAATCGGTTATTAGGAATAACCGATCCAAAAGAGTCTGATAAAACACATCCAGTCCCACCTTATCCTTACGCGATTTTGAAAAAAAACCTCCAAAGCCTTTCTTCGTCTTCGTCGTGCTCACTCCTCGATGTTGCCCAAGCCGTTGTCGTTGCTCGTCGTGCGCCTCTCCGTTGCCGTTGCCGTTGCCTCGCCGTCGTCAACTCCCCAGCCATGCCATCGCCGTGCCCGTGCCGCCTCAAAATCTGCTCCACTTCGCCCTAGTCCACCTCACCCTCGCCGTATTTGCCTAGCCTAGCCGTCTCCGTTGCCTCGCCGTCGTCGTGCCGTGCTTGCTGCCCCACCGTGTCGTGCTTGCTGCCCCGCCTCGCCGTCGTCAACTTCAGCCTCGCCGTTGTCCCTTCTTTAAGGTATTTTTTTTAATTTTTCAACTTTAAATATTTAATTATACTATTATTTGTTTATATATTTTTGCATTAAGATAATATTTAATTTACTATATATGTTTTGTGTATATGTTTAAGTTAAAATGTGACATTGTGATATAGATTGTGTTTCAAAAATAGATTGTTTAATTACTTTGTGTTTGATTCTACTTGTTCTGAGATGTTATAATATAGAAATAACATATATTGACCGACCTAGATACCCGTTTAAAATTTAGTCATTAGGAGTAAATTTTAAATAGCTCCCAGTTTGGAGCTGTTCTTGAAATGCTTCTCTCACTTAGGTAGTGAATGTATATCTTTCTCTTGGTTCCGTCATTTTTTGGTTTGATGTTTCCTAAATGTGTTCTTCGGGTGCATATGTAACTACATTACATCGTGCACTTGGAGAACCATTGGGAAATGCTACAAAAATTTTGATAGGTCAAAGAAAATGAAATACATTTACTAGTGAGGGTGGCATTTCAAGAATGGGTTAGGGTGGTGTAAAAAGGACCATTTGTATAATGAGGGTGGCATTGCACGGTTGGGGTACCGAAGTCTCGGCATGAAGGTAGAACGGAGGGGAAAGGAACAATAGGACATCACATCATCCATCTTGACTCTGAAATGTTCAGTTTAGCACTACTCTATGTTTTACAACAAACAGATGATGTTCGTCCGTATTTAGAGAAACACATGTCTCTTTTAAGACAAGAGAACCCTGGGAAAACTGAGAGGTGGTTGACCAATGAGCACAATCGTATATTTCTAAAAAGGTTTCAAGAGCATGTTCGCTGGCAAACAATACATTCTCCTCATAATGTCACCGATGTGCGATCATTAGCTACAGTACTGTCGGTAAATGTATCTTCTTATGAGGGGTACTACATGAATGGCTATTATTTTTACACAAAACGTCAAGATGAGAAGAGTATAGTACAGAATAGCGGTGTGTCCTTGAATGCTTCTTCCCTACAAATTCCTAAGGGTAAAAATTAGGCACTGATCAGGTCATACAAAACATACTATGCCTTGATCGAGGATATATGGGAACTCGAATATAGAAACTTCACAATTCTTGTTTTCCGTTGTAAATGGGTGGATATCAACAAGGGGATTAAATCAGATGACATGGGGTTTAAATTAGTGAATTTTCAGAAGTTGGGTCATCATGAGGAACCGATTATAATGGCCTCTCAAGCGACGCAAATCTATTACATTGTTGATCCTAAAGATAAAAATTGGTCTATTGTTCGACAAGGGAAGAGGGCATCAGTTGAGTTGGACGACGGTTTATACGACGAAGCAACTCATATTTCAATGATTTCGCCAAACTCACAAGTAGATCACGAAGAAGGATTATGGATAGATGGGGGAAAGAAAAAGTTAAAATAATGCTTTAGGTATTTTTTCTGTTTATATTGATCATTTTCATTTAATTCATTGTTGTTTCACTTTTATTATACTTATGTTATCTAGATTATTTTGAATTTGTGCAGGTATGGCAGACGAACGGAAGAAGAAAAAGGTTAGAGGTGTAGGGAAGTGCGAGAAGCTGTATAAGAGGAGGAGGGAGGGTCACCCGCCTATAGAGCTTGAGTGGGAGCGTGGGGAGCCTATACGTGGACCATATGTTTCGGAGTTTTCTGGGCTTGTAGGGTTTGAGGTCCAATCAAGAGTGCCATGGTACTAGACGGGGTTCGAGTAGGTACCACTTTATTTATCCAAATCTGCTAACTTTAATTGTTACATGGTTCTATATATAATAAGTTGTTGCTTCATTTTCTTGTAGGATATATATGTGATATCGGCCTCCCGGTGGGGCCCAGCATGTCATGGCGGTTGTCGCATCAAGACATCGCACTTTCAGGACATATTTACGAGGAACCTATTTGACGGAGGGTGGGGAGCATTATGGTAAGACTCCCTTTGGTCTTTACACCTTCATAGAACCAGAGCATTGGGAGGAGTTTCAGATCCAGATGGGGACTCCGGAAGCTAAGGTAAACCATAACTACCTTCATTGAATGAAATTAACTGACATATTATTTTATTTTAAACAATTGTTTTTGGCTTTGAGCGAGAAGAACAGGGATATACAGAAGAAGAATCCCTATCCGCACTATATGGGCCGGGGTGGATATGCCATGCTTCAGCGTGAGTTGGCTGCTTCTCAGGCCACCACTTCTGCCGATATCGCTGGTTCGTCTACCGAGACGGGTTCTCAGCTCGGACAGGAGGACTCTTGGTTGCGAGGTCACACCCCGGGGAGGCAGGTAGAAGTTACAGACACTGCACTGATGGAGATTCGTGATAGGATAGTAAGCATATAATCTACAATTACGTCAATATATTTGTTTATTACTTGTTTATTATTTGCTTACAATTTCTTTACTTGTTTTCTTTCTTAACTGTAGGTCCAGCTGAAGAAAGAGGTCGCAGCCGGTGCCTTTGTGCCAGAAGGGCACAATGATGTACTGACTAGAGCTTTAGGGACTGCCGAGCACCCGGAGCGGATGAGGGGTGTTGGGTCATATTCGGGCTTACGTAAAGTTTTCAAAGGCAACATGAAGCCTCGTAAGCCCAAAGGTAACTATATGACTGAGGAGGATCTTTTGCAGCGTCTTCCTTCCCTTCTATAGCAGTATGGAGTAACTGTGTCTCGGGGTGCTCTAGACTTTGCATCCATGTCGCAGCACACACCTTCTGTAGCACCTCCTTATGGGTAGCGTAGTAGCAAGGCGTCTACAGATTTTGTTGACTTCGCCGATCTCACTAATGTACATATATTTTTTAATTTAGGTTTCAAGTTCGGTTTACGTTTACTTGTTTCCGACATTAGTTTACTAATTGTTTTTTGTAGGTTGCTGCTTGTTACTCTAGGATCTCTGATCTAGTCGGTTATATAGTGGCACATGGATCGGTTTTCCCAGGTGCACCAGGAGATGTGGTACACGTACGGTGTTCCCCTCCTTCCTCACCAGGTTAAGGTCTCTGTGACCCTTGTGCTTCCTGGAATGGGTGAGTATACCATTCCTTGTCCGACTGAGCATATAGAGACTGTCGCCGATTGCGAGGGGAGCTTCGTTGCATGGCCAAAGTCGTTGGTAGGCTTTGGAGATGTAAGAAGTAAATAAATTTAGTTCTTTTTTTATTCAACATCATTTGGCTGTGTTTCAAATATCTTTTTTTGAAAATATTCGTAGCCACCGTTGCACACGGCTCGACATGGCGACTTCTCATCAAGCAAATCCCGTTCTATTCTCGGCATATGCCCCACTGCTCCTCCTAGCTCTCCCGTACAGACTGTTGTTGACCGGAGCTCATACGTCTCATTCGGGCCGAGGTGGAGGGAGTTGTGTCAGTGGCTGACACGCACATCAGATTTGCCTACCATCAGCGTCATTCTCGATCCCGAGTCTATGCTCTATCCAGAGGAGACGAAGCTAAGGATGCGTCCGGAGAATATACGTGAGTTCATGCGATGGGAGGAGGTTGATCACACCATCATCATTGTTTTCTCTAGGTATGTCAAGCACTACGTATGAATAAATTACTATTGTAAATTATAATTATTTGTTATAATTGTAATTATTATTCACATGTGAAATTACTATATTGTTGCACGATCATATGATGGAGCACGGCATCGCGTCTGTCGGGTTGTTATGTCCGGAGAACATGGCGTACGTGGTAGATTTTGGAGATCGCCAGTATCTGGATAGAGCACTCGAGACCTATCAATCGCAACCCTAGATACTTATGCCGTTATATCTATCGATACCGTATGTTTTCTAAACCATTTCCAATATGTATTTTGGTTTTTTATTTTACATATAGTGACTAACGCTTTTTCAATTGTAGGCATCATTGGGTGTTAGTTGTAACATGTTTGTTTGAAAACAAAGTATATTTCCTAAACTCAATCAAGGCGACTAGAGGGCATAAGAAAATAAAGGTGAAGACTTTCGTCAACGAGTAAGTATTAAGAAATTTATTTCTTATTAATGAAATTCTTTATTTGTTAAGATATTAATTTTTATTGACATGGTATTTACATATATTAAAGGTCTTGGCGGTTACTTCTGTAACGCACCAAAATATACCCTAAAATTTGTTGAATTAAATATTCAATTAAACAAAATTTTTTTTGATTAAAATAAATTATTGTTAGGATCTCGGCCAAAATAAACTATGTTCTCATATCCAATATCATAATTCGGATAAATCTTATAGAGATAAATTCAACCTGATTTACTTATTGTGTGACCTTGATTGAGAACCAGAGTAAAGACCCAAAACAGGGATAAATGAAGATATTGTTGTGATAAGAACTTTGAAATAAATTCCTAAAATAAACCATAAGAATAAATTAAGTGTGAGAACCTTTTATCATAAAAGTCAATTAAACCAATTTTGACTCTGTTAAAGTCAAACGCCCAAGAAATATGATGTCAGAAAAAGTATTACAAATAATTATGAAAATTATATCATTGGATAGAGTTTAGGTGTCCTATCGCAACGGTGCAAACGGAATTAAATTCGGAGAAAATTGGACCAAAAAGTGTACCCCAACTAGAGCCAAAATTAGTCCCAATCAGGGAGCGACGTGTGAATCTGACAGAAGGTGATTTCCGCCGTTTGAAGATCGACTAGTTGATTCCTTTCCTGACTCAGCACATTACGTCACCTTCTTATATAAGCAATGCTCAACCATTCCATTTCTTCACCAAATCAACTTATTCTTCTTCCTATTCTGTTCCTGAGAGTGTGAGGAGTATTGTGGTGCTGCTAATTTCGTGTGAAGTCGCCGGAGCTGAGAGTAATCATCGCCGGAAGTTTCTCCGGAAAATCTTCAAAACCTTCATTTACCTTCGAGGTAAGCCCGTAGATATATCTAGTGACTAGAATGTTCATATAGATCGTTTCTACGTTCATAAACGGTCGTTTGATTGAGTTTTGTGTTTGACATGCTTGAAGAACCAAGAATCATAAACCATGAAATTGATGTTAAAACTATGAATTAATGATGCAAAAATGATCTATGAACCTTAGAGAAGATCTCTATATAGTTTCGTTGAAGTTCGATAACTAAAAACGGTATTTCCGAAATTAGACCCGAACGATGAAGAAGATGAATAGTGGCTGAAACACCACTGTCTGGATTGATCCAGGGGCTTGGATCGATCCCCTGGGAGTGATTTTTCATATTATGGATTGATCAGATGGCTGGATCGATCCCCCGAAGTTCTGATCCGAAAATTTGCCTTAAATCGCTATTTTTGAGCTCTAAAATCCTATTTTTGATACCAATTGATTATGATTATTTTAAGGATGATTCTTTACAATAAAAATGATGTTTTTAACAAATAAAAATGTTATGTGATGCATGACGGTAAGTTCGGGTGTTAACCTTCGAAACTAGACCGCTATTTGTTATCAATTGTTATGTTGATTGATGATTATGATGAATGATTATTAAGTATGATTATGAATGATGAACTTACTGATTAAAATGATTATTGATGATTTAACTATTATTAAAATGAATATATTGATAATTATGAAACGATTTGTATTGTTAACGGTATCTAGAATAACTCTTAGATATACCCATTAGTTAATTGATGTTAAGGCTATCTTGAAGACCTCTAGAATAGATCTTGTATTAGAATAGACTTATGAAAACATGAATATTTGATTAATTAGATAAAAATGTATAAACGGGATTCGTAGACCAAACTAGAGGATTACTCGTTTGGGAATGTCTGATCCAATGTTGATCAATCAGTATATTATTGATGCCTTAACCGACTACGGTTAAGTGTCCGAATCGTTTGCCTTAAACAAGTGATTGTTTAAGTGTCTGAAGTGTCCGAAATCAATTGTCTTAAACTAATGATAGTTTAAGTGTCTGATCAATAATTGCCTTAAAAGAATCTGGTTATGAAAATTATGATTTAGCCTTAGACTAAGAATAGCTAAGAGCATTATTATGATCTGGCCTTAGACTAAGAATAGCTAAGAGCGTTGTTATGATCTGGCCTTAGATTAAGAATAATTTAAGAGCACTATTGAAATAGTATCTGAATTGAATAAAATGTGTTGATATGAACTAAACAAGACCAAAACTGTGAATGTCTGAAATGAACACTGTGTGCATGATATGAAATGGTTTGATTATGAATTTAGATTCAGTTTATATGGATATTCGACGCATTAGATATGCTTACTCAGCTTTACCGCTGAGCGTGTAGTATGTTTTATTTGCTACACGCAGGTAAACAGAAAGCATAATGTGATCCTGGCGGCAGATGGGGCGAGATTGTCGGGATGGATGTGACAAGTTTGAAATGATTTATGATATGTCAAAATTAAATTCGCTTCCGCAATATTGTTGAATACTCCGTACTGTGTATGTTATGAAAAATATTATTGGGATTAATAAAGTGTGTTTGAAAACTTTTTAAATTTTTACGATTACCAAGTTAAATACTTTAGTCCGAAAGGGGCTACAGACCTGAAAATTCGCACGGAAGTGAGATGAACCTGAAGAACGATTCATGTTGATATATGTTGAGAAACATCTGTGAAGCTGATACCAAAGATCCTCATGTGGACCCAAGACGATCTAATCGCTGATTCAAACGCGAATGTTTAGAATCAATAAACTCTGTTATCTAAAGTATCTGATACTATTGTTTGACTCATTAGAACGCATTATGCGATTACTTAATGTGAATTGAAATCGTTCGTTAAGCGACAATTCTTTGTAAAACATCGTTGAAGTACCATACAAGGAAAATCGACATTATCCTTAGTATGCATTGACCGAGTGAACGTCGTTGCTGTTGTCAACTTGTGATGAAGAATTCCTCAACTGAAGACCATTGATGGTAACCTTATAGAGGTGAAAGCAAAGCTGATTTCTAAACCGACCAAGTTCATCTCAAATATATATACGAAAACATCTCAAGTGTGAAGTCTATTCGTGCGATATCCAAAAAGAAATATCTGAACTGAAGGAACGTACCGAAAGTATGTCACCTCTCTGATATGAAATGTCTAATATTTCACTATTCCGCGAAATTGAATTCGCTGTCAATCTTGATCCTAGAAAGGACCAATATTTGTAACTCTGTATTGAACGTGTTTCCATCAATGACTTCTTGACAAAGAATCATCTGATCAACTGTTTCCTCCTTGGGAGAATACCTGTTTTCTTCATACGCGAATGAGGAAGGATTAATGAGATTCTATATCAACTACTGTTAGTTGAACAATTTGTTATCCTTTACCTCGTATCATGACTTATTTGATCAGCTTAGAGAATTCATAGTATTCTCTAAGGTTGACTTACGGTCAAGATACTCACACATCCCTGTTAAGAAACTTGAACAAACTAACGATCAAGAATTGCTATTCTTTACTATGAACTGACGACTTATTCGGTCAAAATTCAAATAACCTGCTTGTTAGAAGCTATAGACCCCTCAACCTTGTTGAATGAAATGATGCTTTTTTATGAAGCGATTAATGACCTAATTGCTTATCATCGAAAACGTCAGTATAGTCTGATCGAAATAATGAAGTAATTGACTCGTTCGACAGGAAAGATTGTGACGTGGTGGCGATACAAAAACAAGAAGTGAAACAGTGACACCAACAGTGAAAAACTGAAGAATGAAGAAAATGTAACTGCATTGACCATGCAGCTTAGGTTGATAATTATGGCTAACTTGTAATGTTTGTGGACGATATGATTTCAACATGAATGCAACTTGGATTATAAAGGAAATGTTAGAGATGCAATTCTAAGTCTAATCTTCTAGGATTTACAAAGTTGTCATAACTAGCTCTAGGATCCGGGAAAGCTTTAGCAAACTCTAGTTTTTTTAAAAGCTCGTCAACAAAGAAAGAAGAAATAAAAAGTTTCCTCTGACTGGATGCCATGAAGTTCTGCCTCACCGCACTGTCTAGAAATTTGAGTAGGTTATTGAAATAACCGTCAATGTTTAAGAGACCAATGGGTCTATTGTGTAACCCTTCAGAAGCCCACGAGATCAAAGTGAACAAACCTTCCATAGTGTCAACTCCTCCGGGAAGAATGATGAAAGCTTCCACGGCATGATTCATCTCAAAATATTTGTAGTAATTGCTGGAAACTGTGTGCTCTACGTCGTATGTAGGTCCGTAGACCCGTCGTGTTGCTATGTACCCAGGAATGAAACCTCTAACGAGACCACCATTGGTAAACACTGTTGAAGCAACAGCTCTTTGTAGGCCAACGTTGCCTCCTCCATAAGCAAGACTAATTCTTCGCCTTATCAATTCTCTTCCTAAATCTACTGTAGTAGCCATAAACTTTGGATTTCTACCAAGAGAATGACTGCCAAGAAGACCAACGAATCTTATGGTGTAAGGAAGTGTTCGAGAAGTTCCTTCCATAATGTGAGAATGTGAGATACTCTTCCCATAATCATGATATATAGATTCTCTGGAACCTGACCATTGATGGAAAAGTAATTATCACCAGCCAAAATACGTACAGTAAAATGGATTAAAATTACCTGCAGATGAGAACATACTCGCTAATACTATAGTCTGCTGACGATATGACGTATTGAGACTCTTGAACAGTTAGATTCGCTGTCCTAAAACACGTTCAAATCCGAGACGAAAATTCAAAACGACTATTTTCTAAGACAACGATCTCGTGAGTAACTTTCAAAGAGTGAAACATTGAAGAAAGAAAACTTACGATTAGTAA
Source organism: Cuscuta australis (assembly GCA_003260385.1). Classification (NCBI taxonomy): domain Eukaryota; kingdom Viridiplantae; phylum Streptophyta; class Magnoliopsida; order Solanales; family Convolvulaceae; genus Cuscuta; species Cuscuta australis. The sequence goes on along the minus strand of NQVE01000186.1, from coordinate 1,954,538 downwards.
CGGTAATTCGAAAACGCTATCTTTGTATCTTGTGACTCATATCCTTGAATGATTCAAACTTGCTGTGTTAACTACATTGAAACATCTCACTTGATCAATCTTGAAAAGATTGAATTCCATTCTTTGTGTCAAAATACTAAAACCACGATTCTTCATTAAACCAGAGATGCTTCGTGATACCGATCTTTGAAAATTATAGTCTGTGAACTACGTGACGCGATCAAAATAGTAAAACTACCCTGACTGAACATTATGTTAAACCTCTCTAGGGAACTGCTACGAAATAGTTAATGCAATTACGTTATCTATGAAGATTATTATCGATGATGATCAAGAAACTCTGTTTTGACCCCAACAAGGGAATATATGTGCAACGACCAGAGAAGAAATGACGTTACAAGGATCAAGCTAAAATTATTCAGAGCGAAAATCCCCAACCTATATATATGATATTGGAGTAAGAACTAGTAAGATTCCTTACTCTTTGAATTCGTGAATTGAATCACATACCGAAGATATTCTTTTTCAAAATCAGCCGTAGTGCTACAATCGAATCTGTCGCTATCATATCTAGATATGTTTTCAAATTAATAGAAGAAGTTTGAATACGACAAGTCGTACATGAGACGCTACTCGAACGTCATCACCTATGAGTACGAAGACTCATTGAATGATAAATTAGAGCTACCATGAAGATGAATGAAGAAATGTTTCGACATAAGGTCGATGAATGACGAACTACTCTACGACTGATCGACAATACTTCCTCATAAATGGAGACCAATCCTATATTCCAAAAAAGTCATGAACCAATAAAAGCCATTTGATGTTTCTTACAAATCAATGCTGAACTATGTGAACGATGTGAAGTCATTTTGGATGACTTAGAAGATTACGCTATGATGTATGATTAAACAACCGCCAAATCTTCCATTACAACTATCGCGAACTTGAAAATGCAAATGCTACTGAAGGACCTTCAATCAAAGAAAGAATGTTGTTGACTATTCGAGACTTATGAATGAACGAAGTATGTCAAATATGATCCAAAATACGATGTTATACCCTGCAAAGGAACCCACAAAAGGATTGTTGGATACCTTGCTTAAATCTAAGGATTGTTAACCTCTTGAAGAAGAAAAAACGATTTTGATAACATCAACAGTTTAAGATTACGTATCCGTATGAATTATGACGTAATTATGGAGCATGACAGGGTCATGACTAAGTGAGATCACTACGAAATGGTGAACGTTGGACCTTAGAAGAATTTCGAGGACGAAATTCCTTTAAGGGGGGAAGAAATGTAATGTAACACCCTAATCCGTCCAGGTCTGCAGCCCCTTTCGGACTAAAGTATTAACTTGGTAATCGTAATAATTTAAAACATTTTAACATCTTTATTTATCATAAAATAATATTCCATACATAACAGTAATAAATTACGGAGTTTTTAACCATAATGCAGAAGCAATTTAAATCATGTCTCATAACAATTTAATTTAATCATTTTAAATCATAAATCCACCACGATTGCCTCGCCCCTTCTGCTGCCAGGAACATGTCAACTACTCGTTCTGCCTACCTGCGTGTAGCAAATAAAACACACTACACGCTCAGCGGTGAAGCTGAGTAAGCATATCTAAAGTGTCGAACATCCACATAAATTGAATCCAAATTCATAATCAAATCATTTGATATCATGCACAGAGTATTTTGTTCAAATATACAATAATCAATATTCAACATTCGTCATTCAATATTCATATTCAACATTCAACATCCTCATTCAATAATATCCTTAAACTATTCTTAGTCTAAGGCCAATTTATTTGATGTTTACCAACTCTTAAACTAGTTCTAGTTTTAGGTACCTCTATCCAACTCTTAAGCTAGGTCATTAGTTTAAGGTACACATATTCCGATTGATTTACCAACTCTTAAACTAGCCTTTGCTTAAGGTACAAATCTAGAAAACCGAACAGTAGGATACTGACTGTCGGGTTGGGTGACATCCCCAAACGAGTTCCTCTAGTTTGGTTATGGATCCCGTACGTACGTTTTTACCCAAGGCCACCGAATATACGTTTTATACCCACAAGGCCTATTCTAATCAGAGGTCTATCTTAAAGGCCTTCTAAGTAGCCTTAATAGTATGATTTATTAATTCATTATTCTCAACTTAACAATTCATGATCGTCATTTAGAGTATTCAACATAATTAATTATCATAATCAATAGTCAAACAATCATAAAATCTAACAACAAATAGTGGCCTAGTATCGAGTGTTAACACCTGAACTTATCACATTACGTTTTTATATGTCAAAACATCATTTTATTGTACAAAATCATATTTATATTGTCTATAATTAGTTGGTATCAAAAGTAGGATTTTAGAGCATAATTTGAGAAATATTTTTCGAAGCAGTAACTCGAATTGAAGTTGATTTAATATAAAATAATCTATTTATATATATATATATATATATATAAATGTGGGAAAATCGATTATTTAATAAATAATAATCGATTAATAATTAAAAATCGATTTATAATTTATAAATAATCGATTATTTAACTAAAATCGATTTATAAATTATAAATAATCGATTATATAATAAAAATCGATTTATTTTAATAAATTAATCGATTATATTTTTCTGACTTCGAGCAACTCATCTGAACAAAGTTCTAATCGATTCTTAGGAGTAAATAATCGATTTTCGGCTACTGTTCATCATCTTCTTCCTCTGGTCAGTTTCGAGTATTACCATTTTTAGTCACCAAACTTCAATTAAATTATATAGAAATGTTCTCCAAGGTTCATAGATCATTTTGGAATCATTAAAACATATTTTTAACATCAAATTCAAGGTTTATGATTCTTGGTTCTTAAACATGTTCAAACACAAAACTCAACAAAATGACCATTTATGAACGTAGAAACGACCTATATGAACATTCTAGTCATTAGATATATCTACGGGCTTACCTCGAAGCGTAATGGAGGTTTTGAAAATTTTCCGGCAAAACTTCCGGCGACAATAGCTCTCAACTCCGGCGACCTCACACTAAATTGACAGCCACTGCATTCTCCACACGCAAGGCTATCTCTCAGATCATATTTGATGAAGAATGGTGAAGAAATGGAGGGTTTATATAGTGAGGTGAATGGAGAAGGAGACATGGAGGATGACACTTCTCCTGTTTTGGCGTCTCAGTGGAGGGGACGGCCGATTACTACGATTCCAAACGCAAGTCCCTGATTGGGACTAATTTGGTCCCAGTCGGGGAACACTTTTTGGTCCAACTTTCTCCGAATTGAAATCCGATTGAACCGTTGCGGTCAGACAGTCAAACTCTACATAACGATATAATTTTTTTATTATTTATTGACAAACTTTATAATTCACATATTTTTGGGTCCTTCTCAGTAATTAGTTAATTATCAATTAATTAATTCTGATAGGCCTATTTTTGGGGCGTTACATGTAACGCCCCAAAATATACCCTAAAATTTGTTGAATTAAATATTCAATTAAACAAAATTTGTTTTGATTAAAATAAATTATTGTTAGGCTTTGGGCCAAAATAAAATATGTTCTGATATCCAATATCATAATTCGGATAAATCTTATAGAGATAAATTCAACCTGATTTACTTATTGTGTGACCTTGATTGATATTCAGAGTAAAGACCCAAAACAGGGATAAATGAAGATGTTGTTCTGATAAGAACTTTGAAATAAATTCCTGAACTAAACCATAAGAATAAATTAAGTGTGAGAACCTTTTATGATCAAAGTCAATTAAACCAACTTTGACTCTGTTAAAGTCAAACACCCAAGAATATGATGTCAGAAAAAGTATTACAAATAATTATGAAAATTATATCATTAGATAGAGTTTAGCTTTCTGATCGCAACGGTGCAAACGGAATTAAATTCGGAGAAAATTGGACCAAAAAGTGTACCCCAACTAGAGCCAAAATTAGTCCCAATCAGGGAGCGACGTGTGAATCTGACAGAAGGTGATTTCCGCCGTTTGAAGATCGACTAGTTGATTCCTTTCCTGACTCAGCACATTACGTCTTCTTCTCCATCACCTTCTTATATAAGCAATGCTCAACCATTCCATTTCTTCACCAAATCAGCTTTTTCTACTTCCTATTCTGTCCTGAGAGTGTGAGGAGTATTGTGGTGCTGCTAATTTCGTGTGAAGTCGCCGGAGCTGAGAGTAATCATCACCGGAAGTTTCACCGGAAAATCTTCAAAACCTTCATTTACCTTCGAGGTAAGCCCGTAGATATATCTAGTACTAGAATGTTCATATAGATCGTTTCTACGTTCATAAACGGTCGTTTGGTTGAGTTTTGTGTTTGACATGCTTGAAGAACCAAGAATCATAAACCACAGATATATATATATATATATATATATATATATATATTATATATATATATATATATATATATATATATATATATATATATATATTTGTGTGTGTGTGTGTTTGTGTATTTAATTATATATTCACACAATTTAATGGACACAATATATATAAAATACAACTTTACTCCACTTAAATATTCTACACTTTCATATGTTCTATGTGTGTGACCCTATTCTAGGTATTAAATAAAAACTACAAGTGATAAGCGGTATCTAGCAACACATTATCACCCCTAAATTATAGACATAAAGCTCTTAGAACAATTCCTTCAACGACACATCTTATTCGTATAACCTTTATCCCTTTATCACTAATATCTTGATTTAACACAAGGTATGGGGTGTCTCACCTTGTTAGAGTTAAATCGATGGTTTACTGATACTTCGATTGACTTGTGGGATTCAAATAACATATTTATTTGGGCATGGACATGCACTTCCCAAGTCACATCAATCAGCGGGCCTTAAGATATTATACTTTATTAAAGAATGAATAAATTCTATCTACGTCATTCACATCCTCACTTAAGTTTCATTGCATACCCAAAACTTGTACATCCACCAATATTTTAGATGGCATAAATCATGCTTCAAAGTAGGGAAATTGTTGGGAAAAAATATTATAGATTTTGATGATGATGTATTTAGAATGTAATAGGGACTTTAGGTCTCCCCAAATATTCAATGTAATTTTTCCTTTTAGAAATATTGTTAAAACCAAGTTCTTGAGATTTCCAATAAAGTCGTGATATTTCTTTAAGCGGTTTGATGCCTGAAGACTTAATCAAATTCAGTAATTTGGAAATTGGATATCTTGATCGGAAATGTCAGAGACAAGTAAGGATTTCTCAAAGCAGACGTAAATCCTTCTATCCGGAAGACTACATGAGAACCAGATGTCTCGCTACAACCCGATGAAGGCTAAGTCGGAAGACTAGCGCGGATTTCTTTCTCACCTAGAAGACTGAGTATGACTCTTCCGGATTTGTCAGCTAAGAACCGGATGCCTCAAGGAAGACCAGAATTCTCAAAAAGCGAACAAGTGAGAAAAGACTTAGAAAATTATCAAAGTCTTGAATGAAGAAATTCTACCCGTTGGTAAGGAAAAATCAATCTATTGATTTTCAACGGCTAGATTGAAGATATTTATGCTGATTCAAGAACAAATGACTCGAAGACAAAGTAGTTGAAACACGGGTTTATCACGTTTTTGTACTAAAGCCGCGTTCGTTGTTATGACAGGTTTTGATAATGCCAAACCGCCGTGAACGAGACAAGTCATTGAATATACAAGGCGAGAACCAAAGATGAGAACAAGAGCCAAACGAAGACCAAGAACGAAGACCTTAGTCTTAGCATCGTTGAGTTGGTCTTTATTGTGATCAAGACCGACCCAATCTTTACACCTTGGCTCTTTAGGCTAAAATTATTTTCAATGCATTTCACAAATCATAAAAATGTTTTTCAAAGATGTATAAAACATTAAAAACACTTGGAGTTCGCCCAAACCAAAAACCAAGCCATCTGGCGTTCGGGTTTCAGAAACCGGCATTCAGTTTTCGACGTTGGTTTTTGGCGTCCGAACTAACCAAATGGTTTTAAACTTTTTATGAATGTCTTTTACTTCTGGGCACATTTAAATAGTTTTTCATCAAAAACACTTCAAAAACCACCTTTCGTTTTTTGTCGTTTGATAAAAACCATGTGAAACGGCATTAACTTAGCTAGCCATGGTTTTTACTTAAATGAAGTGGTTTTCGAGTCTTTTTGTGTGGGAATTGTTTTTGAATGAATTTAAATGGTTCTCCAATCAAAACATCATGAAAACCACCTTTCGGTTTTGTCTTTTGGTGAAAACCACCCGTGTACGGTGTTGACTTGGTCAACCATGGTTTTTACCTTAACGACGTGGTTTTCAACTTACAAAGCTTGTTTTGACATCAAAATACATTAAATAAGTGTTTTATATACTTAGTTTTTACTTTGGAGAACTTTGCATTTTTCGGTCGGGTTTCAGCGCCGGTCAGCTAGGCCATGGTTCTGGGCTAGCCATCTACCCAGCGATGGTAGATTTCACCCATGCATGGGTAAGTGATCCCGGGATTCCAGAATCATGTCACCCAGCGATGGGAAGATCTTCCCATCGATGGGTAAGCAGTCCCTCAACGAAACTGATTTCCAGAACCATGCCAAACAGCGATGGGAAGTTCTACCCATCGCTGTTAAAGCCTTGGTGCAACATTACCACAAGGCAGAATGCCCTTACCCAGCGATGGGAAGCTTTACCCATCGATGGGAAGGCTTAACCATCGATGGTTAGGCATGACCGTTGCGAGTCATTTAAGGCTGATTCTTTCCTTATTTGAAAGTCAACCTCCCACCCAGCGGTGGGAAGCATCTACCCATCGATGGGTAGGTAACCGTTGGCTTCAAAACTGAAGGAAAATTGGCTTACCAGCGATGGGTAAGTTCCAAAACATCGATGGGAAGCCAATATCCTATAGATCCCAAATTTATTCAATCCCATAAATCAAGCCAATCACCCCTTTAATGTATTGGTCCGTTGGAGCCTATTTTGTCACTATAAAAAGGGGTGTTTGGGTCTGCTTTTCTCATCAGTTCACTTCACTTTATTCATATTATCATTGCATCCAAACAACATTATTTTCCATAGCTTTCTAGAGCCAATTTGTGAAGTTCGAGTTGTTCTTGAGCGTATATAGTTTACTCAACATCTACTCTTAAAAAGAGTCTTGTTCTTGAGTGCTCTTAGTGTTGTAAACACGTTTAGGGAAGCTTGTTTCCCTTGGTTGTATGAAGGAAATGTATTTTCCTTCGGGTTGAAGTCTTGGGGTGTGGTATCTCCGAGCAAGTGTATTGAGGCTCGTGGGACTCGAGTTCTCAGGTTGTAACGGTTTGTTAAGCACCCGTAAGCTTAACGGAAGTAGTATAGCTCGAGAGAGTCTCTCGGGAGGCTGGATTAGGCACAAGTTGTGGTGAACCAGGGTAAATCTTGGTGTGCTCCCTTTACTCCTTTTTATTCTGCTCTTTACTTTATCCCTGTGATTTTTATTCCGCGAAAATTTATAAACATTCTCCTTCCTCACTATTCACCCCCCCTCTAGTGAAGGGCACTTATTCTAACAAAAGTCTCGACCTCTAAAAATTGAAGAACCTGTCCAGAATTCCTTAACAAGCACTAGAAGAGAAACAGAGTAAAGTGCTACAGTCCAGAATTCTTGAACAACAACTAGAAGATGGATTCTATGGAAAAAGGAATCCCTCCTTTAACAATTGGGTATGTCCAAACACCCATTCCAATGAGGAATCTTCAAATCACAATCTTCATTCAAAATTGAAGCCAGCAAATGCAACGGATAGTCTATTTTGATTCAACAGATAGATTATCCAATCCAGCTATAAATAGCATCCTTGGAAGACTGGGGAAGAAGAGAACAACGACAACGATAAGAAAAACAACCACAAAGAGGCTACCTCATTCACAGTTAGGCCAAAAAGCTTGATAAAGAGAGGTTTCTAAACTCCTTATCCAGAAGCAAACTTCTCCTCCTTCCAAAGAGCTATAATGTAAATACTTGAAGGTTTCCTTTCCTCAAGTACCACACCACGTTGAAGGATACAACTTCTGATCAAACTTATTGATTGAAAGGGGGTAGGTCAACTTTCTTACAAGTTGGTCTTGCAAGTCCTATTGTTCGGACCTTGCAGTTGTTGAAGAAGCGTGACCTTCGAAGGAACAACAAAGCCAGCACAAGTGCAGTAGCAACATTGGCCTTGCGAAGATATACCGTGCAGAAATTCACACAAGTGTACTTGTTTGTTCATTATTCAACAACCAACTACATAGTGGATTTTGAGGACGTAGAAGGATTACCCCACCTTCGAATCTCGTTAAAGTTTGCGTGTCTCTCTCTTTTATCTTTATTCTTACTTGCAATTATATTAATTGTGAAAACTAACCCATCCATATTGATTACTGCTCACTCTACCCACCAACTTCCGCACACAATCTAAAGTTCACAAGAACTCTAGATTAACACTCATCTTCACGATTTCAAAAGAAACGAAAAAGTTTTAAATTTGTAACAAAGTCTATTCACCCCCCTCTGGACTTTGTATCTCACCACTTCAGGACCACCAATTGGTATCGGAGCCTACTTCTCACTATCTACTTTTAGATTAACGAGAAGCGATCATAATGGTGAACAATATGGATCACGGTTTGCCCAAGTTCTCTCTTCTAGGTTATGATGATTGGAAGATCATGATGGAAGCATATCTCTACGCTCTACATGATTGCATGTGGATGGTGCTTGAGGATGGACCCTTGAAAATCCAAATGGAGAACCCTGAGAGGAATCTAGCTGCTCCAGATGTAGTCCAGTACATTCCAAAGCCCAAGGAAAAATGGGATGATAGAGATTGCAAAATGTACAATCTCGACAACGTCGCCAAAGTAGCCATCTTCAAGACACTTGATCCCATCACCTTCTCCAAGATTAAGCATCTCAAGACTGCCATGGAGATTTGGCAAGGTCTTGGGAAGCTATGTGAGGGATCAGAGGACCTGAGAAAGCAGAAGATAGAAGTCCTGCTTGAGAAGTTCAAAAGCTTCAAAATGCTTCCCGGAGAATCATTTGATATGTTGGATGAAAGATTCCACAAGATATTGAATGATCTTGCTTCACTTAACCACATTCTTTATCCCAAAAAAAAGAATGTAAGGTTGCTGAGATCACTCCCAACTGAGTGGTACACCAAAGCCACAGCCATGGAAGAAGGAAGAAACCTGGAGAACTACACTTTTCAAGGTCTCCTTGATGAACTCAGAACCTATGAGCACGAGCTGAAGAAGAAGAAGGAAGAACAAGTCACTCCCTTCCCCACGGCATTGATGACAACTTCAAGAATCCCATCAAGTGAAGGGACATGCACAAGAAACTGTGACACACCTTCCTCCAGCCAGCCGTCAAGCTCAAAAATGGAGAACTACGATGAGGAATTTGCCATGATGGTCAAACAATTCTGGAAGTTCAAGAAGTTCTTCAAGAAGGCTGATTCAATCAGAAGGCCATCCAAGGGAAAGCCACGGGTAAGTGACTCCCCTCCTGAATCTTATTTATGCTATAACTGCAGGAAGCCTGGCCACTGGAAGTCAGCATTCCCGTACCCAAAGGTGGAGAAGTACGGAGAAAGAGAAAGGATCGAGAAGAAAAAGAAAGCAATGGTTGCTGCTGAAAGTGACGAGTCATCCAGCTCAAGCTCGGATGAAGAAGCCCTCGTCTGCATGGAGCGCAGAGTTGGGAAGTCCATCCATGAGGATAGGTGGACTATGTAAGAAGATGACACTCTCTGCCTAATGGCCAAAGATGATGCTGATCAAGAGGTAATTTCACAAACCTCATGCTCATGTTCTTATAGCATACCAACCTTTGAAAATCTTTTTGACCAGTTCAAAAAGATGATGAAAGATTTTGAGGAGATAAATCTCAAACACTCATCCTTAACAGAAGAGAACAAACTATTGAGTGAAGAGAATCTCAAGTTGACTGAAAGTCGGAAAAGTCAACTGAATGAGATCACTCAACTCAAGACTAAAAATGAATCTATCTCTAAAAAGGTGAAATCCCTAAACAAAGAGCTAGGGATACTTAAGTCCCAAGAAGCAGTGAACAAGCTTCTTGAAACGACCAAACAAAAGGGTCGCAAAGGACTTGGGTTTGACCCCTCTAGTTCCAAAAGGAAAGGGAAAACAACTTTTATCCCCCCTAAACCTACTGCCAAACTAAATAAGCAGAAAGGGAAGGAAAAGGAGAAACCAACAGAAGTTCCCAAAAAGGTAGTCCCTCCTAAGAACTATAGGAAGCTGGACAGACCTCAAAAAGGAAACAATTTCAGAAGAAAACCTTCTAACCCCCAATATACACGAGGCTATACTCATTATGGGGTAGATAGGAGTTATCCGAGAAATTCTGAGTGGAGAATTATGCCAAGATATAGTCATCCTCCACCCCAGAAACTATTTGTGCCACCTAAGTATGCTTATAACCAACACAGGTCACACTATGCACAACCTAGACAAAACTATAGGTCTTATCAACCTAGGTTTGCTAGAAGGAAACAGGAAATTGCACCTCCTGCACGTAGGAAGTTTTATGCCTACAACTATGATTACAATCCCAACAAGTTTAGAGCTGCAAGGAAAATTCCAAGCAACTTTAAACTTGATGTAGGGACACACACCATTAACCATTCCGGACCCAAACTGAAATGGGTACCAAAATCTTCCTCCTCCTAATGCAGGAAGCCGCTAAGTACCCAGGTGTCTGGTACTTAGACAGTGGCTGCTCAAGACAAATGACGGGTGATGCGAGCCTTTTGAGCAATCTAATTCCCTATGATGGTCCAAGAGTTACTTTTGGAGGAAGCAATGATTTTGGACTTACTAAAGGGCTAGGAAATCTGGTGTACAAGGGACTAACCATCCAAGCTATATCCTATGTTGAAGGACTCAATTATAACCTTCTTAGCATAAGTCAGTTTTGTGATAAAGGTTACTCCTTGGAATTCTGTAAGGACATGGCATCTCTCAAGAACATCTCCACAAATGAAATCATTCTCACTGGGAAGAGAATCAGGAACATCTATGAAGTGATATGGAACGATGTCAAGGAAGCATGTCTGATCAGCAAAGGTGACACTAACCTTCTATGGCTTTGGCATAAAAGGTTGAGTCATCTCAACTTCAAAAATCTCAACAAGCTATCCAAAGAAGAGTTAGTAGAAGGCCTTCCCAAAGCTGTATTCAGGAAGGAAAGCATTTGTGATGCTTGCCAGAAAGGAAAGCAAGTCAAATCTACTTTCAAGGCAAAACTGGCACCCTCAACTACAAGGATATTAAGTCTTATTCACATGGACTTATTTGGCCTTGTTACACCAATAAGTCTAAGTGGAAAGAAATATGTCCTGGTGGTAGTTGATGATTACTCAAGATACATGTGGACAATCTTCCTCAACAGCAAGAAGGAGACTCAAGGGAAACTCACCAACTGCATGAAGCTGATTCAAAACCAAGCAAGTCAGACCATTCAGAAGATCAGATCTGACAAAGGCACAGAATTCCTGAATGAAATCATCATTCATTATTGTGAAGAAAACGGAATTCTTCATCAGACATCCGCAGCAAGGACGCCTCAACAGAATGGTGTAGCGGAAAGAAGGAATAGAACCCTGAAGGAAGCAGTGAGAAAAATGCTAGCAGAAGCTTCCTTACCAAAGAGGTTCTGGGCTGAAGCTGTTGACACGGCTTGCTATACTCAAAATAGGAGTATGATTTATAAAAGGCACAACAAAACTCCCTATGAACTATGGAACAGGAGAAAGCCTAATATATCATATTTCCATATTTTTGGGAGCAAGTGCTTTGTGTTAAACAACGGGAAGAATCATCTGAACACTTTTGATGAGAAATCAGATGAGGCCATCTTCCTTGGATACTCTATGGTGAGCAAGGCATTCAGAGTTTTCAACAAAAGAACCATGATCACTGAAGAGTCAATACATGTTATTTTTGATGAAAAACATGTGGTTGACAAGCCATCAAAGCATGATCATGAGGTTCTCGATCTATCTGACAAGGATGAAGAAGTCAATGATGGAGATAGAATGAAGCCTACGGAGTTCATTCCATTCAGAAGTCTACCACTGAAGACTTCACAGAGAAATCCGGATTCAAACAGTGCTGAGCCTACCGGAAATCTTGGCCAGTCTTTCAATATTCCGGATCACTCAATCGGCGACAATTCCGGAAATGGCGACCCAGTGCCAATCCATTCGGAAACACCAACTTCTGTTCTTCAACCAGAAGCTGAACTAGATCAACCAGTCAATCCTAATCAGCACAATCTTCGTTGGTTAAGGGATCACCCTCCCCAACAAGTCATTGGAGATATTCAATCTAGCGTTTGCACAAGAAGTGCTCAGCAGAATCTAGAAGCTATGCTTGCTTGTTTCATCTCACAAGTGGAACCAAAGAATATTGAAGAAGCTCTAGCTAATTCTGATTGGATCAATGCAATGCAAGAAGAACTCAACCAATTTTCCAGAAATGACGTCTGGAAACTTGTTCCAGACCTACTCATCAACATGTCATTGGGACAAAGTGGGTCTTCCGGAACAAGATGAATGAAAACGGTGTTGTTATCAGAAACAAAGCCCGGTTGGTTGCCAAAGGATATTTTCAAGAAGAAGGTATAGATTTTGATGAAACCTTCGCTCCAGTTGCTAGACTTGAAGCTATAAGGCTGTTTCTAGCCTTTGCTGCTCATAAGGATTTCAAAGTCTATCAAATGGATGTCAAAAGCGCATTTCTCAACGGAAACCTCGAGGAAGAAGTTTATGTGGAACAACCTCCAGGATTTGAGTTACACACTAAGGGAGATCAAGTGTATAGACTCAAAAAGGTGTTGTATGGACTCAGAGAAGCTCCGAGAGCTTGGTATGATACATTGTCTCAATTTCTTATAAACAATGGATTTATCAACGGAGTCATTGACAAGACATTGTTCAAACTACAAGACGGAGAAGATCTTCTGTTAGTCCAAATCTATGTAGACAACATCATATTTGGCTCAACTAAGGAAGATCTCTGCACCAAGTTCTCAACCCTCATGCAAGGAAAATTTGAGATGAGCATGATGGGGGAACTCAACTACTTCCTTGGCCTTCAAATCAAACAGAGAAGTGAAGGGACTCTCATCAACCAAGCCAAGTACACAAGGGATCTTATCAAGAAATTCAAAGTTGACTAGAAGTCATCCGTTTCTGTCCCCATGAGTACATCCACCAAGCTTGATATGGATGTAGATGGAAAGGATGTAGATCAAACTCTCTACAGAGGAATTGTTGGATCTCTACTCTACCTTACTACAAGCCGTTCGGATATCTCATATGCAGTAGGTGTTTTTGCCAGATTTCAGTCAAAGCCAAAGGAAAGTCATCTGATAGCAGCTAAAAGAATTCTTAGATACCTCAAAGGAACTCAGAACATGGGTTTATGGTATGCTAAGAGCAATTCATTTGAGTTAGTGGGATACTCAGATTCTGACTTTGTCGGATGCAAAGTTGACCGGAAAAGTACATCTGGTACTTGTCAATTCATTGGTGGAAATCTTGTTTCTTGGTTTAGTAAGAAACAAAACTCCATTTCTACATCAACAGCAGAAGCAGAGTACATTGCTGCTGCTAGTTGTTGTGCTCAAATTCTGTGGCTGAAGCAACAACTACTGGACTATGGAGTCAAGACAAAGGAAGTGACAATCTTTTGTGACAATCAAAGTGCTATAGCCATCTCACAAAATCCAGTGCATCATTCTCGCACTAAGCACATTGATGTCAAGCATCACTTCATCAGAGATCATGTGGAAAAGAAAGATATCAAAATTGAGTATATCTCAACTGAAGAACAACTGGCGGATATCTTCACCAAACCACTAAGTGAAGCCAAGTTTTCCGATTTGCTTCACAAAATTGGTCTAATTCAATTAGACTGAGTGCGGTACACGTGGCAGTTTATTTTCCACGTCATTCAAAATGGTGGGTGGGGACGTGGCCTTGGGAACAGTTAAAAACCCAATCGCCACTAGCCGCATAAATCGCCTAAATTAAACCCAATCGACACTATAATCAGACCTCAACTGCCCACTCAGCCCACTCAAATTTTTCATCGTCTTCTTTACGAGAACCTTCTGATAAAATTCTCAAGAACCCTAATTTCTTCAGATCTTCTCACTCAAATTTCTGAGAAAATGAAGATTGTTGGCGCTAATATCCATTTCCAGAAGTTGGAAGCCAAGTGCTCTTCACCAACGTTCTATCAATCCTATCTGGAGATGATTGCTGCTCAAGAGCTCTCCGAATTCCTTCATATGGAGATTCGATTCAAGTATGAGAACAAAGTTCTTGAATTCTACAAGAACGGAAAGGTCAAGACTGTCAAATCGAAGAAGGACCCACAAAGGACGATTCAAGTCATCAATTCCACTGTTGAAGGGACAAAAGTGAAGCTTTCGCAGAATAAATTGGGAGAAAAGCTTCACCTTCCCAATTCTGGAGTTGAAATTGGGAGACTTCCAGCCAAGAATCTGGATTGGAACATTATTGGAATTTCTGGGCAAGCTCCCTCTAGCCCAGCGAAGAAAACTAATCTGAACAACGACTACAAGCTAGTCCTTGAACTGATCATCGCATACCTCGAATGTGGAAGTGGAGGACATGCTTATGACATCACCCAAGAGAGGGCCTTCATCATCAATGCCCTCATTACCAAGTCTAAGGTAAATTGGGCTGCTCATTTCTTCAATTCCATCTCAAAGCATCTGGGAAAACCCAACCAGAAATACCTTTGTCAAGGTCTGTACATTGGACATATCTTGGAGTCCTTGGGTGCTGCTTCCGAAGGAAAGAAGTATGAAGCAAGATATTGGCTATACTATCTGTCTTCCTAAGGGGAAAACAGAGCTGGTGCTAGAACAACTGCAGAGGAAAGCTCTTCAGTCAATGTCCTTATCATGATTCTGAACAAGTCAGTAAAGAGGAAGCAAGTGGTGTCTCCCTCTCCCAGTGCTGAAGTACCACAAAACCTTGCTCTAATGAATCTTGAAGAAGAAGAAGAATTCTCTGACCAAGGAGAACTACAAAGGAAAAAGAAGAGGAAAATCACCTCTGCCTCAACATCTGGATATGTCAATTCGGATGAGTTGAAGGAGAAGGAACCAACTGAGGAAACCTCTCCACACAACCGGAGTCCTCAACAACTTGAAGAAGAAATTCCTCAAGTTTAGAATTCTCCAACTTCCTCACAACCTCAAATTGATGACGCTGAGAATCAATTCTGCCAGCTCTACTATGACTGGAGAGCTTGGAAAGTTGGAAATTCAGCAGAACAGTTGCTGAGTTGGGACCAGCAACTGAAGAATGAGAAGATCATCAAGAAATGCTTAGGTCTGCCAGTCAACTATTGCTGTGAGCAAATCCTAGATTTTGACTGGGTATGGCAAAGGAACTATGAAGATTTGCATCTAGAACACTTGGTCACCTCACCAATTTCAGAATTTGAAGTGGATGATGAGAATCCTGCAGTATACAAACTAGTCCTCTCAAAAACCACAGAAGACCAGGTGGTTCTCACTTCTGAAGCACAGGCTAACTTGGAAACAACAGCTGAGGATTTCCAAATATTTCCGGAAACCTCATCTGCCTTTGAAACTGTTCTACCTGAAGCTGCAATCTCTACTCCGCAAAAACAGAACCAGGAAGGATCAAATGAAGAACTCCAGCAACTTCTCCATTCTGACGCTTTAGAGATTCTCACAAATCCTTGTGAGATCACCAATCCTACTGAAACTGAGATCCCGGAGAAGTTAGCAGAAAATCTGGAGATGTCCAAAACTCCAGAAACAAAAGAAGCTCAAGAAGAGCAAGCTGTAGAAGCCCAGAGAAGTTCTGCAGAAGCCGAGAAGAAAACTCAAATGGCAGAACTGGAGGCCTCCAAATCTCTAGTAGCCATTTTTGAAGAACAGAATGAAGCTGAAGAAAGAGACTCCCTCTCTAGAGATATATCAAATTTTACACTTGGGGAAGCAAAAGAAGAATCTGAAAGGACCCTGAAGATCAATGATGAAGAAGATGTACAAGATGATTCTGAATCTCTTCCTATGCAACTCTTCCAAAGAACACCCTCTTCTCATCAGGTAACCAACTTCCATTTCCATAGCTCTTCCATTCCTACTCTTCCGGATGAGGTACCGGAAATCTGGACAAAGAAGGTCCAAGGGCTGATTGAATCAGCCCTAGCATCTCAACATGCCTCCTTTAGGCAAGAGATAGAGCAGATGGAAGCCAGGCACAACAAACTGATTGAGAAATCCGAGGAGACACACTGCTCCAATCTCAAGGAGATAAGCAAATCAGTGGATAAAACTCTAGAGATCTTATCTCTATTGAGTAACACTATGAGCAACACGATGGAGACATATGCATCTGACAGTTATCTTCAACTCAAGGAGGTTAACAAAATCAGAGAGCAAATAGCAAATGTCACAGTCAGTCTACAAAAACAAATGTCCATTCTCCAAATGGACATCAGAGCAGCTCTGGCAGTGTCTTCAGCAAATCAAGTAGTAATCAAAGACTACTTGAAGGTAATCATTGACAATCAGAAGGAAGCACACAAACTATTCAGACTTCTTACCACAAATTCTGGAAATCGCAAGATGGAAGTGGTTCTTCAACAACACAGTCCATCCTTGATTCTTGAGCTCCCCATTGCAGTCAAAGAAGGAGAAGTCTCTTACATCCCTACGCATCTAAACTTGACTGATCTAGTCCTTGAAGCTCAGAGAAGCAATCCGGAAAACTCAACACAGCGCTTATCCAGCTCAGGATTGGATGGAACAGAGGCTGTAGGAACAATTGCTGCTCACTTCTCAAATGAAAATCAAACAGATGAGAGACGCAACAACATAAAGCGCATCAAAGAACTATGTGGAAACATGCAAGGCATCAGGGAGATTTCTGAATCTTCAAAGCGCAAGAAGCACTGAAGGCTTTTTTCATCAAACCAGGGGGGAAAAGTATGATTAAACATTAATTTGCTTTGATGAAAACACCTTCCTGTTTAAACATTGCTTTATTGGTTTAAACATTGCCTTAATATTTCTCTTAATTGTGCTTACTATGCTTGATTATACCTAATTCAAGTATGATTTTGAGATTTATTCCTAGCGCATACATTCAAGGGGAATGTAATTCAGGGGGAACTTAACTAGTTTTTGGCTAACAATTGTTTTTGGCAATGAATTATTGATGAGCTCTAAGCAATGGAAGACGGATATCTCTATTTTGGTACTAAAATTGGAAATCTCCGATTCGGGTACTTTACAAAATCTGCCTTCTTAAACTAAGCTTCAGTCCTTAATTCATTTCCAACAAGCTCTAAAAGTACTGGTCCTTAGGATTTTTAAAATGTACATGACTTTGGAAAAATAGTACCACTTTTCTTTTAAAAATAAAATTCATATTTGTTTTGGTACTACCTCGTCCTAAGTAGAAATTAGAACTATAGGGAATGAAAAATGATAGTTTTATTTTGGGCCTTGAGAACCCAATAGGAATAATTTCCCTTTAGTACATAGCTTTCTTTTCTTTTTGGGCCACTCTTTTGGGCTTAGTCAAACTAAAACAGTTATGGTTCTCAAACCAAACGAAACTGATTTTCAATTTGGAACAGTTTCAATTCATTGGTAATTGGTAAAAGCTTCCTTCCACTTTTCAACTTCTTGGAAGTTGACACTCTTTTACTCTCACCGTTCCATCTACCCAATTAATGGAACCCGTGAACCTCCCCTCTCTCTACCTCCTCTCTTATTTAAATCAAGATATCTCAATATATTCCTATCACAAATAACTCTTTCAATATGAAAAATCTTCAAACTCACTGTCTAAGAAACACACCAAGAAAAATATCCTCAATAGAGAAATTTTTCTTTCTCACCCTCATAGACGGCAATGGAAGAAGCCTATTGAGAAGAAAAGACTTTCAAGGTCTATGGTAAAAATCTCGTATTTTTCAGGATTACACCATACACCTTCTCTGGAACAACACTCTCTCTATCTTTCTTCTTATTTTGAGAGATGTGTTGCTTCCAAGATCATAAATATCCACTTTGGATATTAAAGATCTATCAAACGCAACGCCAACCGCTCCGCCAAGCAGAATCTGCTGAAGCTTAAAACGGTCAATGGCGGAAGAGATCACAAAATCTCAAGACAAGACTTGGTTTACGAATTATTGTAATTTGAATTGTATTTGTTTAAGATTTTTTGTTAACAAGCTGTATATTATGAGAAACTAAAAGAAAGTTACAAAATTAGTTCTCAGTACAGCGACCGGAACTCTTAAACACTTGTTTGTCATCATCAAAAAGGGGGAAATTGTTGGGAAAAATATTATAGATTTTGATGATGATGTATTTAGAATGTAAAAGGGACTTTAGGTCTCCCCAAATATTCAATGTAATTTTTCCTTTTAGAAATATTGTTAAAACCAAGTTCTTGAGATTTCCAATAAAGTCGTGATATTTCTTTAAGCGGTTTGATGCCTGAAGACTTAATCAAATTCAGTAATTTGGAAATTGGATATCTTGATCGGAAATGTCAGAGACAAGTAAGGATTTCTCAAAGCAGACGTAAATCCTTCTATCCGGAAGACTACATGAGAACCAGATGTCTCGCTACAACCCGCTGAAGGCTAAGTCGGAAGACTTGCGCAGATTTCTTTCTCACCTGGAAGACTGAGTATGACTCTTCCGGATTTGTCAGCTAAGAACCGGATGCCTCAAGGAAGACCGGAATTCTCAAAAAGCGGACAAGTGAGAAAAGACTTAGAAAATTATCAAAGTCTTGAATGAAGAAATTTTACCCGTTGGTAAGGAAAAATCAATCTCTTTATTTTTAACGGCTAGATTGAAGATAATTATGTTGATTCAAGAACAAATGACTCGAAGACAAAGTCTGGACCTCTAAAAATTGAAGAACCTGTCCAGAATTCCTAAACAAGCACTAGAAGACAAACAGAGTAAAGTGCTACAGTCCAGAATTCTTGAACAACAACTAGAAGACGGATTCTATGGAAAAAGGAATCCCTTCTTTAACAATTGGGTATGTCCAAACACCCATTCCAATGAGGAATCTTCAAATCACAATCTTCATTCAAAATTGAAGCCAGCAAATGCAACGGATAGTCTATTTTGATTCAACGGATAGATTATCCAATCCAGCTATAAATAGCATCCTTGGAAGACTGGGGAAGAAGATAACAATGACAACGATAAGATAAACAACCACAAAGAGGCTACCTCATTCACAGTTAGGCCAAAAAGCTTGATAAAGAGAGGTTTCTAAACTCCTTATCCAAAAGCAAACTTCTCCTCCTTCCAAAAAGCTATAGTGTAAATACTTGAAGGTTTCCTTGCCTCAAGTACCACACCACGTTGAAGGATACAACTTGTGATCAAACTTATTAATTGAAAGGGGGTAGGTCAACTTTCTTACAAGTTGGTCTTGCAAGTCCTATTGTTCGGACCTTGCAGTTGTTGAAGAAGCGTGACCTTCGAAGGAACAACAAAGCCAGCACGAGTGCAGTAGCAACATTGGCCTTGCGAAGATATACCGTGCAGAAATTCACACAAGTCTAATTGTTGGTTCATTATTCAACAACCAACTACATAGTGGATTTTGAGGACGTAGAAGGATTACCCCACCTTCGAACCTCGTTAAAGTTTGCGTGTCTCTCTCTTTTATCCTTATTCTTACTTGCAATTATATTAACTGTGAAAACTAACCCATCCATATTGATTACTGCTCACTCTACCCACCAACTTCCACACACAATCTAAAGTTCACAAGAACTCTAGATTAACACTCATCTTCACGATTTCAAAAGAAACGAAAAAGTTTTAAATTTGTAACAAAGTCTATTCACCCCCCTCTAGACTTTGTATCTCACCACTTCGGGACCACCACCACTCAACTTACCAAAGATCGTGATGACTTCAAGTCAAAGGATAGTTATAATATCGGTCGCATGAGAATAATATTAACACTTTAACTTAAACCCATATATTATTCTCATAACGGATCAATCCAGTAACATACCAAATATGCTTGCCTACGTATAGATTTAGATAACATTTTATCTATAGTCTATGAGACGCAGCTATCTCATTTCATACGTATTAGTCTTGATATATTATGATGTTCGTATTGTCATAATATTCGACTAAGGATATTTTAGACGTAGCCTCTATCTTTGTAACATCCTCATAGTTAGAACGTCGTAGTTCTCATCTGTGTTACTAGAGCGCCTACTCTATGGACTAAAGCTATATTTAAATCACACGAGACGACTTAAACAATCTTTAGGGCCTATTTTTCTTGATATAATATAGATATGGAAAGGTTATGGACAGAATTCCAAACTTGAAGAGAAGAGCGCTCGGACCCAAACTTAGACAAAGGAAGTCTTGTCGAGTTATTTCTCTACGGAGATTGACTTTGTAGGATGGCATGATTTTAGGGGATTAAATGATGGAAAATGATTAAGGACATGATCTAAGTCTTTAATATGATATAGTGGAACTATGAAAATAGGATGGTTTACTTCTTATGTTATTCATTGAATAGTATGTTGTGATTATGAATTATCCTATAGAACTGACGTTGTGGTACCACTCAACGGTTTTGCTGAGCGTGTAGTTGTCTTTGTTGTGTGGGTAAGAGAAGTGATAGAGCCGATCCCGGAGGGCGTTGAAGTGGAAGAGATGGCAGCATGACATGGAAATTATTCCACCTTATTATCTTTTCTTAAATTAAATTTAACATTTTTGGTCTTGAAACGTTTTACTTTATTTCCTACTCGGAAACTATTTGTGATGTTGATGTTTTGAATCATTTGAATTGTTCTTATAAAAATATTTGCTCTAAATTATGGATGTCACTTTACCGATTTGCTAACACTTCAGTCCACTAATCCACGTGAACTAGGTTACGCGGATCGACGTGTTACGTCTATCGGTAGCGTGCCATAACTGTCAGATAAACGATCGACCGCTGTTGACCAACGGTCAACCATCACGTTCCCATTGGAAGACAAAATCTACAATACTCAGAACGATCCATCACCTAGGCGAACGGTCCTCTGTTGAAAAACGAACGTTGTCAGGTATCTCATCATGGTTGATCGTCACGGTAGCAGTCAGGAGGTCCTCGGAGATCGTCAACACAGTTGACCGATGTTCCCAATGATCGACCGTTACGAGCGCAGTAGCCAACCCAACTCAATTTGTGCAACATGTGATATATCCCATTGACATTCGAATGATGTTCAAATGTAGTGAATTCATGTGTTTTTATATAGTCATATTGTTTCCAACATATGAAATTGACATTTAGATGGTATTCAAACTTAATGAACTCATGCATGTTCATACATTCTGATTTTTTACAATTGTTCATATCATTATGCTTCATTCATTCATATTTAAAGCATATCATATCATCCTGCATGCGTAAGAGGTCATTGTCACGTGCGCCTCTTATAGCGTGATCGTGCTGAACTTAACAATCTGATGTCACAAGTTTGGGTATAGTGTACATACATGGTATATTAAGTGTCGGATACCACCCTCATTCTAGTCTCATTCGTGAGACTTATTTAAGGTGCTACCCGAGTTTTCGTTCAAAATGGGTGATGTCAGAGTGTAAGGGAGTCCTTGCTAACTTTAGAACATGCATTATGTACTCATCATCATGTATTTATCATCATGAACCATCATCTTGATCATATGCTATAATGTGTCATATCATGAATATTCTTATATGTTTATGTGAACTATATATATATATATATATATATATATATATTATAATATATATATATATATGTAACACCTCAATCCGTCCAGGTCTGCAGCCCCTTTCGGACTAAAGTATAAACTTGGTATTTGTAAACATTCAAAAGGTTTCAAGCATTTTAAAACTTTATTTCATAATAAAGTATTCAGAATAATAACAGAGTAGTTAATGTTGCGGAAGCTGAATAAATAACAATTACAAAACATAATAATATTATGTCTTTTTAAACTTTAATTCATTTTACACATCCACTTTGACCATCTCGCTCCGCCTGCCGCCAGGATTCCATCACATCATTCTTTTTGTTTACCTGCGTGTAGCAAATAAAACATACTACACGCTCAGCGTTGAAGCTGAGTAAGCATATCTAATGCATCGAACATCCATATAAATTGAATCTCAATTCATAATTAACCATTTGATATCATGCACACAATACATATTTCAAGCTTACATTATTCATAATATTCATAATATTTTATTTTAAGTCATTTCATGATATATTCAATATTCAAAATATTTCATCAGTGCTCTTAAATTATTCTTAATCTAAGGCCAAATCATTTTTATACAAGCTCTTAGCTATTCCTAGTCTAAGGCAATATTTCTAACCAGGCCCTTAAATTATAAATAGTTTAATGCAGAACACAAGAATCGATAATCCACCCTATGAGTCATGTGGATTACGTACCAACCAAACAGTGAACTGTCGGGTGGGTGATATCCGTTCTGGATCCCGTACGTACGTTTTAACCCCAAAATATGAATTGGCCAAGGAGGTATATCTTAGAGTTCTTCTAGATATCCTTAATAATCATCATCAATTTTCCAAGTGGGTATATCTTAGAGTTCTTCTAGATATCCTTAACAATATACATCATTTTCATAATCATCAATATATTCATTTTTTAATCATAATTTAATCATTCGTAATTATTATTTTTATAATAATATTCATCAAAGTCTAATCATAAACAACATCAATAATAATCATCACAATATCTAATAACAAATAGCGGCCTAGCATCGAGTGTTAACACCTTAGCTTACCGTCATACATCACATAAAATTTTATTTGTCAAAACATCATTTTTATTTTATCACATAAAATTTTATTTGTCAAAACATCATTTTTATTTTTAACAATTATTTTTATATTGATCATAATTAATTGGTATATATAAAAATAGGATTTTATAGCTTCAAAAATAGCATTTTTGGGCTTAAAAATGTTCATAACGGTCGACTGTTGGGTCCGAACGGTCGTCCGTTCTGTTGGAAAAATGCAGGGAATTGAAGGTTTACTATTCATCATCTTCAACCTCTAACCCATTTTTCTCAAGTTCCATTTTTGGTTACCAAACTTCAATTAAACTATATAGAAATGTTCTCCAAGGTTCGTAGATCATTTTAGAGGCATCAATTCGAAGTTTTAACAACAAATTCAAGGTTTATGATTCATGGTTCTTCACATATGTCAAACACAAAACTCAGAAACGCAGAAACGATCTATACGAACATTCTAATCACTAGATATATCTACGGGCTTACTTCGGAGTGAAACGATGATTCCGGCGGAAAAAGGGTGAAACTTCCGGCGAACACCACGGCTTGCTCCGGCGACGGGAAGCTCTCCGGACAGCTTCTCTCAATTCTCTGAACTCTCCTCTAACTAATGGGATGATTTTGGTGGGGAGATGATGAAGAATGAATGACCCTATATATAAGCCTGGGAGAGGGAGTGGCGTGTTGGAGCTCTGTGATTTCCGATCGTCTAAGTGGAGGAGGCGGCTGCTTATTTAATTCCTTCCAGTTTAGTTTGATTAAATTACCTCAATTGGGGTACACTTTTTGGTCCAATTTTATCCAAATTGAAATCCGTTCACACCGTTGCGATCAGACAGTCAAACTCTATTTAATGATATAATTTTTATATTTATTTGAAATACTTTTTCTGACAGCTTATTTTTGGGTGTTTACTTTGATAGAGTCAAAATTGAATTAATTGATATGTAATTAAAATTAGTCTCATATTCAACCAATAATATTAAATATAAATATTTAATTCAATAAGTCATTTTACAAAAGTTCACTTCTTTGACTTTTTCTCATTTTTATACAAATTACATATTTAAAATGTCATAACTGAACCTCTGTACATCAGATTTACTCATAAAATAAACCGTTGGATTCGTCTCTTCGAGACCTATCCATAAAAGTTAATATTAACAAAAATCATTGACTCCAAAAATTCCTTCGTTTTTGGTCAAACATAGAAATAATATTTTTGTTGAGTCAAAATATTATTTCTAAAATACTTTTATTATAAAATAATATAACTTTTAGACCATATTTTGGGGCATTACATTTCTCTCCCCCTTAAATAATTTCGTCCTCGAAATTACCTGAGTCATTGATTGAAGAGGTTCGGATATTGTGTTCTCATTGACTCTTCAATTTCCCATGTTGCTTCTTCAGTCGAGTGATTCCTCCATAGTACTTTAACTAGAGGTACGGATTTGTTTCTCAACTGTTTGACCTCTCGTGCCAAAATTTGTACAGGTTGCTCTTCATATGTCAATTGTTCGTCAAGAGTTACGATTCCCTCAGTCAAGATATGCGATGGATCAGAACGGTATCTTTTCAACATCGATACATGGAATACGTCGTGAATTTTATTCAGTTCGGGCGGAAGTTCTAACCGGTAGGCTACTGGACCTACACGTTCAGTGATTCGGTATGGTCCAATATACCTTGGACTCAGTTTTCCCTTCCTACCGAATCGCAACACTTTCTTCCAAGGCGATACTTTCAGAAATACCTTGTCATCCATGTTGTATTCAATCTCACGACGTTTCAAGTCGGCATAAGATTTCTGTCGGTCAGTAGCCACTTGTAGCCTTTCTCTGATCAGATGAACCTTTTCTTCCGTTTCTAGAACAAGATCAGGTCCTTCAAGTTTTTGCTCGCTTAACTCTGTCCAACATACTGGGGTTCTAGAACGTCTCCCATACAGAGCTTCATACGGGGCCATTTGGATACTAGCTTGATAATTGTTGTTATAAGCAAATTCCATTAATGGTAGGTATTGTTCCCAGTTGCTTCCAAAATCTATTACACAAGCTCTCATCATATCTTCTAGAATTTGAATTGTTCTTTCAGATTGTCCGTCCGTTTGAGGATGAAATGACGTACTAAAGTTGAGTTTAGTACCTAGGGCCTTTTGCAAACTCTTCCAGAATTGTGACGTGAATCGCGGGTCACGATCGGAAATGATAGACAAAGGCACACCATGTAACCTTATGATCTCACAAATGTACAATTCTGCCAATTTCTTTAAAGACATATCACGTCGAATTGGGATAAAATGAGATGATTTGGTTAATCGATCAACGATTACCCACACAGCGTCATTCTTCTTGGCTGATAATGGAAGTCCGATCACAAAGTCCATCGTAATTTGTTCCCACTTCCATTCAGGAATAATGGGTGGATGCAACAATCTACTTGGAACTTGGTGTTCCGCTTTGACTTGTTGACACGTTAGACATCGTGTTGTAAATTCCGAGATTTCCCGCTTCATTGTGGGCCACCAATATGTTTTCTTCAGATCCTGGAACATCTTATTACTACCAGGATGCATGGTATATGTGGTTTCGTGAGATTCACGCATTAAACGCTCTCTTACTTCTCCACTAGGAACTACCAAACGGTTTCTGTAGAATAAAATTCCATCAGTCACAGTGAAATCTTGTCTCTCCCCCTTAGAGACAATTTCACAAGTCTTCAAACAATAGTCGTCACGTTTTTGTGCAGCATGAATTTCATTCTCAAGAGTAGGCTGGATCCGGAGTTCAACTATCATCTTTCGGCTCAAAGCGTCAGCAACTACGTTAGCCTTACCAGGGTGATAGTCGATATAACAGTCGTAATCCTTAATAAGTTCTAACCA
Source organism: Cuscuta australis (assembly GCA_003260385.1). Taxonomy (NCBI): domain Eukaryota; kingdom Viridiplantae; phylum Streptophyta; class Magnoliopsida; order Solanales; family Convolvulaceae; genus Cuscuta; species Cuscuta australis. The sequence continues at coordinate 1,928,639 of NQVE01000186.1, read as the reverse complement.
TCTTCTCTGTCTCAGGTTCAACTCTTTTTGAGTTAACAGGTATTTCAGACTTTTATGGTCTGTATGAATATATGTCGTTTCTCCGAAGAGATAATGACGCCATATCTTCAGAGCAAATACGACTACTGCTAGCTCAAGATCGTGAGTAGGATAATTACATTCATGAGGCTTTAACTGCCTTGACGTGTATGCCACGACTTTTCCGTCTTGCATGAGTACACATCCCAAGCCATTATGAGATGCGTCACTAAAGATTGTGTAGTCTATACCTGGTACTGGTTGTGTCAGTATAGGTGCTTCTGTCAGACATTTCTTTAGTTTTTCAAAGCTTTGCTGACAAGCGTTGGTCCATACAAATTTCACATCTTTTCTCAAAAGTTTGTTAAGTGGAGTTGCGATCGAGGAAAAACCTTTAACGAATCGTCGATAGTATCCAGCTAATCCTAGAAAACTTCTCACTTCACGAACATTCCTTGGAACCTTCCACTCGATGATGGCAGATATTTTGCTAGGGTCCACTTTAACACCTTCCTTCGAAATCACATGACCAAGGAATGTTACTTCATCAAGCCAAAATTCACACTTGGATAACTTTGCATACAGTTTGTGTTCTCGTAGTACACTGAGTACTATCACCAGGTGCTTTGCATGGTCTTCTTGATTTTTTGAATATACAAGAATGTCGTCGATGAACACGACTACGAATTGATCAAGATAGGGTCGGAATACACTATTCATGAGATCCAGGAATACTGCAGGAGCATTGGTCAAACCAAAGGGCATTACTGTGAACTCGTAATGACCATAACGAGTACGGAACGCAGTCTTTGGAATGTCCTCTTTCTTGACAGGGATTTGATGGTATCCTGACCGTAAGTCAATCTTAGAGAATACAGTAGATCCTCTAAGCTGATCAAATAAGTCATCGATACGAGGTAAAGGATATCGATTTTTGATTGTGACTTTGTTTAATTGACGGTAATCGATGCAGAGTCTCATTGAGCCGTCCTTCTTTCTGACAAACAGAACGGGTGCTCCCCAAGGGGAAACACTCGGTCGTATGAATCCTTTATCGAGAAGTTCTTGCAGTTGAGCCTTCAACTCCTTCATTTCAGCAGGGGCCATGCGATAAGGAGTTGCAGATATCGGTCCTATTCCAGGAACAAGATCGATAAAAAATTCCACTTCTCTGGAAGATGGTATACCAGGAAGTTCTTCAGGAAATACGTCAGGAAAACCACATACTGTCGGTATGTCTTTCAACTCGGGAGTTTCTTTTTTTGTGTCACGTACGTTACACAGATAAGCTTCACATCTCTTTCGAATGAGACGTCTGGCGTGTATGTATGAGATGAATTCAGTAGATCTAGGTGTTAGCTCCTCTTTCACCTTTATGGATTTTCCCTCTCTAGATTCTAGTTGAATCGTTCGTTGTCGGCAATCGATAACTGCTTGGTGCTCAGTGAGCCAATCCATTCCGAGAATGATGTCAAATTCCTTATACGGCAATTCAACAAGGTTGGCAGAGAATCGTTGTCCTTCAACAATCACCGGACAATCTTGATATACATGATCTAACCTCATACTATGCCCTAACGGGTTTGACACCAGTATAGGTTGTTTTAATTGTTCTTTCATTATGTCAGCTTTTTCAGGCATAGGCACGCAGATATAAGATAATGTTGATCCAGGATCTATCAACACATGCATGATAGTATCGAATAAGGAAAACATACCCTGAATGACGTCAGGGTTTTCCTCAGCTCGAGCCTTCATTGCATAAGTACGAGCAGGAGCTCGTCCTTGTTGTTGACCCTGGTTCTTGGCCGGATTAGATCCCGCCGTCGATCGCTGACTTGGCGCAGGTCGTGCTGAGGCTGATTGGCTAGCAACTGGGGCCGTTGAAAATGGTTTGCCAGGATTAGTGGGGCAATCCTTTCGAAAATGTCCTGATTTACCGCAACCTAGACATAACCCTTGGGCAAACCAACACTCGCCTGGATGATGTCTCCCAACGTATCACACAATGGGTGTTTCCACCCTTTTGATTTGCTTTCCGACGCCACGAGGTGCTTCTGTGCCGATTTCCCTTTCTTTGAGAAGTGCGAACTGCTAGATTCTTGGAAGGGCCTTTTTCCTTTTGAGGCAGAGCTAGTGGGACGGTGAGTGCTTGAGCCAGCATTGTTTGCCTTTAAATACTCTATGCAAGCACTCAGGTCACTATCTACCCTAGCTATGATCTCGTAGGCCTTTGCAAAATCCACGGTGGTAAGGACGGACACACGTGACCTGAGGTCAGGTCGAAGTTTCTTCCTGAACTCCTCAATGCGATCGGTTGGGGTACTCACCAAGGTTGGCGCAAAGTTTGCAAGTTTGGTGAACTTCTGACGATATTCAGGGAGTTTCATGTCTCCCTGTTGCAGTTCGACAAATTCCATACGTCTTTCTTCACTAAAACATTTTGGAATATATTCTTGCTTGAATGCCCATTCGAAATGTGCCCATGTCCATGGCTTAGGAGTTCCTGCACTCTCATCGGTCCTCTTCCACCACTCGTAGGCTTCCTTTCGAAGCAATTGAGAAGCCAGTCTGGGATAATTGTCAATGGGTATGTTAAGATTTTCCAACACCCGAGTCGTCTGCTCGATCCAATCCCATGCAATTTGGGGTTCGGCGATGCGACCCCCAAAGAATATCTCCGCACCATTATCCCTTAGTGTTTTGTAGGTTACCACACGAGGTGGTGGTGGTGGAGGTGGTTGAAACATTGGTGCGTTTGCTATCTGTTGTAACACATTAGCCAGAAAAGTTGGAATCACAAGGTCGGGTTGACCACCAGCGTTCGGGTTATTCCCAACATTTTGTTGATTGACAGGTTCATTTTGGACGGGAGGGGTGAAGCTAGATGCTTCAGTATGAACACTAACGTGTTCATTGTTGTTGCCTTGTCCGTGGGCAGATTCTTGACTCATTCTACAAAACAGGAATTCCTTCATTAGGATTCTTTTATTCAGTAGTTGAGTTTAAGACAGGAATTGCAAAGGATTACAATAGTCGATACAATCAATGGATTTGAAACGAACAACAAGAAAATTTTTAAACGTTTGCGTTCGATTGGTGGGATCGTGACGAATCTACAGATGGATCTTCCTTGCCCGACCCACATACGCTATTGGCAGAGTCTACGCTGAACGTCTCTTCTGGGTCATCTCATTCCCATGCAGCCTTGCGGCGTAGATAAGTCCTTCGTTTCATTTTTTTGCGAAGCGATGGGCACGTTGATAACGTACCAGCGAGTCATATACATTTCGTTTGTTCTTTCGTCTTTTACCATGTACGAAAGTGCGACTTGAATCCACACTTGATATTATTTCTGAATTAACAGTTGACATCTATAAAGGTTTAATGCAGTCAAATTCAATACTTAATTTTTTATTACCTTCCTGGAGCAGATGGATGCGAGAGTCGTGGATGTGATTTATATTATTTTTATTTTTTTTTCGAAATATATATATATATTTATATATATATACAAATTTTTTTTTAAATCCAAATTTTGATCCGAAGATCGGGTTTAAAACCATTTGCTCTGATACCAAATTGTAACACCTCAATCCGTCCAGGTCTGCAGCCCCTTTCGGACTAAAGTATAAACTTGGTATTTGTAAACATTCAAAAGGTTTCAAGCATTTTAAAACTTTGTTTCATAATAAAGTATTCAGAATAATAACAGAGTAGTTAATGTTGCGGAAGCTGAATAAATAACAATTACAAAACATAATAATATTATGTCTTTTTAAACTTTAATTCATTTTACACATCCACTTTGACCATCTCGCTCCGTCTGCCGCCAGGATTCCATCACATCATTCTTTTTGTTTACCTGCGTGTAGCAAATAAAACATACTACACGCTCAGCGTTGAAGCTGAGTAAGCATATCTAATGCATCGAACATCCATATAAATTGAATCTCAATTCATAATTTACCATTTGATATCATGCACACAATACATATTTCAAGCTTACATTATTCATAATATTCATAATATTTTATTTTAAGTCATTTCATGATATATTCAATATTCAAAATATTTCATCAGTGCTCTTAAATTATTCTTAATCTAAGGCCAAATCATTTTTATACAAGCTCTTAGCTATTCCTAGTCTAAGGCAATATTTCTAACCAGGCCCTTAAACTATAAATAGTTTAATGCAGAACACAAGAATCGATAATCCACCCTATGAGTCATGTGGATTACGTACCAACCAAACAGTGAACTGTCGGGTGGGTGATATCCGTTCTGGATCCCGTACGTACGTTTTAACCCCGAAATATGAATTGGCCAAGGAGGTATATGTTGGAATGCATGAGTTCAACCCTTTCTATGTTGTTAAGTGTTGACTCACAGGTTTTGATAATTGACAAACACAATTTATTCAAGTCAAGATCAAAGTGCTACAACGACAAACACGAAGACTTGAAGTGCCATTCCTTGAAGTATTCAAGAAGGTGCACAGGATTTTATTGAAGTCCGAGACGCATCCGGAGCGCCTAACGGAGGACTCGGAGGAGTAGAAGATTTCCGAAGACTTTTATTTATTTGAGTCGTAGGAATTTTTGTAAGGATGACAAAAATATATTCTCTCCAAAATTGTTTTTATGGGAGTTAAAATAAAAATTATATTTATTTTTTGAGTCAGTTGAAAAATCTTTTTAACTGTTCGAAATAGTTTTATTCAGTCAGTTACAAAAAGTGTGTCAAACATTTATCAAATGTTTATTTTGATATTATAAAATATTTTTGGTAAGCAAAAATATTTTATTCAAATATTTTTCGTGTACATCGTTTGACACACAAAATAATTTTTGGACTCACTTTTACTCCCTTATTCAAATTCATTGAATAAGAGGAGGAGCGTTCTCTGATTCCCGTTGTCTCAAACAACGAGTGTTACGCCAATTTGCTCTCCATCGCAACTGGCTTGGACCCTTTGTGTTTTGCCCATTATTTCTTTTGGTAATCGATTATATTTCTCTGTTTAATCGATTAGCTGTCGTTTGCATTACATTAATCGATTATTCCTCTTGATTTAATCGATTAGTCCTCTCAGAGCCTTCTAATCGATTAATCCCTTTGCATTAATCGATTATTTACACGTTGAAGGAACTCTGCACAGACTACATTAATCGATTATTGACACTGCATTAATCGATTATTATGCTGCATTTTTTCATCCCAGCTTCTTTTCTTGGACCAACGGATATATTCCTTCAACCCCTATTTAAACACTCTTCCTTGGTCATTTTTCTAATGAACAAGCACTCCTAAAATTCCCCAATCTTGAGGTTATAATCCTCCATTCATTTCTTCCTCAAATTGATATATTTTGAGAGAAAACTAAGTGTTTTCAAGAGAGTGTTCTTGTCATCCATAGAGCTTAATCTTTTCTCATTTCTACTCTTGTGAGAGTTATTGCTGAGAGGTTGAAGAAGATTGTTCTTCTTGTTGTTCAAGGCTTATGTGACTTAAGTCTTGGTTGTGAAGTCTCGTAGAGGGCATATCTACGAGCGGTTGTGTCGAGGCTTGTGGGATTCAAGTTCTCGAGTTGTAAACGGTTTGTTAAGCACCCGTAAGCTTAACGAAAGTAGTGGTAGCTTCGAGAGAGTCTCTCGGGGAACTGGACTAGCCACGAGGTGGTGAACCAGTATACATCGGTGTGTTCTTTCCCTTCTCTATTTTATTTCCGCTGCACTTACGTTTATATTATTAATCCTGCGAAAATCGGTAAACATTCTCAACAACTCTATTCACCCCCCCTCTAGAGTTGCACGCCTTGTCTAACAATTGGTATCGGAGCAGGTATCTCTAACGCTCCTTGTGACGTTTGAGAAAACGATCAAATTTTTTTTGAGAATGTTGAACGCAGGGATAGGAGAAGGGCAATCCACCGTAAGGCCGCCATTTTTTGATGGAACGAATTACTCCTATTGGAAGGAGCGTATGAGAATTTTTGTTCAATCCAATAACTTCAAAATTTGGCTTGCTATCAAGAATGGAGATAGCTTGCCAATGAAGAAGATAGGCGATACACTCATCCCGAAGGACGAGGATGAATATGATGAAGCCGATCTTAAGAAGGCTCAATTGAATGCCACTGCCATCAACTTCTTGTATTGTGCTGTCAACGCCAATGATTATCAAAAGATATCTCGTTTCCAAACCGCCAATCAAATGTGGAACAAGCTCATGATCACATACGAAGGTACGCCTCAAGTTCGTGAATCAAAAATTGATTTACAAACCCATGAATATGAGTTATTTGCTATGAAAGAGAACGAACTTGTGGAAGACATGTTTGGAAGATTTTCAAACATCGTCAACGACCTTGATATGCTTGGAAAGACACTCACCGACAAAGAGTTAGTGAGAAAAATTCTGCGAAGTCTTACCTGTTGTATTTAGGTGCCCTAGCGGCAATCAAATACCTATGTAACTGTACACTTTATCATGAATGAAAGGCCTTGAAGTATGTTTTATATCTCGTGTAACATAACATAGCTTCAGTCCATAGACGATAGCGCTTCAGTAACATAGATGAGGACTACGATGTTCTGATTATGAGACTGTTACTTCTTGATGAAGGCTATGTCTAGAATATCCCTAGTCGCACTTTATGATAATACGGACGTCATAACGTATCAAGACTAGTACGTACGGGATGAGATAGTTGCGTCTCATAGACTATAGGTATTGTGATATCTTAATCTGTACGTAGGTGCATATTATATTGATAATATGTGACTGGATTGACCCATCTTGAGAATACTGCATGGATCTACAGTAATGTGTTTATCAGTATTCTCAAATCGACCTTGCTATAACTATCCTCAGACTTGAAGTTATTACATTCTCTGATATGTGGGGCCGTATGCTTTGACTCATAACTAATGCTATCTGAAATACTGGTAGACGTACAGTTATGCGTTGGGTATGCCGCTAAGCATATTTAGAGATGTGAATAACAGATACAGGATCTGTCCCTTCTACTGTATAGAAGTATAATGTCAATGGGCCCACTGAATAGTAGGACTTGGGAAAGTGCATGGTCATGCCCAGATATGTCGCTATCTAGAGACTGATAAATATCTGATCCCTGCCAGTCTACTTGAGATTCAGTAATAGCTGATTTAACTATACAAGGATACACATCCCATGCCTTGTGTTAAATCATGACATTTAGGACAGAAGGATAATAGTTATAGAACGTCTTGTGTCGTAGAAGATATTGATGAGATGAACGTCTTTTTCATAATCTGGGATAATAATGTGTTGCTAGATACCGCTTATTATCTATGATATTAATTTTATTAATATCATTGCCAGTGTTATGGATACCTAAAGGGTCACACACTTAGGACTTGTAAGGGAGTAGTATACTACACTAGTGGGAGTAATATTAAATATATAGTTGTGATAATTTTATATATATATATATATATATATGTATGTATTTCAAAAAATACATATGTATTTTAAAATTATATTTTGTTTGTGTCATTTTAATTATATGATAATTATATTTTTGACAAAACAAATTTTATTATATATATATATATATATATGTAGCGCCGATATATATATATATATATATATATATATATATATATATATATATATATAATATATATATATATATATATATATATATATATATATATATATATATATATATATATATATATATATATATATATATATATATATATAATATATATATATATATATATATATATATATATATATATATATATATATATATATATATATATATATATATATATATATTACTTTTATTTTCATCATTTTAATTATATGATAATTATTGATGTCAAAATAAAATATGATATATTATAAATTGCTATGGCCGAAAATATCAAAGGGAAAAAATACAAGACATAAATTGATTTTCTACCTAATGATATATTTGATTTTATAATCAAATATTTGATTAACAAAAGTATGCTTGTCTTGTTGTGTTGGTTGGGGACATTACTCTAATCTCATTTTGTTTTTATCCCTAAGCAATTTCCTAGCATTTTCTTAATACATTGTATTATATATAATGTGAGTATCCCTCCCCATTTTAGTAGTGTAATTTTCGGCCATCACAAAGAAGAGAGAAGAAAATTATATTTTGTGTTCAAAGTTATTTTTCTAAAGTGTTAGAAATATACACAAAATATTATAAACAAATATTTATAAGATAAATATTTTACTATATATTTATTACTCCCAAAGTAGTATTATTATAGTTTTTACTATCCTATATTAAACTTGCTAGCACAAGTTTAATCTTGGACTCCGGAGCAAGTTCGTGTGGATACGTTGGAGGCTTCATACGTTTGGCGCTACGTTCATCTCCTCAAAACCATCCCCGACCGTTCCTCCGTTCTCCGTTTTCACCGTTAAGGTAAAATTTCTTACTATAGCTAGTAATTTACGTAAGTTGTTCTTGGGTGGAATCGAGTTTTGGACTATAAATTTTTGTTTTCCGCTGCGTTATCCAAGCCTTGTTTCCCAACAGTGGTATCGGAGCCGGCTTACGAAGTTACTAGTTTAATAGTTTTTACGGTTATTGTTTTTGTAGATTAGTCAATAAATTTTGGAGACAAAAATTTACCCATTAAAATATAATTAGGTGGCCATATTTAGATACTGGACCTAATATAATTTTGTTCAGTAATTTTCGGAATTACTGTTTGGGGTATTTTTATATTATTCTTATTAAGTAGTTTATGCGTAGAATACTTGTTATTTGTGCCATAAATACTTAATATTTATGAAAATTAGATTTTATATTTTCTGGGAAGTATTTGACATGTCAATATAACTCAGAAATTTTAAAATCGATTTTTGGAATTAATTTCCTATTTTTCTATTTTTAAATTCGTTTATTGAATAGAAAATGGGAAAACTTATTTTTGACAATCAAAAATTAATTTTAATTCATACTAAGTTGCGACCAGAGATTTTAAGCTTTTATAAAAATTCTCATAATTTTTAAACACGTAAAAGTATTTATTTTTTATTTTTGAAGTAATTGGATCGGTACTATTCACTAGTCCGATTTTTAATTATTTTAAATTGCAAAATTAATATTTTAAATTCTAGAAAAATCATATTCTGGTTCTGGAAACTATTTTTGACTTGGAAAATAAATTTTTATATTTTTGGAATTTCGAAATATTTTTCACAATATAATTTCGGTTTTCTATCTTTGAAAAATGGTTTTCAAAATTTTAAATTTTATTCATTCTGGAATTTTAGTATTTCCAGATTAATAAAGTTTACTGGGAGTCTCCAATAATTATTTGCTAATTTAGAAAACATATATATATTTAATTCGAAATAAAAGCCCTTTTTCGAATTTAAATATATATAAATACGGTAAATATAAAATATTTTATTTTCTGGAATTTAGAAAATCTAATTTCTAACATTCTGGAAATTTAAAGTATTTTATGATTTTAATTAAATTACTTGCTAGTTTAATTAATTTATTGTTGATAGTTTATTCCGTAGAATAGAATAAACTAGGTCTGGGGCGAGCGCGGTTCGCCCGGTGTATGCTTTAATATATATGATGTGATGCATGTGATGCTTGTATGTATTATTGCATGGTGGATGATTGTGGCTTAGTTATATTTGTTGTAATTTTAAATACGGCCTGCGTGTCGTGCCTCATCTCTATACTCTGGATGTAATTCTCTTCTTTACCTCAAATATTCTTTTCTCTCGAAAATTATAAGAAGACAAGAAGACGAAGTCCGTTTGTGATAGAGAATCCTAAGGAAGACGTGATGGGCCGGAGATAGAGATCTCTTGATCAAGGCGCTATCGTTTGTTTTTCTTTAGGAGCCACAATCATTTCACGTTTTACTTATTATGCATGTGATGTATGATTGAATGTATGCATGTATGTGATTTTCTCTAGTGCATACGCGCGGTGTATGCCATAGGCAAGACTGCGTTATAAATCCCTCATAATTTTAAGTCTGTGCCACCCCGACGCCCCGTCACTCGTCAAACCCAATTTAGATTGGTAACGGACTCACCCAAGTGAGACGCTCGGTTTACGTTGGTTAGGCGCGAAACCCATAACTAGGGTACTAACTCGCCCCGGGTTAGTCTTAACTAAGTCTTGGTCATAAGGATGAGAGACTTAGGGCACTGCGGTAGGATCAATAAATAAAATCAGATCATCCAACCAGAGTTGTAAATTGTTACAATTGGAATTTATTCCTACCAGAAATAATTTAACTGTAGGGCAAGATGCAAAGCACAACTATAGTTAAATGAAATATGGATCTGGCCCAATTAAGAATTTTATTTAAAAGAATCCACCGAACCAAGAGTTGTAATAACAATTGCAATTGGAATGAATTCCTACCTAAATAATTTAACTGTAGGGCAAGATGCAAAGCACAACTATAGTTAAATAAAATATGGATCTTGGCCCGCTAGGGTATTCTTCAAATAGAAACCCCAAGTCAATAGGTTCCGTACCTGAGGGTAGTTGACTTGTTAGAAATAGTGGGAGAGTATTTAATAAAGACCTATTAGATACTTAATTCATGATAATAACTATCTTCGCAAAATTCTGTAGATGGCAAACAACAACACAAACAACCTCGCCCTGCGTTCCATTCTGGATAAAGATAAATTGAACGGAACAAACTTTGTTGACTGGCAACGCAATCTCTGCATTGTTCTCCGCATGGATGAGAAAGAGTATGTGCTCGAAAAGCCCATTCCTCCTACCCCTCCCGCTAACGCCCCGAAAGCGGTCAAAGATGCCTACGAGAAACATGTTAAGGATGACAACCAGGTTAGCTGTGTCATGCTGGCTACCATGATACCCGAGCTGCAAAAACAGAACGAGGACATGAAGGCCCACGAGATGATCGTGGCCTTGCGGCAGCTATACCAGGGGCAATCCAGGCATGAACGTTTTCTCGTGAGTAAGGCTCTCTTTAGTTGCAAGCTCTCTTAAGGGAACCCGGTCGGTCCGCACGTTCTCAAAATGATTGGTTACATAACCAATCTGGGGAAACTCGGGTTCTCCTTGCAGAAGGAGTTGGCAACGGACCTGATCTTGCAGTCGCTCCCTGAGCTAGATAAGGGTTTTGTCATGAACTACATGATGCATGATCTTGAAAAACCCCTTCCGGAGCTTCTTAAAATGCTCCAGACTGCAGAGGAGAACCTTACTAAGGGCAAGGGTGCTTCCGTCCTTATGGTCCAAGGCGGAAAGGGGAAGCCGAAGAAGGGGATTAAGATTAAGGCTAGGACGGTCGGAAAGCCTAAATCGAAGTCCACTTCATCTGCAACCCAGAAACCCATAGGAGGAGTTGCAAAGGGCAAATGTCATCACTGTGGTAAGGCAGGCCACTGGAGAAGAAACTGCAAGACATACCTCGCAACCAAGAAGAAGGAAGGTACGGCCATTTCTTCTGAGGTGTATGTTATAGAAGTTAACATGTCTATATCTTCATCATGGGTACTAGATACTGGATGTGGGTCTCATATCTGTACTACCATGCAGGGACTGAAGCAGAGTAGACGGTTAGCTCGAGGCGAGATTGAACTCCGAGTCGGCAATGGTGCACCTGTTGCAGCTTTGGCAATCGGAACTTATAGTTTAGTCTTGCCTAGTGGTCTAATGTTGGAATTAAACGATTGCTTGTACGTTCCTGCAATTAGCAGAAACATTATTTCTGTTTCATGTCTTGATAAGAGTGGTTTCATCATTTCTATTAAAGACAAGTCCCTTTCCGTTTACAGAAAGAATGTTTTCTATGCTAATGCCAACATGACCAATGGGTTATATGTCCTTGACTTGGACATGCCTGTCTATAACATATCAGCCAAGAGGAACAAACCGAACGGTTTGAACCAAACATACCTATGGCATTGTACGTTAGGCCATATAAACGAGAAATGCATATCCAAGCTACATCGGTCGGGAATGCTGGAGTCATTTGATCTTGAATCATATGACACATGCGAATCTTGTTTATTGGGTAAGATGACCAAATCTTCTTTCACCGGACACGGTGAAAGAGCTGGTGATCTTCTGGCACTCATTCATAGTGATGTGTGCGGGCCTTTCAATACAACTACACGAGGTGGTTATTCATACTTCATCACTTTTACTGATGACCTCAGTAGATATGGCTATGTGTATCTCATGAAACACAAGTCAGAATCCTTTGAAATGTTCAAAGAATTCAGGAATGAAGTTGAAAAACAACTTGGCAAAAGTATTAAAACACTACGATCCGATCGAGGTGGAGAATACTTAAGTGGTGAGTTCGATGACTATCTTAGAGAGCATGGGATTTTATCCCAACTCACACCTCCTGGGACTCCACAATGGAATGGTGTCTCTGAAAGGAGGAATCGAACCCTGCTTGACATGGTTCGTTCTATGATGGGTCATTCGACTCTACCAGAATCATTCTGGGGGTATGCGCTGAGCACTGCAATATATACTCTTAACCGAGTTCCAACCAAGGCGGTTGAAGGAACACCATACCAGCTATGGACGGGCAAATGCCCGGTTCTGTCACACTTAAAGATTTGGGGCTGTGAGGCTTATGTCAAACGTCTTTTGACGAATGGCAAGCTTGACGCCAAATCTGATAAGTGTTTCTTCGTGGGATACCCAAAGGAAACTCAAGGGTATTCATTCTATCACCCTATCGATAAGAAGGTATTCATTGCTCGCAATGGTGTCTTCCTCGAGAAGGAATTTCTCTCCATCGCAACTAGCGGGAGAAAGATAGAGCTCGAAGAAATTCGAGACGACGAAGAAACTACCGCGCCGGTTCTGGAACATGAGCTAGAGGAACAAACTGTTGTACCTCAAAATGCTCAAGATACACAAGAACCCCGTGGGTCTAACCGGTTACGCACACAACCTGAAAGGTATGGATTCCTCCTAACCTTTGAGGGTGACGTAATGCTTATCGACCAGGATGAGCCGGAGACCTACCTCGAGGCAATCAGTTGTCCCGAGGCTGAGGAATGGCGTCAAGCCATGCAGTCCGAAATGGATTCCATGTACACCAACCAAGTATGGACTTTGGTTGATGCATCCGAAGGGATCAAACCCATTGGGTGCAAATGGGTCTTCAAAAAGAAGACTGACATGGATGGTAAGGTGCAAACCTTCAAGGCACGATTGGTAGCAAAAGGATATCGTCAAATACATGGTATCGACTATGACGAAACTTTTTCTCCAGTTGTCATGATTAAATCCATTCGGATCTTACTTGCTATCGCAGCATACCATGATTACGAAATCTGGCAGATGGACGTCAAAACGGCTTTCCTTAATGGAAACCTCCTTGAGGATGTCTTTATGACACAACCTGAAGGGTTTTGCGCTTCTGAAGAATCTACCAAGGTATGCAAGTTGCAGCGATCAATCTACGGATTGAAGCAAGCCTCACAGAGTTGGAACATCCGCTTTCACGAAACTGTCATCGGCTTTGGTTTTGAAAGAAATTCGGATGAATCTTGTGTATACAAGAAGGTCAGTGGGAGTGCTGTAGTCTTCCTTGCTCTGTATGTTGATGACATACTGCTCATAGGAAACGATATTCCTACTTTAACCACCGTCAAAACGTGGTTGAGTAAGAGTTTCTCTATGAAGGACTTGGGAGATGCCAGTTATGCACTTGGCATAAGGATCTATAGGGATGGATCACGGAAGCTGTTAGGTCTCAGTCAAAGTACATACATAGACAAGGTCCTTGCTAGATTCAGCATGTCTGAGTCGAAACGAGGAAGTTTGCCTATGGCCCAAGGCACGAGTCTTTCCAAGACTCAGGGTGCTTCCACTCCGGAGGAAGTAGAACGCATGAGAAATGTTCCTTATGCGTCGGCCATTGGATCCATCATGTATGCGATGGTATGTACGAGACCTGATGTCGCCTTTGCTCTGAGTGTCACGAGTAGATACCAGTCCAACCCTGGCGAAAGCCATTGGACGGCTGTGAAGAACATCCTTAAATACTTCCGTAGGACTAAGGATGCCTTCCTGGTATATGGCGGAAAAGAAGAGCTCAGTATTGTTGGATATACTGATGCCAGCTTCCAAACTGATAGAGATGACTTCAAGTCGCAGGCAGGGTATGTGTTTTGTTTGAATGGCGGAGCTGTTACCTGGAAGAGTTACAAGCAAGATACTACCGCTGATTCCACTACAGAAGCAGAGTACATGGCTGCAGCCGAAGCAGCCAAGGAAGCTGTGTGGCTCAAGAATTTTATTACTGAGCTTGGAGTGGTTCCTAGCATCAAGAACCCTATACCGTTGTTTTGCGACAACAATGGGGCAATTGCACAAGCGAAAGAACCTCGGTCTCACCAGAAGACCAAACACATCGTTAGACGTTATCACATCATACGAGAAATCGTTGCACGTGGGGACGTTGAGATTTGCAAGATAGGTACAGACGACAATATCGCAGATCCGTTGACGAAGGCTTTGGGAAAGCCTAAACACGAGAGTCATACGTGGTCCATGGGCATTCGAGAAATGCTTGATTGGCCTTAGGGCAAGTGGGAGATTGTTGTATTTAGGTGCCCTAGCGGCAATCAAATACCTATGTAACTATACACTTTATCATGAATGAAAGGCCTTGAAGTATGTTTTATATCTCGTGTAACATAACATAGCTTCAGTCCATAGACGATAGCGCTTCAGTAACATAGATGAGGACTACGATGTTCTGATTATGAGACTGTTACTTCTTGATGAAGGCTATGTCTAGAATATCCCTAGTCGCACTTTATGATAATACGGACGTCATAACGTATCAAGACTAGTACGTACGGGATGAGATAGTTGCGTCTCATAGACTATAGGTATTGTGATATCTTAATCTGTACGTAGGTGCATATTATATTGATAATATGTGACTGGATTGACCCATCTTGAGAATACTGCATGGATCTACAGTAATGTGTTTATCAGTATTCTCAAATCGACCTTGCTATAACTATCCTCAGACTTGAAGTTATTACATTCTCTGATATGTGGGGCCGTATGCTTTGACTCATAACTAATGCTATCTGAAATACTGGTAGACGTACAGTTATGCGTTGGGTATGCCGCTAAGCATATTTAGAGATGTGAATAACAGATACAGGATCTGTCCCTTCTACTGTATAGAAGTATAATGTCAATGGGCCCACTGAATAGTAGGACTTGGGAAAGTGCATGGTCATGCCCAGATATGTCGCTATCTAGAGACTGATAAATATCTGATCCCTGCCAGTCTACTTGAGATTCAGTAATAGCTGATTTAACTATACAAGGATACACATCCCATGCCTTGTGTTAAATCATGACATTTAGGACAGAAGGATAATAGTTATAGAACGTCTTGTGTCGTAGAAGATATTGATGAGATGAACGTCTTTTTCATAATCTGGGGATAATAATGTGTTGCTAGATACCGCTTATTATCTATGATATTAATTTTATTAATATCATTGCCAGTGTTATGGATACCTAAAAGGTCACACACTTAGGACTTGTAAGGGAGTAGTATACTACACTAGTGGGAGTAATATTAAATATATAGTTGTGATAATTTTATATATATATATATATATATATATATATATATATGTATGTATGTATGTATTTCGAAAAATACATATGTATTTTAAAATTATATTTTGTTTGTGTCATTTTAATTATATGATAATTATATTTTTGACAAAACAAATTTTATTATATATATATATATATATATATATGTAGCGCCGATATATATATATATATATATATATATATATATATATATATATATATATATATATATATATATATATATATATATATATATATATATATATATATATTACTTTTATTTTCATCATTTTAATTATATGATAATTATTGATGTCAAAATAAAATATGATATATTATAAATTGCTATGGCCGAAAATATCAAAGGGAAAATACAAGACATAAATTGATTTTCTACCTAATGATATATTTGATTTTATAATCAAATATTTGATTAACAAAAGTATGCTTGTCTTGTTGTGTTGGTTGGGGACATTACTCTAATCTCATTTTGTTTTTGTCCCTAAGCAATTTCCTAGCATTTTCTTAATACATTGTATTATATATAATGTGAGTATCCCTCCCCATTTTAATAGTGTAATTTTCGGCCATCACAAAGAAGAGAGAAGAAAATTATATTTTGTGTTCAAAGTTATTTTTCTAAAGTGTTAGAAATATACACAAAATATTATAAACAAATATTTATAAGATAAATATTTTACTATATATTTATTACTCCCAAAGTAGTATTATTATAGTTTTACTATCCTATATTAAACTTGCTAGCACAAGTTTAATCTTGGACTCCGGAGCAAGTTCGTGTGGATACGTTGGAGGCTTCATACGTTTGGCGCTACGTTCATCTCCTCAAAACCATCCCCGACAGTTCCTCCGTTCTCCGTTTTCATCGTTAAGGTAAATTTCTTACTATAGCTAGTAATTTACGTAAGTTGTTCTTGGGTGGAATCGAGTTTTGGACTATAAATTTTTGTTTTCCGCTGCGTTATCCAAGCCTCGTTTCCCAACATTACCAAGGAATGGGAGTCGAAGGTTAACTCCATTTACGAAGGCCGAGATTACAACGTCATCACATACGACGGTCTTCAAGGTAACCTTATCACTTACAAAACAAATCATCTTTCTCATACTCTTGACGTTAAGAAGAGAACGGGAATTGCTTTTAAAGCATCTTCTTCTCAAAAAGTAGAGATTGGTGATTCGGATTCGGATAGTGATAGTGATAGTGATTCTAGCACTTCCTGTGATATTTTGGTTGAATGTTTTAACGAGTTTTTGAAACATGAGCTAAACAAGAGCAAGAAGAAAAGCACCCCAAAATGTCACAAGTGCGGAAAGCTTGGCCACCAAAAATTTGAGTGCCCGAAGCTCAAGAAGATGAGCAAACAAGATGAATTCGCGTATTTTTCGTGGAAGTATGATGAACCTTCCAAAGACGATTGCCTCATCGCTCTTGAAGAACAAGATGGGTGGTCGGGTACATGACGCACATGGAAGGCGTGCTTGAAGACTACAAATTTGTAGTGGATGCTCCAAGCACTTAGCCAAAGAGATTGCATCAAAGGGGAGTCATTATATATTTTTTAATGAATTTATATGAATTTATTTGGGGAATTTACATAGGATGTTTTGCATATAGTAAGGGGGAATTTATTGCTATATGTGTTAATCTTTTTGTATGCTTTATTTATTTAAGGGGAGATAGCATACTTTAAGGGGGAAGTTTTTTATTTCCTAGATATGCATGTTTTTTAGGGGCAATGTGATTTTTGTATGAGTTCTTTTGTTGCATTATTTTTGATAATGCCAAAAGGGGGAAGAGTATAGGAGTATATGCCTTATTTTGTTATTTGTTGATAGCATATCCTCCATGTGTTTGTCATTATCAAAAAGGGGGAAATTGTTGGAATGCATGAGTTCAATCCTTTCTGTGTTGTTAAGCGTTGACTCACAGGTTTTGATAATTGACAAACACAATTTATTCAAGTCAAGATCAAAGTGCTACAACGACAAACACGAAGAGTTGAAGTGCCATTCCTTGAAGTATTCAAGAAGGTGCACAGGATTTTATTGAAGTCCGAGTCGCATCCGGAGCGCCTAACGGAGGACTCGGAGGAGTAGAAGATTTCCGAAGACTTTTATTTATTTGAGTCGTAGGAATTTTTGTAAGGATGACAAAAATATCTTCTCTCCAAAATTTATTTTATGGGAGTTAAAATAAAAATTATATTTATTTTTTGAGTCAGTTGAAAAATCTTTTTAACTGTTCAAAATAGTTTTATTGAGTCAGTTACAAAAAGTGTGTCAAACATTTATCAAATGTTTATTTTGATATTATAAAATATTTTTGATAAGCAAAAATATTTTATTCAAATATTTTTCGTGTACATCGTTTGACACACAAAATAATTTTTGGACTTACTTTTACTCCCTTATTCAAATTCATTGAATAAGAGGAGGAGCGTTCTCTGATTCCCGTTGTCTCAAACAACGAGTGTTACGCCAATTTGCTCTCCATCGCAACTGGCTTGGGCCCTTTGTGTTTTGCCCATTATTTCTTTTGGTAATCGATTATATTTCTCTGTTTAATCGATTAGCTGTCGTTTGCATTACATTAATCGATTATTCCTCTTGATTTAATCGATTAGTCCTCTCAGAGCCTTCTAATCGATTAATCCCTTTGCATTAATCGATTATTTACACGTTGAAGGAACTCTGCACAGACTGCATTAATCGATTATTGACACTGCATTAATCGATTATTATGCTGCATTTTTTCATCCCAGCTTCTTTTCTTGGACCAACGGATATATTCCTTCAACCCCTATTTAAACACTCTTCCTTGGTCATTTTTCTAATGAACAAGCACTCCTAAAATTCCCCAATCTTGAGGTTATAATCCTTCATTCATTTCTTCCTCAAATTGATATATTTTGAGAGAAAACTAAGTGTTTTCAAGAGAGTGTTCTTGTCATCCATAGAGCTTAATCTGTTCTCATTTCTACTCTTGTGAGAGTTATTGCTGAGAGGTTGAAGAAGATTGTTCTTCTTGTTGTTCAAGGCTTATGTGACTTAAGTCTTGGTTGTGAAGTCTTGTAGAGGGCATATCTACGAGCGGTTGTGTCGAGGCTTGTGGGATTCAAGTTCTCGAGTTGTAAATGGTTTGTTAAGCACCCGTAAGCTTAACGAAAGTAGTGGTAGCTTCGAGAGAGTCTCTCGGGGAACTGGACTAGCCACGAGGTGGTGAACCAGTATACATCGGTGTGTTCTTTCCCTTCTCTATTTTATTTCCGCTACACTTACGTTTATATTATTAATCCTGCGAAAATCGGTAAACATTCTCAACAACTCTATTCACCCCCCCTCTAGAGTTGCACGCCTTGTCTAACAATTGGTATCGGAGCAGGTATCTCTAACGCTCCTTGTGACGTTTGAGAAAACGATGAGTCATGTGGATTACGTACCAACCGAACAGTGAACTGTCGGGTGGGTGATATCCGTTCTGGATCCCGTACATACGTTTTAACCCCGAAATATGAATTGGCCAAGGAGGTATATCTTAGAGTTTTCTAGATATCCTTAATAATCATCATCAATTTTCCAAGTGGGTATATCTTAGAGTTCTTCTAGATATCCTTAACAATATACATCATTTTCATAATCATCAATATATTCATTTTTTAATCATAATTTAATCATTCGTAATTATTATTTTTATAATAATATTCATCAAAGTCTAATCATAAACAACATCAATAATAATCATCACAATATCTAATAACAAATAGCGGCCTAGCATCGAGTGTTAACACCTTAGCTTACCGTCATACATCACATAAAATTTTATTTGTCAAAACTTCATTTTTATTTTATCACATAAAATTTTATTTGTCAAAACATCATTTTTATTTTTAACAATTATTTTTATATTGATCATAATTAATTGGTATATATAAAAATAGGATTTTATAGCTTCAAAAATAGCATTTTTGGGCTTAAAAATGTTCATAACGGTCGACCGTTGGGTCCAAACGGTCGTCCGTTCCGTTGGAAAAATGCAGGGAATTGAAGGTTTACTATTCATCATCTTCAACCTCTAACCCATTTTTCTCAAGTTCCATTTTTGGTTACCAAACTTCAATTAAACTATATAGAAATGTTCTCCAAGGTTCGTAGATCATTTTAGAGGCATCAATTCGAAGTTTTAACTACAAATTCAAGGCATGGTTCTTCACATATGTCAAACACAAAACTCAACCAAATGACCATTTATGAACGTAGAAACGATCTATACGAACATTCTAATCACTAGATATATCTACGGGCTTACTTCGGAGTGAAACGATAATTCTGGCGGAAAAACGGTGAAACTTCCGGCGAACACCACGGCTTGCTCCGGCGACGGGAAGCTCTCCGGACAGCTTCTCTCAATTCTCTGAACTCTCCTCTAACTAATGGGATGATTTTGGTGGGGAGATGATGAAGAATGAATGACCCTATATATAAGCCTGGGAGAGGGAGTGGCGTGTTGGAGCTCTGTGATTTCCGATCGTCTAAGTGGAGGAGGCGGCTGCTTATTTAATTCCTTCCAGTTTAGTTTGATTAAATTACCTCAATTGGGGTACACTTTTTGGTCCAATTTTATCCAAATTGAAATCCGTTCACACCGTTGCGATCAGACAGTCAAACTCTATTTAATGATATAATTTTTATATTTATTTGAAATACTTTTTCTGACAGCTTATTTTTGGGTGTTTACTTTGATAGAGTCAAAATTGAATTAATTGATATGTAATTAAAATTAGTCTCATATTCAACCAATAATATTAAATATAAATATTTAATTCAATAAGTCATTTTACAAAAGTTCACTTCTTTGACTTTTTCTCATTTTTATACAAATTACATATTTAAAATGTCATAACTGAACCTCTGTACATCAGATTTACTCATAAAATAAACCGTTGGATTCGTCTCTTCGAGACCTATCCATAAAAGTCAATCTTAACAAAAATCATTGACTCCAAAAATTCCTTCGTTTTTGGTCAAACATAGAAATAATATTTTTGTTGAGTCAAAATATTATTTCTAAAATACTTTTATTATAAAATAATATAACTTTTAGACCATATTTTGGGGCGTTACAATATATATATATATATATATATATATATATATATATATATATATATATATATATATATATATATATATATATATATATATATATATATATATATATATATATATATATATATATATATATATATATATATATATATATATATATATATATATATATATATATATATATATATTTATTTATATATATATATATTTATATATATATATATGGGTTGGTTCCTGTGAGAATGACTCTTGGTGAAAGAAATAAGAATAATCTTGATCCTTTAGATTAGATGCATTGGATGGCTATGATTAAAAATAAATAGATGGCTCTCCCAATTTAAATATGGAATGTAATAAATATGATGCAGTAAATTAGGAATTGATTCTCCTTATGTCATTAATTAAGAAGGGCAGAAAAGTAATTAGAAACTATTACAATTCTCGTACGGATAACAACGAACGGGAAAGATGAACGGCCCTGGAAATAAAAAATATATAAAATTATGAACTTATAATTTATTCAGAATTTTACAAAATAAACAAAGTCGAAAAATAACTTTATATATCTTCAAAAAGCTATGTTGTATAAGGACATTAAGCACTGGACAGCAATGACATTATGCACAGGGCTGCGAGGACATTATGAACTAGGACCGAATGCAGCGAGGTCTTTATGAACTAATCCTGCAAAACAAAACACCACGGAAGGACAGCGGAGTCGCCGGAGTTGTCCTTAAGGCAGTAGTGCCCGCCTACGGTACCGGAAAAACGTGGGCACTCTCCTCCCAGGATAAAACCGCTATCGTGTGTGGAGATTGTACGGACCAACCACACACCAACGAACAAGAACAACGTAGGAACGTTGGCAACCAAAAACTTTAAAGGGGATGGCCCGAAATTTGGCCGAAAGATCAAGAGCTCTCTCTAAAAATTAAACAAGAAAGTTTTCCCTTTCTTTTTTTTTCTTTTCTCACGTATGAAACAATAAAGAGAATGGAGAGAGCCTTTGATTTTATAACCAAGTCATTTTAAAAAATGTAACTCCTACACCATTAATCCATGACATTTGTGGCACACTTAATATCGTGTTAATGGTGATTAATTATCCATTAACACGTCTGTTACGCTACGCTCCGTTTAAAATTTGTCCCGAATAATTGGAGATTAATGGCCACTTAACTCCGTAAAAATGGACTAATTTTAAACAATACGTAAAATTAATAATAGAAGATTGGTTCGGTAAAATTGCAAAATTGCAATCCTTACCATATTTTTCTATTAACCGGTTAACTCTGAGAATAAATTTCTTATTCACCCTCTACCATTTTTGGCGTATAAATTATCAAAACATTTATCTCATTTAAGAGAATACACGTCCATTAATTAACGGTTAAAAATCGTTAGTGGACCTATTGACATATATACCCAAGTTGGTCCATTTAATGCCTATTAAAAATGCCAAAAATTCCAACAATCCCCCACATGAATGAAAAATTGATTTGGGGGTCGACAACATCCCACGGTTGAAAACCTGCAAAGAACAGGTAAGTGTCTCCACTTTTGAACATGTCCCTTGTAAAGTATACATTTTTTACTGGCTGTTTAGTAGAACGCGATGTCTTTGAACTGTACTGCCGCTTGTGTAAACGATAGTATACCATACACAGATTCCAACCAAACGTCGTTCTATTCTCATGGTTGTTCCAATTTTGGTCGTGGGACACGCGCCTGGTTTTGCGAGAGTGTTTAGAGTACTAAGCCCAAGATCCTCCGTTTGAAGCGACCACACTTCACTCTTACATAGGTGATTTTTTAAGAGTATCCCGATTACACCACTTAGACCACCGTCTCTATTGGTTAAGAATCATTAAAGCATATTTATATGTTAACCTCATCATTTCAGAGAGTCACTGTCTTCAGCAAGAACAGAAGAGACTGACCAGAGGTTCCGGTACTGCCCCCACAGTGACCACGCTTCATCCTACAAGTAGGTTGTCCCATTGAACCTGGGTACCAGCCCGGTTGGGTTTTCCTTCATAGGACTGTCCTAGCACAAGAGCTTTAAACCCATTCCTGCCACCAACTTCTCATGCAACTCATTTGTTAACCGTTTGGTTAGCGGATCCGCCAGATTATCTTTTGACTTCACATAGTCAATTGTGATAATCCCAATTGTGAGAAGTTGTTTAATGGTTTTGTGTCTACGACGAATATGTCTAGACTTACCATTATACATGTTACTCTTTGCACGTGTTCTTATGTATTTCTAGATTATCAGACCTATACACTAAGAATCGATACGCGCTATCACTGTAGGCAATAAAGATTCCATCAACGGTCTTTGGACCAATCTTTATTTTCTTTAGTGGTGGTGCTAAAACTTTTGCAAGGCACCCCCATACTTTCAGGTATTTATAGGAAGATTTCCTATTATACCACAACTCGTAAGAAGTCTTAACGAGTTTCTTTCATGGTATTTTATTTAACAAATAATTTCTAGATAAAATACCCTCCCTTAGGACCAATTTCCTTCTTGTCCTTGTTTGACTTGGGCCCTTTGGAAGAACCCTCTTTGGGTGGCACCACCACATTGGCCTTAGCAGTAGCTACTTTCTTCTCGCGAGTGAGACCCTCTTCACAGATCTGGAGACGAACAAGCAACTATTCTAAGGTCATCTCTTTCCGTTTGAGCTTGAGATTGCTTCGGAACTCATCCCAGGCTGGCGGGAGCACATGAATAATCGCCGCCACTTGGAATGCCTCACTGAGTCCCATTCCCTCGTCAGTGCACTCATTAAAAAATGAGGATCAATTCTTTAGCTTGACTGACCACGGGTTTTGAATCCACCATCTTAAAATCCAAAACCTTACCGACAACGAATTTCTTCGCACCGGCGTCCTCAGCCTCGTATTTGTTGGACAGTGTAGTCCATAACTCCTTTGCGGATGCAGCCTTGCTATAAACAGCATATAAGGCATCGCTCAAACAATTTACGATAAGGTTAAGGCACGTATAGTTATTCGCTATCCATGCCTCCTTAGCCTGAACTATTGGCTCGTCCGCGTTCTCCCCCACAACAGGGGGATCCTCCCTCAAGTACCTCGAAAGGTTGAGGGTGGTCAGCCAAAATAACATCCTTTGCTGCCATGTTTTAAACCCAACACCTTTGAACTTTGTCGGTTCTTTGACATAGTTCGCAGGCAGCATGACAGTACGATGTCCGACCGGTGCAAATGTGAAGACACCCGTGTTCGGTCCAAGTGAGGAAATGACCGGTATGGCCGAAGCCATATTCGGTCTGAGTGGGGTGACCATTGCAGCCGTACCGCAGTTGGTCTATTAACCGAGGTGACCAGAGCGGACCCCATAGTCGCGCTCGATCCAACGAAGGTGATGATCGGAGTGGACCCCACGACCACACTCGATCCAAAAGGAACGTTGATCGGAGTGGTCTGCCCAACAGAGCCACCCAATCCAGCCGAAACGTTCACAACCGGAGTCTCGGAATTACTCCCGTTTCCGGTGTGAGCGTCAAAACCGAATCCGTCCATACCCGCCATCGTGCACGGATATGACTACTACCTTAAGATTGTTACAATTCTCGTACGGATTACAACGGACGAGAAAGATGAAGGGCCCTGGAAATAATAAATAAATAAAATTCTGAATTTATAATTTATTCAGAATATTACAAAATAAACAAAGTCGAAAAATAACTTTCTATATCTTCAAAAAGCCTTGTTGTATAAGGACATTAAGCACTGGACAACAATGACGTTATGCACAGGGCTGCGAGGATATTATAAAGTAGGACAGAATGCAGCGAGGTCTTTATGAACTAATCCTGCAAAATAAAACACCACGGAAGGACAGCGGAGTTGCCGGAGCTGTCCTTAAGGCAGTAGTGCCCGCCTACCGTACCAGAAAAACGTGGGCACTCTCCTCCCAGGATAAAACCGCTATCCTGTGTGGAGATTGTACAGACCAACCAAACACCAACGAACAAGAACAACGTAGGAACGTTGGCAACCAAAAACTTTAAAGGGGATGACCGGAAATTTGGCCGGAAGATCAAGAGCTCTCTCTAAAAATTAAACAAGAAACTTTTTCCCTTTCTTTTTTTTCTTTCTCACGTATGAAACAATGAAGAGAATGGAGAGAGCCTTTGATTTTATAACCAAGTCATTTTAAAAAATGTAACTCCTACACCATTAATCCATGACATTTGTGGCACACTTAATATCGTGTTAATGGTGATTAATTATCCATTAACACGTCTGTTACGCTACGCTCCGTTTAAAATTTGTCCCGAATAATTGGAGATTAATGGCCAGTTAACTCCGTAAAAATGGACTAATTTTAAACAATACGTAATATTAATAATAGAAGATTGGTTCAGTAAAATTGCAAAATTGCAATCCTTACCATATTCTTCTATTAAAAGGTTAACTCTGAGAATCAATTTCTCATTCACCCTCTACCATTTTTGGCGTATAAATTATCAAAACATTTATCTCATTTAAGAGAACACACATCCATTAATTAACGGTTAAAAACCGTTAGTGGATCTATTGACAAATATAACCAAGTTGGTCTATTTAATGCCTATTAAAAATGCTAAAAATTCCAACAGAAACTACTAAACAAATCGTGCAGATCTATATGACCCATTGCCGAATAACTTCATTCCAAAAGGAGCATTACACAAAAAAACTTTCATTTAAAATCAAATATTAAAATGATAGCATTGATATTCTAGGGTCGTTAGCTTGTTGCATAAAAAGTATTATAATATGACTTCAATTACATTTATAGTATGTTTGGGAACATGGATTTGGATTTCAAATCCAGATTTGGCTCAAATTCCATGTTTGGGAAACTTAAAAATTTTGAATTTGGATTTGAATCAAATTCTTCTCATTTATAACAAAGCTTAATTTTAAATCGACGCACCTCCCCTTGTCATTTGAAATTCAAAATTTCAAATTTTGGAATTGAAATACATGAATTGAAATGAAATCCTAGTTTCCAAACATTACCTTAATCAATTTATTGGATTGTCTATTAAGTTTTCGTACACAAGTTTATTCTTGCCAAATAATATATCGTTGGAAATCTCTTGTCGAGATCTATCTAACGACACCATACCAATCTTGAGTATAAAATTGTGATGATATTTTCTTCTCACATTTCAAAGTAAGAAAAGTAATATTTGTGAATCCATTTTCTCTATAATTTAACCATATAAATATATAATAATTATTAGGCCGGGTTTTTTATATTTTACAAAAGATCTAAATGCTACTCCCTCAACCTGAAGTTAACACTTCGAGTTTGACTCGACACGGTATTTCAGAAGAGTGAAATTTTATAGTTGAAAATGAATCTAATTTAGAAAATAGTTTTACTATTCTAATTTTATGAATCTCTCAAGAAGATGCACTTTGATCTACTGTGAATACATGTGATGCTTGATATATGCATTGTGTTTTTTCTTTAGATTTTATTCATTTTTTATTATATTAATTTATGAATTAGTGAATAATGACTTATGAGTAACTTAGTATGTAAAGAGAAACCATGAGAATGCATTGTATTTAATACAAGTGTAAGGGGCTGTTTGGCAACTTCTGAATCGGTAAGTGCTGAACTAGTAAGAGCTCTGAACCATTAAGTGCTGAACCAGTAAGAGGTCTGAACCATTAAGAGCTAGTATATTGCTTAACTATTTAGAGACAAATGTCTGATCAATTCAGATAAGAGGTCTTAACCATTCAGACTCTGTATAATACTTAACCATTCAGAGGCAAATCTCTTAACCATTCAGACATCTGAACCATTAAGAGGCTGAAACAAACAGTCTGAACCATTAAGTGCTGAACCATTCAGACATCTGAACCATTAAGAGGCTGAAACAAACAGCCCCTAAATGTGTAATACAAATTTGAGAAATATTTTGCCTAAGTAGAATCTGATCCCAGGTCTGTAGTCCGTACCTCTCTACCATTTCAGTTTACATGCAACGATTTGTTTTTCAAAGAGATTCTTATCTTGCACTTTGACCAATAATATTTGCATTTTAATCTTTTTTTAATACACATTTTAATATTTTAAAAATTGCTTCATTCAATTCATCATGTTTTTAACTAAAATTCAAATATATCACATAAATTTTAAATGCATCATCATTCACAAGAATTTCACTATCTAGAACATATATGTGCATCATATCTGTGTTAGGAGAACTTCATCATCTCTTGAATGAATTTTACTTTGTTTTTCTAAGAATGCACATGAATAGAATACATTATCTTTTACCATATTTCTAAGAATGCATTGCTTTATCATGCAAATGCATTACCTATATCGTGATAATGCACAATAACAGAATCTCATGCACACTTTAGATATTAAACTTTATTAACAATGCAAAACATGTCACAATACATCTTGAATTCTATGTGATGCATAACTACAGTGTATACGAGTACATAAATTCCATCCCAACTATACTTTGAAGTTTAATTAATATAATATAGTATTAATATGGGTTGTAAACTTAAGATAAAATTTCATCCCATAAAAAATAAACATTGAATTGCAACAACTGAAATTACAAAAAAAAGATATTCATTCCAAACATGATAATGCATATATATATTCCACAAGATTTCAAATAATTTAATTCTATATTTAACACACAATAATTGCTACTACACATTAACGATTATGCACTATTCTCTTTATGATTATGCACTTTGTTAATCCAATGTATACAGTGTACTACTCCAGCAAAAACAAAAAAATTCAAAAAAAAAAAGTTAAGCCCAACCCTACAAATAGGCCAACGAAATTCTTACCAAAAAAATATGACAATAATAAAGAAAAAACTTAACGCAAAAACTGGGAAATATTGGAGCTCAAATTTGCACTGTGAATAGTACCGACGAATCCCAAATCATGCTCAAAACTCAAGAATTAATTGTTGGAATAGAATTCCAACTTAAAATTACTCAAGGAGCACCCCCACAGCAACAAAAATCATCCAAATCCACCCACAAAATTGAAGGGAACGGTACTTTAAAGATTCGGCGTGAATAGTTTTAAGAAGAACAACACCCCAACTTTCTTAGAGAGAGAAAACTCTTGCCAATTAAGGGATAGAGGGCGCAAGTCTTACGGAAGCTGAGTAACTACCAAATTATGTGAAAGTACAATACTAACCCACAGCGGAACATCATTTCATTCATTTCATTAAAAACTCGAGATCCAATAACTTTGGTTCAATGACCAAGATTCATTCTTATTTCTTTCATTAAATCTCATTCTTACCTGAATCTATATATATATATATATATATGCATATGTCTCGGAATTATTCTACAATTTTAGCGTGGTACAACTCACCAATTTCGTTGAGCGCGTAGTTTTGCAATTTTGTTGGGCTAAACATAGGTAGCAAGAGGATAATTACGGAACCACTTCCGGAAGGTATTGAATAAGAGGAGGTGCAGGGATTGCAGACAAATGTTTGATCATCAGTATTTTTATTTGAGTCATTATTTAATGGTTGTTGTATCTCTACTTTACTTTAAAAAATATTTTTAAATGAGTCATGATCTATAGTTTGTAATTTGATGTTGATTAAGCACTTGTCATTTTCAAATGTCCATAAAGATTTTATTTAACTCCATTTCACCTTAATATGTATATGTGTAATTTTGGGTTATATGGGTTACGGTGTTACATGTATTAAATTTAAAAAGTGTCGAAAGAGTGTGTGTCACAAAAAATTATAAATATATAACTGGTTTTGTTTTAAGATAAAGTGTATATATATATATATATATATATATATATATGTATATATATATATATATATATATATATATATATATATATATATCTAGACACACACGCACATATAACTTTTATTTATGTAAAACTATTAATTCATGGTCAAAGTTAGCTAAGTAGTAAAACTAAAACAAATAATTTGGGGCAAAGAAAGTGCTAAAATTTTTAGAGAGTTTTTTTAAACAAATAACCTTAAATACGAGGTAAACATAGTTTTTTTCTTGAAATTGAGTGACATGTTTTTATATACTCTCTCCATCCAAAAATAAAGCACGTTCAATTTATGATATTTGACGGTTATTATTTTAAAATCAATAAAAATAAAAATTGGTGTAGAACTAAAAAATAAAAATTACTCGGAGTATATTTTAAAAAAGTACATTATAAGTTCTACAAAACAAGTTGTCAGAAAATTATTTTATTTTATCAAATTATAGAAGAACAATGTATAACTAAAATAATGTTAGTTTAACTTGTAAATAGTAACTAAAATTTTTATTTTAGTACGAAAGAAGTACTCGAAATAAGATTTTACATTTTGATAATGTTATACGAAGTACCATATATTATATTTCATAGTGGCATTATTGATATTATAAATTCTATTTTGTGATAAAAAATAAAATTCTTATCAAACCTTTTGATTCTTTTTTGTTTGTTTTATATGAATACCATTTTTTTTGGGACCATGCTAGTGCCACCACATGAGTGCTACCATGGGTGCACCCATGCTTCGCACAGACAAACATGGACGATAATTGTCTGTGCGATACAGACAATTATCGTTTGTATTTGTTTGTGCGAAGTATGGGTGCACCCATGGTAGCACCCATGTGGTGGCACGCTATCATTTTCCTTTTTTTGAGGGACATGAATACCATTTGGACCATGCTACACTTACACCAACAAATATACCCCATTTGTACACCACAGGTTTGCACAAACATTTCGATGGTTTACACCAACACAAGTGTTGGTGCGTTTAACAAAAATTACTTTTACACCAACATAAAATGTTGGTGCAAAACTGCGGGGTACAAATGTTGGGGGATCCATACCATTTTGGTCTTTCTATTTCGGAAGGATCATGGTACACTTACACCAAAAAATATACCCCATTTGTACACCACAGGTTTGCACAAATATTTCGATGATTTACACCGACACAAGTGTTGGTGCGTTAATAAATATTCACACGGACACAAATGTTGGTGCGTTTAACAAAAATTAGTTTTACCGTGTTGGTGCAAAAGTGCTTGCAAACCTTTCCTACAGCATAATCCATTTCGGAAATCTACTTGACATCTTTAGGCTATTTTCCGGAGGACCTGAACCGCAGAAACCCCTCGTCTAAGGAGATGGCCGACGTGACTACTTCCGTCATCCATGAAGTCCTAGGCGGGCGGCTACGAAACGTGGACCAGCCAATCGTCGACTACATCATCAACGTACTTGCTGATGAGGACTTCGACTTCGGCCTTGATGGAGACGGTGCTTTGGAAGCAATCGGCGATCTCCTTGTCGACTCAGATTGCGCCTGTGACTACTCTGAATGTCGCACGGTAGAACTTCGATTCGTCACTGTAACTTATTATTTTTAGTTCAATATTTTGTTTTGAGTGGAAGTGCTCTAAAATTTTTATTGTGTTTCTGATGATTTGATTAATGCATACGTAGTTGATTATGTTCGTTGTAAATTTGTGTCTGTTTGTGTTTCTTTAAATAACTGTGAATTGTACTGAAAAGTGGCAATTTTTTTTTATAAATTTATTTTATTTGTATATTTTTATGACAAAGTGGCAAATAAAAGCAAAAATTTGATGCGATTGTGTGCAATTTTTCAATCGGATGAAATTTGGAGTATAACCTGTTTGATAAATTAATCTATTTATGTACTGTGTTTGTTGATATACAGAGCATTATATCTAGAGCATTATGAGTTTTTAAGTATTTGATATTAGGCAAATTCTTCCCTAGACCTAAGGTTCATGCTTATTTGGACCTTAGTGCATTTGTAACATAAAAGAATTGGGCTTTTAGCAAAGAAGAAAATATCCAGATTCAGGCCCATGAAAAATGTGAGAAGGTCTACATTTTAAATGTGAACCTTGGGACCATGTAAGCATTACTCTTGCTATAATATGATGATATTTCAAAATTTCAGTGATTTAATTTAAAAAGGCTAGCACATATAGTTTGAATGTTTTATTACAATTGGAACGAAACTTGCATTACCTTTGTTTGCTTTTAAGCAAGTATAAGCTTGAACAACATTTTAGCTTCGAGTAAATAATGGTTTTAATCAAAATGACAAATTAAGCTTCTTACATACGTTGAAGATTTGGGAAGAAAATTTAAAAATGCATCAAGGGTCTAATGGAAATAGTCTCTTTGTTTTTTTACAATTAAGGTTGCGTACATCTTTACCCAATACTTCAAAGGTTTTGGGATTGAGCTGGGATTGTTGTTGTATAAGTATGACTTTTTCTTTAAATTACAAATTGATTGGCATACAAAATAGTTTATCATGCTGAAATTTTAGAAGTATTTCAAAGTTCTAGCAGTTCAAAAGCAATAAAAGTATTTCAATTATCTGTGTTTGCATCATTTACTCGGTGTTTTATGTCAGATCTGTAGCAAATTGTCTGCGAAATTAGAGAAGCACGGATTGGTGAAACCAAAACCTTCTGTAAGAAGCTTAAAAGCACCACTGAGAATGTTTGATGGGATGGACGAAGAGGAAATTCCTAAAAAGAAGTCTGAAACAACTGATGGCCCTCTGCTGACTGAACGTGACAAAATCAAGATAGAAAGGAGGAATAGGAAAGAGGAGCGACAAAGAGAGGTAATTCATTTTGATGGATCTGTTCTCTTAAATCTTTGTTATGTGAAACTGAGACTTTTTGAAATACTAATAGAGTTATTATCAGTTGGAAATGCTGATGACTTTTCTGTGATGAACACAACTAATGAACACACAATTTTATGAATTTCCAGTTTTACTTTCTAATTTTCTTAGTATTTAGAGTGAAACCCTCTAAATTCGTTTGGGAACTGTTTCTTGTAAGTTTTAACCAACTATTTTCATTCCTCTGTCATACTACGGCCTCATTCTATGCCATATCACTTTCATTGCCATTTTAAGTCTGTTATTATTTTTATGGTTTTGTAGGCACAGTATGAACATCATTTAAGAGAGATGGAAGCTGCCAGAGCCGGGATGCCTGCTGTTTGTGTAAACCATGATGTTGTGGATGGAGCAGCAATCAAGGATATACATATGGAAAATTTCAACATATCCGTTGGTGGTCGTGATCTTATTGTGGATGGAACTGTGACACTTTCTTTTGGCAGGCACTATGGTGAGTTCAATATTTTCTTTTCCAATATGTGCAAACTCTTGCTTCAAGCTACATAATTCTCACTCTTGCTTTTATTTGACAATTGGTTTTACGGTTTTTTATTCTGTTCCCTATATATGTAAAATTTTGTCTTTTTTCTTTTGTATGATACAATATCATGCCATATTTATTTAAAATAATAGAAACATAAGTGCTATGATAGAAAATTAACTCTTACCATGTCTAGAACTCCTTTAAATGATGTGCCAATAGCTATTGATTTTGAAGCTGTTCTATGTAATTATATATTTTACCCAAAGCTATGCCAAAATTTGTAGATTCAAATGTTACAACCAAAAAGAGTAGTACTACAGCGTACCAAGGTGGGGGGTGTTAGGCCCGAACCGGGGGTCTAAACGAGTTGTTATTTTGAGGAGGAATCAAGGAATGATGCAGCTTTGAATTCAGGGTTCTGGAGCAGGATATAATCGATTATGGCTAGGTTATAATCGATTGTGGAGCTGTGCGGCTAAAACCCAGAAACTTCAGGGAAAGTTGATAGTCGATTATCAGTATATGATAATCGATTATTGGAGCTCGCAGTTTATTCCAAGGGAATTCAGCTGGGGACGACAGTCGACTATCAAATGTTGATAATCGATTATTGGGCTTTGCAGCAGACGCCAAGAAAGTCCTGAAGGGTGAGATAGTCGATTATCTGGAAAGGATAATCGATTATTGATCCCTGTGGGTGTTTCAAAAGAGGACTGATAATCGATTGTTAACAAGGTTAATCGATTATTTGATATATTTTCTGGGAGCGAAAGGATGGAGTTTGTGTGGGGAATGGCTGGAAAAATATGGAGATGATGAAAGAGTTCTTTTGGGTATTTTTAATGGAAGAAAAGGGTAAGATTAAGAGGAGAAATGGGGAGGTATGAAATGGTAGAAAATCAGGGATGGATAAACCAAGTTGGTGTTCAAGAGATATTACACACTCTTATCCTAACTTGGGGTTTGAATCTAGAATTTAATTAAGATATGGCACACTTAATCAAATATCTAGAACCTAAAACTCACACTTAAGATAATCACTCTTAAGATATAGAATTAGGAATTTGGCTAAAATAGCATCACACTATTTTATAAATACTCAAAGAGTAAAATGTTTAAATATTCAAAAGATTGTGTTTACAATGGCCATAGGGCCTGATTATATAGGGAGAGGGGAAGGGGGAAATACATAGTACAAAACATGAGGAAACTTCGTGGAAGCAACTATTTCAAAAACATGGGATAATACCCATTGAATCATGTCTCCAAAGTGGAATAAAATTCAGAGATGGGGCTGGGGTTGTGGGGTTTTGAGGTTTGGTTTGTAGTGGTTGTTTCCTGGTTTTTTTAAGGCTATTATTTGGGTAAAAATGAGGGGTTGTGTTTGGCCAATAAAAGGGGACAGGGCTGGGCATTATTAGGGGTGGTTTTGGACATATGGGTTTGGGTTATTGTGAGGAA
The DNA here is from genome assembly GCA_003260385.1 of Cuscuta australis. Taxonomy (NCBI): domain Eukaryota; kingdom Viridiplantae; phylum Streptophyta; class Magnoliopsida; order Solanales; family Convolvulaceae; genus Cuscuta; species Cuscuta australis. The sequence goes on along the minus strand of NQVE01000186.1, from coordinate 1,895,128 downwards.
AAAATGGGCAGGAATGAATGGCTAGTGGTGGGTCAGGTTTTTGGCCTTTTGTGGGTGTTTATGTTGGGATTGTGAGATTTAATTGGCCAAGAAATAAAGGAAGGAGAGAGGGTTTTATTTGTTTATTGGAAAGGCTTAAAAGAAGGAGAATAACAACAAACAAAAGGTTTTGGTTCACACATTCTTATTTTGGCTAAAATAAGAGTAGGAAAACTTTATTTGGAGAAAGGAAATGTTTTTGGATATTCAGGGTTGGGTGGGGTGTTGGTTCGGCCTAGGGGGGGTGTAGGACAACCACGGTGTCGGTTTGGGCTTTGAGATAAGGCAACGGAATGAATTTGATCCAAATAACGTCGCCACACTTCGGCCTCATTCTCTTGATCCGCCTGCCCTTTTGTGGGCTACGGAAAGTTTTCGTCGATGCTCTCGGATATCTAATAGGGGGGGTTGGGGTTTGCTACCTCCTTAATGCATAATCTATAAGTATGTAGACTTTTATATGGTAGGTACATATTCTGTATGTGTTAAGTATAATAACTGATTTCATTTTTCGAAATTCATTACGTAGTCGATTCAAAGTATGTATGCTTGGTGTCAACAAACTTAAACACAAAGGTTGTCCAAAAATGCAATATTGGAAGTATCAACAACAACATTACCCTAGTGCCTCAAAGGCTCCCGCCCATTGCAGGGTAAGAGGGGGGGGGGTCGGATGTACGCAGTGTCGCATCGCAGTCTGACCCCTATGTTTAAAACATAGAGCGGTTGTTCCCGGATGAGCCATGATGAGCAACGAAAGTTGCATTGACTAAATGCTACTAGAAGTGCAGACAGTTTAAAGAAACATTTTGGTTTTTCCATCACACCCATCAATGGAACTACTGAGGGAAAAATGTTTAAACCATCCTTACTTTTGATATCATCAGTTTAGGCGAGTCCTTAGCTTATCTTGCACCTATAACTTATACTCCTGTCTCGGTGTTTTTGTCCAGTTTCATTTTGGCTCTTGGACCAAGAAAACTATAATATGACCAATGTACCCTTGCTTACCACTTAGGCCATGTTCTCTTCACCTGATTTGAATGGTTCTGATCAGATTGGAATAAGTCTGGATCTGAATGTAGTTATATTTAAAGTTGTTTCTGATCTGGTCTGAATTGATTCCAGTAAGAATAAGTAATAAGTAATAAGAATAAGTTGAAGAGAACATGGCCTTACACAAATTGATCCCTGTTTTTGACTATCTATCAAATACGGAGTACAAAATGCTCTTGTTAATCAATAACTTATCACGGACACAACTCAATTTGCTATTGATAAATTGTTCATCAATAACACAAATCAAGTGAAAACTTGCTTTTAAAAAATCTTTCGAAGATCAGATGTATCTATAACCAAAAAAAAAAAATTTAAGTGCAAACAAGTCACAAAAAAAAGAGAAAAATTGGATCCACCATCTACTTCAATTTGATTGAATCATGACAGGAGGGCACCATCTTTGACGGAGAAAAACTTAAATCTATTGCTATTGCATCTGTGGATGCTGGGGAATAGATCTCTAAGCGAGAAAAGCTTGGGGATCCATTGTTTATACATTTTTGGCTCAAGGACAGACCTGCGACTGATAAAAGCTTAGATCTAGGTTGCTGCACCTGTACTTGCTGAAGGAGAGATCAGCAATTGAGAAAAGTGTGGCTCCAGCACCATCTTCATCAAATCCGTAGTTTGATTCATCCATCACTCCATGAGTAACCTTCATCTGATGGGTTGGTAGCTGTTGAAAAGTATGACGAATTGACGATGAAGGATTTAGAGTGAATTATTGAAACAAGAAGGAAGAGAATGAATGAAGAGATTGTGGCTTAGTCTCACGAAGAGAGGACAATGATAGAGAAAAAGGGAGACGTAGTTGGGGGCAAAAGGGTCACTATAGGATATTTAGTTTACCATATAAGGAAAGTGGACAAATACACTGGGACTACCGAAAAGGGAGAAGTGGATAAAATCATTGGTTGTTAACTTTTGATCCTTATTTTTATATGTATAAACTTAATATGCTAATATGTGAAATCTCGTCTATCACACATTAAGTGCATGGAGTACTCACGCCTTAACTCCTTTTCTTATGATGAGTGATGCACACACATCCTAAACAAATCATGAGATTTAAATCATTTAAGTTTGTGATGAAATGTGTGAAGGTAAGGTTATCGGTTAGTTTTGTCTCTGAATGGGCTATATCGAATCGAGCACGGCTTCTCATACCACTGGTCCCTTTGTTAATCATGCTGAACTATAGTTGAATTTAGTAATCAAAATCAATTTTCTTCATTTCTTGCACTTTTGCAATCCTATGATGTGTATTCAGCACTTAAGATGCTGATCCTGACCTACACAGGCCTTGTGGGACGGAATGGAACTGGGAAAACAACATTCCTTAGGTACATGGCTATGCATTCCATAGATGGTATTCCCCGGAACTGTCAGATCTTACATGTGGAGCAGGAAGTTGTTGGTGACAATACTTCGGTTTTGCAATGTGTCCTCAATTGTGATGTTGAAAGAACTCAACTTTTGGAAGAAGAAAGTCATCTACTTGAATTGCAGGTTGAAAACATTATCTTTGTAATTATTTTTTGACACATTCTATGGACTAGTCTTGCAGTTTCCTTTATTGTGTTTGTTGCCCATACAACCTTTGAAATGCTTGAATGGTTTCTAGAGAGATATTGACCTAGAAGGTGAAGTTGGAAAGGGCAATGGGGAAACAGACAAAAATGCTATTGCACAAAGACTTGAGGAGATATACAAAAGGCTTGAGCTTATTGATGCTTACTCTGCCGAGTCACGTGCAGCATCCATCCTTGCGGTCAGTTCTTAGTACCAGATGATTGTGTTTTTTGAATTTATGTTTTGTGAATCTTTCATGCTTATCATGCAAGCAACTTGTAGATCTGGTTCTTCTATAGAACCTCAAATGCATGTGGGTTGGATGTGGATCTAACTTTTCTCAGATCATCAAAGATTTGAAATGTATCTGGGTCTGCCCTTTTTAAGAAATGGGACCACTAAAAAGCAAGGGCCAACAGTTTTAATAGCTTGTGCATTGGTTTGAATTCATCAGAATGATATAAAGTTTCATTGAATCCTATTGTATATGATGTGTTTCTTGAAAAAAAGTTCATCATTTTTCTATAGAGCTATTTGGCATGGCCAAATGGCCAATTTTCATTCATGAATTTATATTCTTCAGGGCCTCAGTTTTACCACAGAAATGCAAAAGAGGGCTACAAAAACCTTCTCTGGAGGATGGAGGATGAGAATAGCACTTGCACGAGCATTGTTTATCGAACCTGATTTACTGCTTCTTGATGAACCAACGGTTTGTTATATTTCATATTTTCCATTAAAAGCTCGTATGTGCACTAAAATGTCATATGCAAGGTCAAACTATGCAAGCTCTCGCTTTCTTCGTGACAGAATCATCTTGATCTTCATGCTGTCCTGTGGCTTGAGTCTTACTTGGTGAAGTGGCCGAAGACATTTATAGTAGTTTCCCATGCTAGAGAATTTCTGAACACTGTATGCCCTATGCTTCTATGCTTACCCTTACAATGCCAGATTGGTTTTTGTTTGATATGTAAATTATTTCAATTAGCTTGATTTGATGTTTTTCTGGGGGCTTCCTCAAAACATACACATAATTGACATTATCTTATTCAGGTTGTCACAGATATTATTCATCTTCAAAACAAAAAACTTGTTACCTATAAAGGAAACTATGATGCATTTGAGAGAACTAGAGAAGAAAAAATTAAGAACCAACACAAAGCAGTTGAGGCCAATGAACGCTCCAGGGCCCACATGCAGGTATGCGTGCTTGCTAGTTGATACACATGTTTTTTTGGGCGGGGGAGATTTGTGTTTTTATGTAATGTGTACCATTCCTCTTTTAATACTTGCATAATATTATTGGTGAGCCCGGTCTATCACTCAAATCCCACTAAAGCTAACTGTACATTCAACAGTGTGCAAACACAAATACGAACAAACAAATAACATTCTACGACTAAGTTCTACTTCATTTTGATTAATAGTTTTATATTCTTTTCGATGATTGATGACAGACATTCATTGATAAGTTCCGCTACAATGCAAAGCGTGCATCTCTTGTTCAATCTAGAATCAAGGTACTCTTCAGCTCTTCTACAAATTTACAAACTCCTTACTTTTTTATGATTGTTCACATGAAAGTACTGTTTATGACTTTGTCACCTGGTAACCTTGCATTATAGTACAAACATATGCGTTAATCAATTTTTGAGCAGTAGATGGTATACGTGTAATGCCCAAAGTTTTAAAAGGAGGCGGTGGGGAAAAATTCCCTGAAGTGTAAGCCCTAGAGGCAGGACGAGGCTTAAGCCTCAGTTCAATTTGAAAAAAAAAAAGCTAATATAAATATTCCAAGGAAAAACATAATCTAAAGGCTTAAGTTCCTGAAATTTGAAAAAACTAATTCCCTATCCTAATTCTTAAAATACAAAATAGAGAATTACCCTAAAAATAAAAAATAGTACTTCGTAGCATAAAATGCATTCACAAAGCCTTCAAATCCGTTTTTAAATCCGTTACTTTATAAATTAGTGACCGAAGGAAGCGGTGCGTGAGAGAAGCTGCGCTAGGTTGACGTCTTGACGATAAACGGTAAATATAGCATAAATCATCAAGTGAATACAATGTACGAATACAAGGCATCGGGGCATACCCCTATTACATCAAAGGCAAGTCATGCCAAACAAACAAGGAAAACAATGGACTAACCTAGGCTACTTGCTTGTCCAATATCTTGCATTGCTTTAACACAATACCAATTCTCAATAGCATCCAACAGCGCACCATACACATCACGAACGACTCTGGGGTTGCCCGCAATAATATCACTCTAGGGTTGTGGTCAACTTTAAGCAAGGCTGCTTTAAGGAGACGAGCGCATGCTCGTTTTACCTTTAACGATCCTGACATCCAGCATTGGGGTCTTTAGCACAGGTTCTTGTTTCAAAGATATCACCTTCTCCACAAGTTCCTCAGCTTGAGACTCCTCCTGTTTCGGCCTAACTCCTGTCACTTGCGTGGCCTCTGATTTTTCCTTGGGGGCTGTTTCCCTCTTCTCCACAACGTCCAAACAATCATCCTTCTTCCCTCCATGTTGTCCCTCCAAAGGCTGGACAGTAAGGGATGGCACGACAGTGTCGATGGCCTCTGTGCTTACCCTCTTACTGGGCTTGCGCTTGGTCTTACGCCTGGTATGTGTTGAAGTCTGTCCAGCTTCCTGCCCATCATAACCAGTAGTGGAACTTGCTATTTTCTGTCCCAAAACAGCGCTAGGATCAGCAGCAGCTTCGCTACTGTCCAGGCAGTCAACCCCTTGGCAGGGTGGGCCTGGTTTGCGCTTTTGTCCAGCCCTACACCGGGATGTTTTGGTTTTCATTACTGTCCCCAACCGGCTGTACAAAGGCTGATTTGATCTGGTCTCATTGTAGTTATAATTAAAGCTGTTTTTGATCTGATCTGGTCTGGTCTGATATGATTATAATAAAAATATGTAATAGCAGAAAAATAAGTTGAATGGAACGCAACCAAAGTCAGCAATGGTTTCCTCCACTTCCCGGCGCATCTTCTTCATTGGTGCAACATTAGGGTGAGGAAGCGACTGTGGTTTTTCACTTTTTTAAAACGAATGGCACAAAGGACATGGCAATTCAAGAAGTTGTGCCTAAACTTTTTGCAGTTATAGCAATAGTGTGGGAGGCCCTCATACACAACCTTTTGAGTATTGCTATCCCTTCCATGTAAATTGACCTTGAAAGAAGATGGGAGCTCTTTCGACATGTCAACTTGGACAGCATACGGCAAAAGGTCAACCTTCCCCTTTCCTTTGTCATACGGTCTGTTCTGATGGGTGTTCCCAGTCTTGACCCCAACTTTTCAAGTGCCCCTATGTTTCACATGTGCACATGAACATCTATGAGCTTGACCCAAACATCGACCTTCATGAAGGCATCTGATAGAATTTAGGATGGGGTAGGGATCACTAAATTGGGCTATAAGACACTTGGGCTGAACCATATTAAAAGATTGAATCCAATCGATTAGTTAGTTCAACTCAAGAGCTTATATACCGATTATTTTACTCTTGAACTTCCGATGTGGGAAGCACTCTAACAGCATCAAATTCAAAGCGAAAGCCCTCCAGAAGGATTCAAAGTAGATGTGTCTTTCCAAACAGTGAATAGGTTTCATTCCTTAGCGCTTCCTTTCGGTCCTTATCATGCTGAAACTGGAACAAAACCCAGCCTCTATCACGAGGGATGAGCTTGCAATGAACTTGCCAAGATGACATTAGCCCTTCAATGGCTTTGATGCCCGGGAACCGGCCGGTAAAGCATCCAATGAGGCAAAAGCCCAATCAGTTTCAAGAGGATGAAGGTCCTCGGCAGGGATGAAAACCTCATCTCCCACATCCACCTTCCTCAATGGAATCCCCTCAGTTATTTCACGGTTCTTCCTTTAAGAATCAGGATGTGTTGGCAGTGGCTTGGTGTTTGACTGTGGTATTGGCCTCTTTGGATTCATCTTGGCCAAACAAGTGTTTGGTGGAGCATTGTAGTACTCATAAGATGAAGAACAAGCATCAGGCTCATTCACAACCTCTTCCTCAATATGTTCTCCAGCCTTCATACCCCGCTGCACGCTGGTTGATGGTGGTTCAGCACCCCCAGTAGGGGACCTGGGGAGTATGAAGCTTTGTTTCTTCACTGACTGGTGTTCCTTCAAAGATGAATGTGTTTATGTTCTGATTACCCTTCCTCCCTCTGTTTTCTTGTTCTTCTTCAGTTCTTCCCCATAAAGTCAGTCACAACAAGCAAGAAAAAGACAGCAGAGAATGTTCACAGACAGTACAGAGCACCAAGCAAGAACGAAGAATACTTCGCCACCCAGAAATGAAGCACCAGTACTAGTGTAGGTAGTGAAAGCTTAAAGTACAGCAAAGAGGCACCAGCGAGAGGAATAAACAGAAAGAACCTGCAATGGATTGGTTCTCAAACTCGCGCTGTGAGCAGTGCTTGGAAATCCCAATCTCAGCCAAATATCAAGAATCTCTGCTTGGAATGATCAGAAAACTTTAGAATCTGAATAGACTTAGCAAGTCGCTCACTATACCTCAAAATTGGGCTTCAATTTGCCCAAAAACCAGCTGAAATCAGACCTGCGATGTATGAAGGTGAACAGTGACAGCGTGGGATTTTAGGTTCAATTGACTTCAGTTCAGCCCCAAATCAGCAGTGGAAAGCTCTAAATGTGAAAGCCCTCTGATGACGATCCAAAAGAAACAAAAATCATGCAAAACAATCCACAATTTCAAGGGGAATGGCAAATCTAAGGGAGTTGCAGATTACAGAGTCTCATACCTTAGAGAGAGAAAGCTCTCGTCCAAGAAAAAGAAATCCTATCTTATCAACAAGTTTATGAAGTTTTTAAATGTATTCAGGCCCAAGATAATTTTTAAAACCAATAGCTTTGTAAAAAGAACTCACAGTGCCACAAGTGCTAAAATTTATAATAGTAGTGAGGCTATCACCTCACAGCCTCGTACCGCCTTGGCATGGCAGGGCATACGTCTCACATAACCCTACTGAGGCTTACACCTTTGAGGCTTAGAAGACCCGCTTCAGTGCCTCATTGCCTCGAACGCCTTTTTAAAACCATGATAATGCCATGCATTTAACCAGTTTAAATTCGGAAACTAGTATTGTCTATTTTTTAAATGAGTGAAGAGTATTTATTGAAAGCATAATATAATGACTTCCTAGGTGTCAAAGTAAATACTAGAGGAAAAAATCACTGGCACAGAAAGTTACACAAACAGCATTGAATTCACGACGGCAAATTTCTGCCCATATGTGTAAGAGAGTTCCGTTTCAGTTTCTATTTCTTTGCAACATGTCATTGTTAAATGTTCATTATAAGTTAAGCATGAACAACCTTTGTGTTAATAATCTAATTATGTTTTTTGATGTAGGCATGTAGCCATGCTTCCTACTTACTGATCTATTATTTTTATCAATAACCGCACATTTGGAGGGGGCGAGGGGGGGGGGTGCAGGGGTGGGGGTAATGGGGGGGATAGGGGACGGGGTTAGGAACCATCAATTTTGCGAATGGAGCATCATATTGAGCAAGGTTTTGTTGACATTGGAGTACGGTGACACTGACACTGTGGTGCCACTAGGTTTTTGGAGCACCTCCGGTGCTTCGTTCGCAAAATTGATGATTTCTATCCCCTAAACCCCCCGTCAGATGTGTAGCTATTAATGCACCTTGCTCAAGAGCAAGTATCTATTGACACCGGAGTACGGTGACACTTTGGTGCACTAGGTTTTTGCAGCACCTCCGGTGCTCCGTTCGTAAAATTGATGGTTTCTGCCTCTGGAGGCGGGTAGAAACCATCTATTTTGCGAAAGGAGCACCCGATAAACCCAGTGGCACCAGAGTGTCCGCACTCCGGTGTGAATAGAACCACCCAGTGGCACCAGAGTGTCCGCACTCCGGTGAGAACAGAACCTTGCCCTTAATATAATAATAGTAATTGTAATTATTATAATTATTATTAGTATTGTTTATTATTATTATTATTACCATAACTACAATTATTATTATTATTATTATTATTATTACTATTACGTAGTATTATTTGTGTTATCAGGTGATCCAGTTTGTGTCACGATCTTCAATTTATGTCATGATTATCTTAATATCTTCATGATATGTAATGTGAAATAGTGTGCATCTAATCATGTATAACTGCCAAACTACTATTGGTTCACCAAGCTCTTCATTAAAATGTTCTTTTTGTCAGGCGCTTGATAGGCTGGGTCGTGTAGATGAAGTTTTCAATGATCCAGAGTATGCATTATGTTCTAAAGCTGCATATAAATAGTCCTCACCTTCCTCTCTTAAAAGTGCTAATGAGGCTTCCATACAATTATCTTTTTGTAGGTACAAGTTTGAATTCCCTTCCCCCGATGACAGACCAGGGCCTCCAATTATAAGCTTCAGGTAACACTATGATTATTAGATTTATTTTATACTCCCTCCGTCCACAAATAAACTTTACATTACGCGTTACGATGTTTGACTGAAGTTATTTTCAAATCATTTTATATGAAAAATGGTGTAGAATTGAAAAATAAAAATTACATATTAAAAAACTATATCAAAAGATCTACAAAACTAGAGGTGACATGACTATATTATTTTATCAAATGGGTGACGAAAATAGGCCAGCAAAGTGAATAAAGTTTGACCCTGTGAATAGTGAACGTAAAGTTTATTTGTGGACGGAGGGAGTATTTTAGATTTCAAGGGTACTTCAGTGTCGTGCTTGTGGCTCCTCCATTGAACAATGTTGTTTGTGTTAAGTATTCTGCTACCACATATACTGATGAACTACTATTATGAATCAAATCTAAGGGATACAAGCTACAATCAAAGGAAGTATTATTGCTCAAATAGAATAAGAACCCTAACAAAGACTAGCATCATCATTATCAACATCCTTAATTCCAAAGCATTTGGGTCTGGTGACATTAATTTTAGAGTATCAAGTATGATCTATTTGCAGTATATAATCACGTGCAGATTGCACAAAGCATAACACCAATGTCTTGCGTTAGATGCCTTCCTGTTGCCCGAAGCAAAAATGAGATAAAAATACTCAAACCTCATCATTAAATTTTAATTTCTACATGCATGAAAATTAGGGGTGAACCTAGTGGGCTAGCCGGCTCTGTGTACCGATTCGGGACCGACCAAAGCAGAGTTGAACTATAACCAGAAAGGTTTAACACCAGTCTGGTATAATCACTAGTGGCAGTTAATGAATGTTTGGACCTTAATTTTTCTTTTTTAAAATCAAATAGTTAATTTTATTTTTTTGGGGAAAAATAACTTGTGAAAAAAGTCACACATTATATAATTGGAGATATGCACATCTGTATTAATAGGAGCCAACCCAGCATACAATTGGGTACCTGTCCCAGTTCATGTTCCAGTCACTGGTGAACGATTTTTGGTTGAAAAATTGGCTTCCCTAATCCCTATCGGGTACCCGGTCCAGAAACAAGACTGTTAGGAACAAAGGCACATACACACGAATAGAAAGCAAGAAAGCATTAAAGAACACAAGAGATTTAACGTGGTTTAGTCTAATCTGACCTACATCCACGAGGGCAACTAGGGTTTGTATTATTGATTGATGATGATTACAAGTACATGAGATCATATATGTAGACAACTAATTAGGGTTTAACCCTTGCTGAACAAGTTATTGCAAACTAGGCTTAAAACCATTTGGGCCGGCCAAACCCTAATATGGTCTTCTCTTAATTTTCAGTTGTCATAAGTGTGGGCCACTTTGGGCCGATGACTACATATCACCAACAATCTCCCACTTGGAGTCTTTGGACCAAATTGCGGCTTCTCTCTGTACTTCTGTAAATGAAAAATCCTCCTTCCTCTTCACATCTCCCTAGTTGCCCCTCTCAACACTATTCCAGGAGACCAGCTGAAGCTATGCAAAGCTTCAGCTTATCCAGCACCACTGACTTGGTGAACATATCTGTTGGATTCTTAGCACTTGAGATGTTCTTCGATTTGATTGTTCCATTACTGATCAATCATCTCACGAAGTGATACCTCATCCCGATGTGCTTTGTCTTGCCATGATAAACTGGATTTTTAGCAAGTTTCACTGCACTCTCATTCTCACTGTACACTAAGTAATCAGACTGTTGTTTGCCCAATTCTTTAAGAAAAGTCACTAGTTCTTTACTAGCCTCTGCAACAACCATATACTCGGCCTCCGTTGTAGATAATGCCACACTTTTCTGAAGTCTAGAACTCTAGACATCCAGCTCGCTGCTGTTCCTCCCACTGTAAAGACATACCATGTAGTTCTCTTAAATGTCTCTCTACAACCACCCAAATCAGCATCTGTAAAACCTCTGAGAATAGCATCCTTCCCTTTGAAACATAAACCCATTTTTTGGGTTCCCTTCAAATATCTAAGTATCCATTTGACAGCTTCCCAATGCTCTCTACCCGGATCTGACATAAATCGACTAACAACACCAACGACATGAGCAATATCGGGTCAAGTGCAAACCATGGCATACATGAGGCTCCCAACCGCTGATGCATAAGGAACTTTAGCCATTTCTGATCTTTCTTCTTCAGATTTAGGTGACTGTTCTTTGGTCAGCTTCAAATGACTTCCCAGTGGGGTACTTCTAGGCTTGGGCTTCCCGTCATTCATCTTGATTCTCTCTAACACCTTCCCTATGTATCTCTCCTGAGACAGTGTTAGAGAACCATCCTTGTTTCTGATGATGCTCATCCCAGTATCTGTTTGGCTGGACCCAAGTCTTTCATCTCAAATTCTTGAGACATTTCTTTTTTCAATTTGCTTATTTCTTTCATTTTAGATCCTGCAATCAACATATCATCAACATATAGGAATAAGATGATATAGGAGTTGCTGAATTTCTTCAAATAGCAACACTGATCCATCTCACATCTTTTAAACCCCTATCTCTCCATGAAGTTATCAAACTTTAGGTACCATTGTCTAGGTGCTTGTTTAACACCATATAAGCTCCTTATCAATTTGCAGAGCCAATTTTCTTTGCCGACAACCTGAAACCCTTCAAGTTGTGCCATGTAAATGTCTTCATTTAGATCACCATGTAGAAAAGTTGTTTTCACATCTAGTTGTTAGAGAGGACCAGATCAAAGCAAAATAGAATATTTTATTGCTGTAAACTGTACAAGATTATTTTTGTTCTCTAAATATAAATAGAGAACAGACCAACATGACTTTTACTAACCAACACAACTATTACAAACCAAAACACCTATTAACAATAGAAACTACCCATAATTGACCCGAACATTGGCTCATTACCCATTTAGTTACATGTGAACAAACCCGATTAAAACTAAGAATCACGCCTTTAATCGTTGTTTGTTCACACTGATCATAGCAACGTTGGTTCATCATCTTCAATCAAATTTGCAATCAAAACGACCACCATCCCGACCTTTCCCGGGCCCCCGACCTCTACCTCGGCCACGTCCAGAGTCTTCTCGGTTTGTGCTCCAGCAATCACATTGCTCACGTTTGTGCTCCTGAACATTCTGTTTTTCATCAGTCATCATCTTTAGTGAATAGTAGTTTACCATGCGGATCTCCATCCTCAGTTTGCTTTTTGATGCGTTCCTCAAATGCTTTCAATCTTCCAATCGGTTCTTGAAATGGCATTGTGTTAATGTTAGCAAACAGTTCAATTGCAGCAACGATTTGTATGAACTTTTAAGGTACAAAACCCAAAAGCTTTCAAACCAATCTTTTGTCTTCAAATGCAGACCCAAGATTGTTTTCTTATGTTGCAAGTTGACTAATTTTACCAGCAAAATCATGAAGTGACTCATTGTTCTTCATCTTTAGAGCCTCAAAATCCGATTCAAGTGTTTGTAATCGTGCCACTTTAACCCTGTCAACACCAACGAAGCGAGTCTTCAAAGCATCCCAAATTTCTTTTGCTTCAGTAAACTGAGCAACTTGTAGCACGATCTCTTCCGGCAAAGCTTGAAACAGATATGCTATTGCCATATTGTTCTTTGGATCGATTTCTGTTCCTGGTTTGATCACCTCCCAAACCCCATTAACATTAAAAATTGCTTTGATCTTCACGGCCCAAATAGTGTAGTTTGTAGCAGTTAGAATTGGAAGCGTCAAAGATAGTGAACTATTCTCCCTTGTAGTCACAATCTGTCTATTGTCTTCCATTGCACGACTTTAATTCCTATGACAATTATCACAAAATTTTTAGATTTTGATTCCTTCCTGGTCGTAAGCCACCTGCAATCGACCATCAACCAGAAGACAAGCCCTTGCTTTTCCGTCTTCCAAGCCACTAAACGAAAGCTACCCCACTCTTTCGTTTCTGCCAAAGGAAAAAACTTGCCACTTGCTATTCTTGTCCTAGGCAAGGAAGAATCTTGTCGAAGATTTTTGATCGGTTGTGAAAGAAGTCTCTAACGCTTTGTTTTATGATCTGGCAGCCCTTTCGCTCTCGATCACACACCTCCTGTTCACAAGGCAGACCGCTCCCTTTGATTGTTGGGTCCTAGGTGGATAGTCGCTCCGATACCGATTGTTAGCATATCAAAGCAAAATAGAATATTTTATTGCTGTAAACTGTACAGGATTATTTGTGTTCTCTAAATATAAATAGAGAACAGACCACCATGACTTTTACTAACCAACACAACTATTACAAACCAACACACCTATTAATAATAGAAACTACCCATAATTGCGTTTTAGAAACTACCCTTAGTTTTTTAATTAATTAAATATGTAAAACACACTAAACGACACCACACTAACTGACTCTATACTAACTGATCCGAACATTGACTCATTACCCATTCGGTTATATGTGAACAAACCCGATGAAATCTAACACTAGTTGCTCTAGAAGTAAATTCTCTGCTGCTACAATACTCAAAACTAACTTGATGGTTGTCATTTTTAGCACAGGAGAGAAAATCTCATCATAATCAACCCCCCTTTTCTACTGAAACCCCTTGACCACTAAACGGGCTTTATACCGTTTAGACCCATCATGCTCTTCTTTGATCCTGAAGACCCATTAATTCTGTAATGCTCTCTTACGTCGCGGAAGCTTAGCCAAAGCTCAAGTTTTGTTCTTTTTTTAGAGAGCTCATCTTGTCCTTCATTGCATGCTCCCACTGGAGAGAATCTTTCATCTTGACTGCCTCGGAGTGGCTTTCTGGCTCATCATTTTCTGTCAAGAGAATCTAATTAACTGAAGGACAATTACCTATCTGGCTTCTTTTTTCACTCTGAACTCCAAGCCTTTAGACATAGATCTTCCCCTGTAACTGTTTATCCTCTCTTTCTTTTTACCTCTTCTCTCAGTGCTCAGCAGAGAATTGGATGACTCACCTGTATTCTTTCTCCTGATGTCTTCTCCTAAGATAAAATTACGGATTCCCTCAAACGTGAGTGTGGTGTTTCCAGCTGAACCACTAATAGCCATGACTGATCCTGACCAACTATCCGGTAGCGAAGATAAAAGAAGCAAAGCTTGTACCTCATCATCAAATTTGATATCAACTGGTAGCAAACGGGATATGATGGTATTGAAAACATTGATATGAGTAGTAACAGAGCCACCTTCCCGCATACGAGTGTTAACTAACTGTCTAATCAAGAATACCTTATTAGACGCGGAAGGTTTCTCATACATGTTTGACAACGTTGTCATAACCCCACGAGCAATAGTCTCTTTCACGATGTTGAAAGCCACACTCTTTGTCAAAGTGCACCGGATGACGGCTAGGGCTTTTCTATCCAAGTCAGCCCATTCTTCATCTTTATCCTGTCAAACATGGAAGAAGATCTTTCTCACATAGCAAGTCCTCGACTTGCATCTTCCACCATCCAAAATCTTGCTCATCAAATCTCTCTATCCTGATCTTTCCATCCTCATACATCATCTCTTCTGAGTACCCAAAATCTGACCAGAGAACACGTGAGAACAGATCGAAACAAACAACCAGAGCTGACCTAAAAAATTGCAGTAGGAACAGCAAGGCTGTTCGGACTGTCAACAGATGACTGTCTCGGTGGTCTTCTGATGTGCCGGCAGAAACCCTAGAGCCACTAGGGTTGGCATGGAGGCTGATGTGTGTGTACTACCTAGGCTCCGATACCAGTTGTTAGGAACAAAGGCACACACACACGAATAGAAAGCAAGAAAGCAATAAAAAACACAAGAGATTTAACGTGGTTCGGTCTAATCTGACCTACATCCACGGGGGCAACTAGGGTTTGTATTATTGATTGATGATGATTACAAGTACATGAGATCATATATATAGACAACTAAGGCTCTGTTCCGTTCAATTTATTTTTCCTGATCTGATCTGATTTTAATAAGTTCTGATCTGATTGGATCTGATCTGGTCTGATTTGATTGGATCTGGTCTGATCTGATTGGATTTGATATGGTCTGATCTGATTTGATTAATTATGATTTGATTTAAGATTCAAATCAATAATTTGATTTGACTTTATAATAATGTTTGAAAATTGTAATGATAATTCATATTATAATATAATCAATATTTTTTATTTAATGATTATTTTTTAATAAAATAAAATTAGTTAATTCATATATTAGAATAATCATTCATATTATAATGTAATAATATATTTTATTTTATGATTATTTTTGTGAAATTAGAATATTAATTTAATATTTTAATAATTATTTCATATATACATTCGAATAAATATTCAATTTATATATACATTAAAAAGTAATTAAATTTAGATAATCAATATATAGAAGAGATAGTATTTTTATTAAAATATCTCATCCTTATAAAAGATCAAAACTTTAGAAACTCAAATTACAAGTAGCAATAAAAATATATTTTAAAAGTAGAATTAGATTGACATTGTCAATGTATTTTAAAACTAATTTTTCCGACGTCTAATAATTAAGGATTACTTTCTCAGTTTTCTATTTAACCTGTTTCTAAAGTTTATTCTTTTTGATTTTTAAGAACAACAATAATATTAATAATAATAATTACAATAATAATAATATAATAATAATAATAATAATAATAATAATAAAAATAATAATAATAATAATAATAATAATTTTTGATGGGATCTGATTTTAATAAGTTCTGATCTGATCTGATTGGATCTGATCTGATTTGGTCTGATCTGATCTGATTTTAATAAGAATAATAAAAAATAAGAAAAAATAAGTTGAACGGAACGGGGCCTAATTAGGGTTTAACCCTTTCTGAACAAGTTATAGCAAACTGGGCTTAAAACCATTTGTTCCGGCCAAACCCTATCGAGCATATTCTTGACCTACTACTTCATAATGGGGTTTTGGCCCACTTTTTCTGGTCTAATTGTTAATTAATGAAGATGTGATATGTTATTATGTTATGCTAAATCTCTAATTCTTTTTGTGGCAATAATTATCGTATTATGCTAAAAAACACTACAATGCAAGCTTATTATAATTGATAGTATTAAAAAATCTAATAATGGAAATATAATAATAACAAAATATTATGAGTTGTGCAAATAAAAATGACATGATATTATATGGAGGCAACATTCTCAGTTCTTGACGACATGTACTAAGTAATGACATTGTGGTGACAGTTGTCTACTGCTCTTATCTCCTTTACATTTTTGGTCCGTTAATTTTCTACCAGTGCCGCAGTGACTGGCAGGCAGGGAGGTAATATTGATGCTAGTTAATAACATGAGTTCACTTGTTTTCTTGATTGTTTCTTTACTTAGAGTTGTTTTATTAGATTTAAGTGTTTGTATCTGCATCTTATTTACTTGCTCACTTGTGCCTTCACTTGCGTCAGTTGCGTGTGCTTGTGCTGTTGTGTATGCTGTTGTGCTAGTCTTGCTTTTGTGGTCTTTCTCCTGTAGTTTTGGCTAGTGCTAGGAGGTTTTTTCTTGTGTTCTTCCTTTTGTGGTGTGCTTTTTGGATGGCTTAGGTTAGTGATGGTGGCATAACCTCATATCCCTGGGTGGGCGAGGGGGGTAGTGGGGTTTCTAGTTTGAGGTCTGGCTCGTGTTACATAGGAACCCTTACAGGTAAGTCCATAGAGTTGGTGAAGCTCCTTAAGAAGAGGAGTATTCATGTGGTCTGCGTGAAGGAGGCTCTATGAGTGGGCACCAAGACACATGATGTGGATGGGTTTAAGTTGTGGTATTCTGGCGCCTCAAGGAATAAGCACAGGTTTGGCACTTGGTTGCCCAAGATCTTTGGGAGTTTGTGGTTAAGATGAGGAGGGTTAGCTGATTGGCTGATGGTTATTAAGTTCATCCTGGTGTGTACTCTCAATGCCGTGAGTGCCTACGCATCCCAAGATGGCTTGGACGACGACGTTAAGAGGGGAAAGTTTTTGGGAGGAGGGTGATCGAGGGCATCTCGCAGCCAGAGAAAATCGTCATTGGAGACAATTTTAATAGCCACATCAGGGTGCTGCACTAATCACCATTTAGCACTACAATGATTCCCAATTTGCAGCTGACTCAAGGTGTTTGACAAGCTTAAGAGAAATAGAAGACTATGAATATTATCTCATTGTGACCTATCATACTTTCCCTATCCAGTTAGTGTGTTAAGTCATGATCTCGTGGCTCGAACAGTTGATCATTGATATGCTCACTGATGTGCAGTGTAACATATTTTGAGTTACTTGAGGGAAGCACCAGGATGAGGCATTGTTTATCAAAATCATGCAATCATGAAGATGGAGTGTTTTGCAAAATTGATTGGGCAGGCTCTAAGGACGATCAATGCTCTATGGCTGGCTGTGTGTCTTCATCAGTGGCAATTTATTATCATTTATAAGTAAGAAACAAAATGGTGTATCTAAATAATGCAGAATGAGAATATCGTGCAATGGCACCATATGCATGTGAAATAATGTTGATAAATTACCAATGTCTGCAAAATTGCATCTGAATCTAGTTTCCCTACACATTGCATCTAATTCCGTCTTTCATGAGAAAACAAAATTGATATCATTTTGTCTTATTGTGTATGAAAACATACCTAAACAAAACATATGTCATTTTATCTATGAAACTCCTTCCTTCCCGCAATGAAGTTTATACTTTTCTTTTCTGTCCATCCCAAACTGAACTTTACACCTATCCATTTCCTTTTTAGGAAAGAATATTTGTTACAACATTTTTCTCTCTTCTAAACAAATTTGATTCATACACTTTTAATCTTTTGAACACTTTTCTCGAACTCTATGAAGTCAAAGCATACAATTTATTGCAGGATGGAGGGAGTAGTTTCTATTGAATATGTAAAAACCAGAGAACAGTTTGAATGCTTGTTTACTAAAGCACTAAGTGATACTCAGGTTAATTATCTATATAACAAGCTGGAGATGGTAAATACATGCTCCAACTTGTGAGAGTGTTAGACTATAGCTATACGAATTATAGTTGTAGAGCAAGTATGTCTACACCAAAGACAGCTCGATTAAACAAGCCAACACCTTTCTAAAAACAAGGACAAAGAATCTGGGCATAAACATTGCAAGAAAACTGAGACTTAGGAAGGTTACCTTTTCTATGAGTACATGTGCAAAACTGAGACTTAGGAAGGTAACCTCTTCTATGAGTACATATGCATACATCTGTATTTTTGGAAATAAGACAACATATGAAATTCTCTCTTTTTCAACTTTTTTTTCTGAAGGATGATCTTTTATTTGGCTAGTTCTGTTTTGATCAATCTGAGGCATGTTTTTTCAGTTGACTTGTAACCATTTTTGACTTTTGCAGTGATGCATCTTTCGGATATCCAGGGGGGCCATTATTATTCAAGAATTTAAATTTTGGAATAGATTTGGATAGCCGAATAGCAAGTAAGATTGATTGAATGGTTGCTTAAATATTTATGCCTACTTTTACTTCTATGTGCATATTATTGTGATCGATGCATGGTAAGAATAAAGAAGATATATTGCAAAGCAAGGAAATTCACGGTAGGAAGGGTGTAACGGCTGTTCAGTTTTTTTTTGGGTGGGGGGGGGGGCAGCCATGTTAGTTATGTCATTCATTCAGAAGTAGGTACCCCAGTATGTAGAGTGGAATCTTGGAGCGTGTGAGTCTTGAGAGAAGTTTGGTAGACCAAGAGTAACTTGAATTGAAGCTGTAAAACGAGGCATTCATATGTTTGGGCACATGTTTGTTGGGGGGGGGGGTTGTAACCTGACATGTTAGTTTCTTCATATCACTCATTGAGAAGCACGTACCCCAGTATGGAGAGTGGAATCTTGGAGCGTGGGTCTTGAGAGAAGTTTGGTAGACCAAGAGTAAGTTGAATTGAAGCTGTAAATGGAGGCATTTATATGTTTGGGCACATGTTTGTTTTGTGCATATTCGTAACTATTTCTACTTTCTGTAAAAAAGTGTTGTACACTTGTACTCAGAATTCAAATTATTACAATATTCTGTCTACTTAAGACGCTATAAAAAATGTTCATATTTACATTATATTTAGTGCTTTTTTGTGTGAACTTTGATGATTTACTTCACTATAGTGGTTGGTCCAAATGGCATTGGAAAGTCAACCATATTGAAACTAATTTCTGGTGAGCTTCAGCCAACCTCAGGAACGGTGTTTCGTTCTGCTAAGGTATCTTGTGAAATCTTTTACTTAAAACTTGATGTGCTGTTTCTTGCCTGCTTTAGTGCATGTAATGGTTGATTCATCAAGTGTTTTAGGGGATAAGGCTTTCGGGGGCTTAATCCCGGTCATAGTAAGTATAATGTTATTTAAAATTAATATAGGATGATTGAAATATTGTATTTTTCAGTCTTTATAAAATCTTAAATACTCCGTATATACCAAGATGTATACATATGAAATGTACGCTTAGCCATCCAAGCTCTTCTCTCCAAAACCTTCCAAAACAAAATTCTAGTGGTCCTAAATGATTTAAAAACTATCACATATTCACATGTTACTTTATAAACGCTAGGGTTTTCAAGATGTTTTGTTGAAAGAACTGATTCACACGCCATTTGTTGTGTCAAACATCAGGATGTTTTATAATATAAATAAAAACTATGTTTGTGACAGCAATTGCAAATAAATTTCATAACAACCTATTCAGGTTAACTTTTCAAAGTCCTATCTTTAGTGCATAACATTGATAATAATTTACTTGAATTTTATATACATTTAGGTCCGGATCGCTGTATTTAGCCAGCACCATGTTGATGGCTTAGACATGTCTTCAAATCCCTTGCTTTATATGATGCGCTGTTTCCCTGTAAGTCTTCAAGAGCCTATGCACTTCTGTCATTCTTTATGTCTATGTGTGTTGTGTAGAAGACACCCATTCCATGCACTCGTAAGTACATGCAAATTCATGACCTTATGCAAGATCCTTTATGTTGCCCGCAAGTCTGCAAACATGGCACATGTTCACGTAGCACATCATAATTGAATGGTTTATCCTAGGCTTTTATTCTGTAGGAAAATCTCAAGTTTCGATACAAAGAAAGAAAGATCAATCTTAGTAATCCATCTGTCCCAAAAGAACGTCCTATTTTACAACATATTGTATTTAATGTTATTTCCAATAAAAAAGTGTCAAATAAGTTGAGTGCCTCAAACCAACAATTAGATTTAACGATTACTTTCGATAGTTATTTCCAAAATTTAAAAGTTGTTACTTGGTGAATTAAGACTTTTTATGTGACAGAGGGAGTCTACTAAGAATGTTTTTAGTTCCTGAACTTCTTTTATCTGATTTAATTAATGTTTGATGGAATGATGAGCAATATAACAATAGATCTTTCATCTGGTTTGTTTTTGTTATTAAACTGGATGCTTATGGCTTACCAATGAATCTATTAATGCGTAGGTCTCCTCTTTTATGCTTCTTGCAGGGAGTTCTTGAACAGAAACTTCGTTCTCACCTAGGTTCATTTGGCATTAGTGGAAATCTTGCCCTTCAACCAATGTATACATTGTCAGGTATGTTCCTTTTCCAGGCTGTTTGGGAAGTAAAGATGTATACACTAAACTAAGCAAAACGTATGTAGTAAATTCCAATACATGTAGGATTCGGGGGGGGGGGGGGGGATTGTATGTATGTATGCATGCATGTATGTATGCATGCATGCATGCATGCATGCATGGATGTGTGTGTGTGTGTGTGTGTATGTATGCATGCATGCATGCATGCATGCATGGATGTGTGTGTGTGTGTGTATGTGTGTATGTATGCATGCATGGATGTGTGTGTGTGTATGTGTGTATGTATGTATGTATGTATGTATGTATGTATGTATGTATGTATGTATGTATGTATGTGTGTATGTGTGTATGTGTGTATGTGTGTATGTGTGTATATGTGTATGTGTGTATGTGTGTATGTGTGTATGTGTGTATGTATCCTGGTTCCGAGATTTTCACGCTTTGTTTCCACCAATAGAGAATGTAGCTTCTGACTCTGTGGCTCGATGATTTGCATATGTTACGGATTTGTTCAATGTAGCTCCAGATATGCTTGCTGAATGTACATTATGTCCTAATGTGGCTTCGCCTGACCTGCACAAGGAACAAACTGATGGGACGGAAAATCCCATCTTTGTTAATTTATTTGGGAATGGAAGGTAGCCGTGGTATAGTTTACAAAGGAAGATTGAGATCTTGGGTAGGTGGGTGGGTTTCCAAGAGTGGGTGAGAAAATGGATAGAATCTTTTCTTCTTCTCAGGTTCTTGGTGGCTCTTTTGATGTCGAAGTCAAGGTCACCTGTGAACCAATGTACTCTGTTGTTACCCTCTAGGCAAAGGTGTTTGTCAGCCACATCCTCCATCGCATAAATTCTTTTCCAAATGGGGGAATCATAGATTTTGAAATTCAATATCTAATTCTCTTGGGTATTTGTTCCTCATGAAAGTTGCCCACAAAGACTCATTTTGCTGATGGGACAACCATAGCTTTAGCCCACATGCCTCCTGTATGGTATGCAAGCTAGAGACACCAAGTTGGAAGGAAAAGCAAAGTTCTTTTTCCTTATTCCTCAACACTAAACGACATACAACAGAGCTGTTCAGATGACCGTATTGTGGAATTGGCATTTCATTTGTATCCAAGGTAGTAAAATTACGAGTTAGTTTGTTAAATCACTGTTCAGTCTTTCGAGCTCTTGCAAGCTATCAAGAAGCATCGACTAAAGGGGAAAAACATTACAAGATTCAACATACTTGCAAAAAAAGATCTCAGAAATTCAACACCTGAAAAAAATCTCAGAAATTCAACAGACTTACAACTCCTCCCGTTATTTTTTTTATTTATGAGAAGATGACTCTTTTAGTTCTCATGATGTACTATTCTACTTCAAACGTAAACCTTTGAACTCTAAGTTATATAAACAGAATACTCCCTTTGTTTTCTGCAAAGTCTTCCAACTGCGTAACTGCATTGACAACCTGTAAAAAATCTTTGAGATTCTCAGGTTCTTTCTACTTCAAACTACTAATCCGTACTACTCAGGTATATATCTATGCTATGAACAAAATCGTCCCTTGAAGTCACAGAACTGAGCAGAAGTTTTCCCTGTTATTTCATCTTTCACTTCTATGTTATTGAATGTGATTAAGAGATTTGAGTTTGTGTGTAGGATCTTTAATTCCTAACCCGACCTGAGTTTGACTGCCTTGGTTTTAACTTGAGCCTATTGTCTTGAAGCACTTCCCAGTAGTCCTCAGGACCTCAACATTAAGCATCCCGGCCTTATCTGATGCGTGATATCATCCTCAATTTCATTTTCTTGGCGATTGAACCGAAAATTGAGCTTTTGTGGCATTTTTTGCTCCACGAATCTGGTTTCGACATCTTTCTTGGTGTGCTTCGTGCTAAAGTTGCGACGAAGATATTCAATATTCGTGTAGCTAATACATGAGCCTAGCCCCCAATACTGCTCTTCACTCCTAATGCTTTGCGTTTACGTCTCCCCTCGTCTAAACTATATAAGTTCAAGGCCAATTCTATGGTGGACCTAAGGTCCACCATGGACTTACATATGAGCAAAATAAGCATTTTCTTACTACTTTAAAAGCATCTATTTTTTTAATAAAAAAATAATAAAAATATTTTTTTATATGAGAAGGTCCACAAAAATGGTATGCACCCAAGGTGCACCATAGAAGCACTCTAAGTTCAATGCCTTCCACAAATAGCATACACCCCAAGGTACTCTCTTT
Organism: Cuscuta australis; assembly: GCA_003260385.1. Taxonomy (NCBI): domain Eukaryota; kingdom Viridiplantae; phylum Streptophyta; class Magnoliopsida; order Solanales; family Convolvulaceae; genus Cuscuta; species Cuscuta australis. Next base: position 1,872,179 of record NQVE01000186.1, on the reverse strand, counting down.
GATCGCTCTAGCAATCACATCTATGTTGAGTTTCCTAGTGATTATCCAAAATCACCTTAGTCTTTACATTTTGGGCTGAACTGATGTTTTACTTGGTTTTAGGGATCCAAAGAGCAGAGTTGTTTTTTTTGGAAATCAGTTTCAAAAACCTTAAAATGTTAAACCTTAACCTTTGTTTCACGTTTTGTGCTAATTTTGTTTACATGGTTTCAGGTGGTCAGAAAAGCAGAGTTGCATTCGCAAAAATCACTTTCAAAAAGCCTCACATCTTACTACTTGATGAGCCATCAAATCACTTGGTACTTTATTGTTTATGATTTTGTTATGCTCTATTGTGTGTTTAGTTGTGAAGATTGGTAATTCATGTAATCGTGTGCTCCTCATGTGTTTTAGACTTTTAGGCTACATTGTTTCAATTCATAATTTGGTTGACAGATGTTTACCAATCAATTTCAAAGTTGAAAAGAAATTTATGCATATTTTTAAATTTATACTCTGTATGTTGTAATGCATTGATATTGCGTAGAACAAATGATAAGACATTCTGGGTGGGGCTTTTGGGTCCTACAATGGCATGCAGGATCTTGATGCTGTGGAGGCACTAATACAAGGACTCGTATTATTCCAAGGAGGTGTTCTGATGGTAATCTGCCCTTAATTAACGCTTGATTTTATTGTGGCTTAAGTATCATGGCATGGCTGGCCTTAGTAATTCTTTTATCAATTGTGTGCAGGTAAGTCACGATGAACATCTAATATCAGGAAGCGTAGAGCAGTTGTGGGCTGTATCGGAAGGCCGGGTGAAGCCTTTTGATGGAACCTTTCAGGATTACAAAAAACTGCTCCAATAATCATACAATATTTCACATATTGTATTGGTTTGGAAATATGGTTGATTTGGAAATGGGCCAAACCACTGCTTATTGGATGCAAAAAGCATAGCATAGCAGAGGATGAATAGGATTATCGATTGAATCAACGGTTTGTATCTTTCAATGTGATGCTCCCTACATATATAAGCAATATTTATTGTGGCATTGCTTATGGCTTACTTTACTGTCTTTTAATTGGTATGGTTAGTAATGTTTACTAACTTATACTCCGCCGTTATAAGACATGTAACTACGGAGTAATATTTTGTTTTCATTTTATCCCTTTTTGTTTGTCTCATGATTATCACTCTGCATTTTTCCTCCCCAAGGAACGTATTCTTTTGCTAGAATTGTTTCTCCTCTACATAAATACACAATCAGTCTCTATTTTGCCTACAAAACTTTTAATGGGCGATGTAATATTTTGATTGTTAATGACAATATATGTACTTCCTCCGTCTCAAAATTAGTCTTCTTTCCTATTTCAAGCTTCTGCTAACTTTTATTTGCGTGTGCATTTTCATGGATCATTTTTCAAAATAAAATAGATATGCCACTAGCTTTCTTTTGTAAATCTTTTTATGTAGTTTTTAAATATGTAAGTTATATTTTTTATGTTCATATTGATTTGTAAAGAAAATCATTTTAAAAGAAATAAATTTTGCACTTTGTTTAAAATAGTTTGACAATTTTGGTACAGAGAGTATAAATAGTCTTCTCACGTTTCGGTGTTTTTGTTCATTTACATTTTGGCTTGACCAAGGAAAAAGCAGAAGGAAGATGAAGTTATAAATCTATGCTTTATGGGTATGAAGTACGGTTCGGTTCATTTTTGGATCTGCAATTTCTATACTTTCAAAAATTAAAGAACAACATGTTACAGATTTCTTCTTCCTTTTTAAATTCATGATTTGAATTTCTTTTCTTTTTAGAATATGATACATCAAACAAAAAAAATAAGGGCAAATTCAAGAAAAAGAAAACACAATTATTCACGAAATGGGAAGTAGAAAAATATCCATATCCATTGCTAACGGAAGAGTTGTCATCGCTGCGGTAACTCGCTCGCTAAAGTCTCCGGTGTGATTAAGATCTATTTCCTATTGTTTAACGTAAAAGGAGCAAATCAACGTTCATGAGTTTTTTTACTTTTGCCATGCGATCTACATCAACCACAATTCTTAATTACGAATGTAAATTCAACCAATAGTTCCTAACGTTAGATGAGATACACAAACTAACCTCGATGTAGTTTCTAACGGGTTCGCACGAGGGCGGCGATTCTCTTGTGATGATAATGGTTCTTGTAAATCTTGTTGAGCAATGGCGAGTTTTGTAACGCCAATGCAGGGAGTATCTTAGATGAAGAATATCCTTCGAGGATGGTGTTATAGTTGGATTTAGCAAATCTGAAATTGAATAGAGATTTGGATAATGCTACATGTACCCCATATTGTACCCCAATTTGTACCCTAGAGTTTTGCCCTGACATTAAATGTAGGTGCAAAACTGGTAATTTGCCAGTGTTGCACCTACATTAAATGTCAGGTTAAAGCTTTGGGGTACAAATTGAGGTACAAATATGGGGTACATGTAGCATGGTCCTAGAGATTTTAGAGACACAAGAAAAAGATTGTGGGAAGTTGATATTATACCAACAAATATGCGCGAATACAATACAAGAGGTGTATTTATAGGCTAATAAAGGTAACTAACTTCCTAATTGACTTCCAAATGAGCTCGTAGTTAGTTACGCTGTAACATTCCTTACCCCATAAAGAAAACAATCCTCCTTCTCAAGACCAAAAACAACCATCAACCCTAATGCATTTGTTGTTCTATTGGTGACCAGAAACCTTTGGAAATTGTTGCTCCACTTCCTTGGAATCTCTCCAAAAGCATCTTCACTGTTCTACCTTTCCCATTGTACCAAATGCTGCACTGCCACCACTCAGGAATGTGGGGTTGATGAGGTAAGGTGCCCCTAAAAGTTTTAAGTTGAGCCACATGGAAGGTGTGATGAATTTAGGTTGACTGGGTAGTTGTAGCTTATAAGCCATCGGTCCCACCTGGGCTTGTAGTTGAAAAGGACGACAATTTAGGGATCAATTTCTAATTAACTATGGCCTGCACAGTCTGCTGCCTATATGGTTATAGTTTAAGCCATACCCACTCCGTCACTTTCAATTATCTCTCACATCTATGCTTACATGCTTGAACCTTCATTCTGTGTAGTCAAAACTTTAGCATCTGAATCATGGTCTTCCTTTTTTGCATAGACCTGTCAACAACCTCCACCTTAGTCACACCTGCAAATATGGCAATTGAATGGGAGGTGGCTGTTTAAAGACCACTGTTAGAATAAGTGTCCTTTACTTAATCCTGCATACGACACTCTCAACAAAAAAAATAGATCGTTCTCTCAACCGGTTAAGTCTTGTAGAAAGTTAGGCTCTGATACCAATTGTTAGAATAAGTGTCCTTCACTAGGGGGGGGGAGTGAATAGTGAGGCACGAGAATGTTTATAAATTTTCGCGAAGTAAAACTCGCAGGGATAAAGTAAAGAGCGGAATAAAAGGAGTAAAGGAAGCACACCAAGATTTATACTGGTTCACCACAATGTGTGGCTAGTCCAGTCTCCCGAGAGACTCTCTCGAGCTACACTACTTCCGTTAAGCTTACAGGTGCTTAACAAACCGTTACAACCTGAAAACTCGAGTCCCACGAGCCTCAATACACTTGCTCGGAGATACCGCACTCCAAGACTTCAACCCGAAAGAATATGCCCTTTCTTCGTACAACCAAGGGAACAAACCTCCCTTAAAGTGTTCACAACACTTAACCACTCAAGTACAAAAACTCTCTTAAAAAGTAGAATATGAGTAAACTAATTTAGATCAAGAACACACTCAATTCCTCAAGAAATGGCTCTAAAAAGCTATGTAAAAAGTTTATGGAATGATGCAATGTAAAGCTATGAAATGTGTGAGGAATGGTTGTGAAAAGTAGACCCAAAAGACCCTTATTTATACCCAAAAATGATGTGTAACGGATGGGAGTTGATTTGGGTTTAATGGCATGATTTTTGGAAATTAAATAAAAGTGGATCTGCAGGAAATTAGCCTACCCAGCGATGTATGGAACTACCCATCGCTGGTAAGCCATTTTTCCTTCAGTTTTAAAGACAACGGTCACCTACCCATGGATGGGTAAGAGCTTCCCATCGCTGGGTGGGAGGTTGACTTTCAAACAAGGAAAGAATCAGCCTTAAATGCCTTACAACGGTCATGCCTTCCCATGGATGGGTAATATCCTCCCATGGCTGGGAAGTCACTTACCCATGGATGGGTAATATCTCCCATCGCTGGGTGGCATGGTTCTGGAATCCCGGATCACTTACCCATGGGTGGGTAATATCTCCCATCGCTGGGTGGCATGGTTCTGGAATCCCGGGATCACTTACCCATGGATGGGTGATATCTACCATCGCTGGATAGATGGTTAGTCCAAAACCATGGCCTAGCCGACCGGTGCTGAAACCCGACCGAAAAATGCAAAGTTCTCCAAAGTAAAAAAATAAGTGTTTAAAACACTTATATAATGTATTTTATGTAGAAACCAAGTATAAAAACTTAAAAACCACTTCATTAAGGTAAAAACCACGTCTAGCGAAGTTTATGCCGTTTCGCATGGTTTTTGCCAAACGACCAAAAACGAGAGGTGGTTTTTGAATTGTTTTTGTTGGAGAACTATTTAAAAGTGCCCAGAAGTAAAAACCAATCATAAAAGGTTGAAAACCACTTGGTTGGTTCGGACGTTAAAAACCAACACCGAAAAAACAAAGGTTATGGTTTTTGAAAACTAATGATTTGGAAAACCTTTAAATGTGTCCAGAAGCATAAACCAAAGATGAAAACCCAAAAACCATTTGGTTAAAATCAATGCCAATAACCAATGCCAAAAACCAAACGCCATAGCGGAACGCCGATAATCGATGGTTATGGTTTTGGTTAAGCAAGAACCATCGGTTTTAGAAACTTAAAAACCATTTATGAAAAAACTCATTTGATGCATGAAAAACATATTTTGTTTTGAGCCATGACGTACAGAAATTGAATGAGCTTGTTACAATAAAAACCTAAGTCTTTAGAAAACGTCTTCAAAGCGCCAATGTCGCCATCTTTAGCAACGTCAATGCCTTTCTTGTGCTTTTTGTTTCTTCAAAGAACTTTTTCTATCTCTTTGAATCTTTTCATTTTGTTCCATGTTCCCGACGGTTTGTCAATATCAAAACCTAAACGGAAACAAACATTGTCATTAGCAAAATGTCAAAGTGAAAATGTTTTCACTGCTCATGTTTGCCCATATGTATGAGGATGATAGAAAGTAGATAGAAATAGTTTTTTGCTTTGTATATTCATTAAAGCCTTCCAAAACTCACTTAGGAACATTTTATATATCCCTATCACTTACAATTGAGTGAGGCCAACCATGAAGGTTGAATACATTATATGCATTTTTCATAGCAGAAAAGGGGTGCCTACGTGTCACAAAATGAACATACTTGCTAAAGCTATCCACCTCCACCAATATAACTTCTTGCCCTCTAGATTTGGGTAACCCCTCTATGAAGTTAGCAAGGATATCTTTCCAAACTCATTGGGTATTTGTAGGGGTTGAAGCAGTCTTAGGTAAGGGCTAGTGTCATATTTGTAGCTTTGGAAAACCAAGCATGGCTTGATATGACTTTAGACATATCTTGTCATACCCTTACAAAGGAACAAGTTCTTTAAATTTTTTTTAAGTGTAGCACCCCTCCCTGGATTCCCTCTAGTAGATGAATGTTGTATTTAGGCGTTTAACTTAGCATTCGGCCCTATGACTAGCTTTCCCTTTTTCCTCAATAGGGGTCCCATGAAGGTTGTACTTCTTCACTACTATCCCTTGCTGCAACTTTACTATGACTGCCATTAAATTATTATCTTGTAGCTCTCTTTAGTGGTTTTTAATGTATGAGATGGAACCCTAGTTATAGCTAACAACTAGATAGAACATTTGTCACTACATTTTCAACTCCACTTCTAAATTGTATCTCATATTGAAATCCGATCAGCTTAGACAACCGAGTGTTGGAAAGGACTCAAGATCTTCTACTCCAATAACCACTTCAAACTTCTTTAGTCAGTAATGATAAAAAAGGTGTTACTACTCAAGTATTGCTCAAAAAGCGTAGGGATGCCTATCTCCCATGAGAACAACTCTAGAATGTTGCATTTGAGTCTTATATCCATTAAAAAAAGTTGTTAGCACTGTAAGTATTTATAGCTTTAGGTGTAGGTAATAGAGAAAAAGATGGATATGATCTGGACACAGGTGATCTGGTTACTTGTTTTATAGCTTGTACAACATCCTCCTGCAATCTCACAAATTGTAAAGCTTCATCCAAGGACATAGGCTTTAGAGCCTTCACAAAGGCCTTCAAGTGTGTCTTTAAATTTGCAACAAAATTGTCCACAAAGTACTTCGATAATACAGGAGTCTTTTGAAGTAGCAGGGATTTTAATTTCTCAAACTTCTCCAATTATTTCTCAATTGTAAGATCGAGGTATGATTGTTGATGATTGAACCATGAGTAAAATAAATACATTGATAATTGTAACACCCCAATCCGTATAACCCGGAATTACACGAATTAAGGTGAAACGAGAGTTAAATAAAAATTTCGCTTGACATTCGAAAATGACAATTACTTATAAATATTAAATTTACACACTCTGGATCGCGACCCATTTAAAAATATTTTCAGAGTAATGCGGAAGTACAATAATAATCAAATCATGACACATTTTAAAATCTGATGATCAAACATTTGTCTGCCATCCTTGCATCTCCTCTGACTCAATGCCCTCCGGGAATGGTTCCATCATTGTCTTCTTGTTACCTACGTGTAGTCAACGAAAAATACAAACTACACGCTCAGCGAAACCGCTGAGTGGTACCACGCTAGAATTGTAGAATGATTCACAGACATATACATATACATATATATACGTCCACAAAATGTATAGTAACATTCATGATATGACACATATTATCATATGGTCAATTTGATGAATCATGATGATAAATATTTAATGATAATTACATGATGGCACATTTAATCAATTTGCTTGTGAGGATGATTACATGATACCAATGTAATCAATATACTTTTTCTTGATGATGATTACATGACACCTATGTAATCAATGTAATTGTACTTGATGATGGTAACATGATGCATGATCCTATAACTTGCAAGGACACCCTTGCGCTATGAGATTCGCCCATTTGGTACGACAAACTCACGCGGCCTTAGTCTCACGAATGAGGAGAGACTAGAAAAATAGGGGTGGTACTCGAAACCTGAATACCATGTACGTACACTAAGCCCGGAACGGGTGATGTCGGACTGCTAAGTCCCGCACATCACGCTATAAGAGACGCAATTACGCATGATCTCTTACGCATGCATATGATATGATATGCTACAATATGTGTGATGATATGAGTCATATGATGTGAACAATTTGTAAACAATATGAATGGATAAATATACTTTATTTTATTTGGGTGAAATCTGATAAAAATATCAATTAATTAAGCTACGGGGCTCAGAACGGTGGACCGTTTAGCATGGCGGTCGACCGTGCTATATTTCAACTCGTCGGATTTCTGGATCACCGTGACGGTCGACCGTGGTTGACCGGCGGTCGACCGTTGTTGACTTGTTGGAACGGCGGCGTTCTGCTGGGCTGGCGACAATCAACCGTTCGCCGACGGCGGTCGCCTGTTTTGCTGACAGTAGTGGTCCGTTTCGAAGTTTAATATGACGGTCGACCGTTTGTGTCAACCGTTTGGGTCTGCGAATCTTTCTCTTGATATTTTGAGTGTCCAAAATACTTCTTTAAGTCTTTTAAACACCTTTTATTAATCTATACATATTGTTGGGTTGATTTCCAAAGTTTATATTTACTTATGTGTATATTAACTTTATGGATTGGTGTATTTTGATCTGAACATATAGATGACTTATATATGCATCACATTTATATTTTGGGATGGTTTCAACATATGGATTAATATATATGTTCATGTACGTATGTAATGAATGATTCGACAAGTCTAACGTAAGGGTACAGACCTGGAAATCATCGGCCGAAACCTTACGGATGAGCGGGAGTGGAAACAACATCGAAATTCACCAACTTTGTCATTTCCGTCAAAACTGGACAGCCTGCGGTAATTTGGGCATATCTCCATCGTTTCTTCACGAAATTGCAAACCGTTTGATTCTGTGGATTCCTAAGATGTAAGGCTACAACTTTCGTATAGAAAGTATTTCGTTTTAACATATGTAAGATAGCGTAAATCGGACCTGAAGTCAAGGGATAGTTGCTGTCCAGAATTTCGGGTATGTCGATGAACATGATTCCGACGATTAACTCACTAACTTCAATATTCCAACACGGAACCTTCTCTATGATACCTTCCGGATGTTCCTAATAATCATTAGAGAGTTTATGGTAAGTGCTTGGAATGAAACAACATGGATATGGTGAGGAAACATAGCCAACCCGAGGAGCTCGCCACCACTGGTGCAGTCCCGGTATTTTGGCCATATCTTCTTCGTTACTTAACGAAATCGCGAGCCGTTTGTTGGGCTGGATTCGTATCGTCCGGGGCTACAACTTTGATTCAGAAATTATTTCGAGATAATAGATGGAAAATTTCAGTTTTTACCTCAAAGTGGACTGATGTGTTTTGGTTTCAGGATTTTGAGACTTTATGGTTTTCTTCTTGCTTCTTCTTCTTCCTCCTTAGTATATAACCATGGAGCATTGATGTTTTGTTCTCCTTCTTTGGGCTGCCGACAGAGAGAGAAATGGAGAGGAGAATTGGATGAATGATGGTGGATGATGGTGATGGTGTATATGATGATGGTGGTGGTGGAATTGTGTAGGAAAGGGTTGAGATTTGGAGTATTATGTAGATTTAATGTATTATTAAGTAGCGGAGAATAATGGGGTGGCTAGTGGAGTGACTTACGTGATTGGGGAGGGATTTTAGAATATTAGTTTTGGACTTTTGTCCAAACTGAACAGTTTACTCCAAACAGTACGCGCTTTTTCTCCCAAACTACTCTGAATTGAAAACGGATTGTATTTTTGGAATGAGACTGTCAAAACTAGAATTTTGACATAATCAAAATATTTTTCTGAGAACTTTTATTTTTCTCAGTGTTCGGGTGTGTCTCAGTCATAAATTAATTTAATAATATAAATGATATAAAAATATATGAATTTAATCCAAATCTTGAATATGATGTTGTCAAGTGACAAAGATTAAGATTTCTAATCTTATGAAATCTCTTTTGAATTGAGTTTATTTTATGGGTCAAAGTTACAAATTTTAATATTTAAAATAGTCATAGCTTGAAATCTATAAATCAAATTGGTTCATAGAATGTACCGTTGGATCTGTCTCCTCGAAACATATCCATAAAAATAAGTTTTTAACAAAAAGTTATTATTTTTAAAATCCATTTATTTTTAGTCAAACGTACAAATATTCCTTATTGGATAAAAACTACTTTTGTTTTATAATAAATTTTAGGCCATATTTTGTGGCGTTACAATAATTATGAAATCATTTGTATTGTTAAGGGTATCTAGAATAACTCTAAGATATACCCATTTAGATAATTGATGTTAAGGCTATCTGGAAGACCTCTAGAATAGATCTCAGATTAGAATGGATTTGTGAAAGTATGAATATTTGGTGAGTTGGATAAAAAAGTATAAACGGGGTTTGTAGACCAAATTAGAGGATTACTCGTTTGGAAATACACCGACTCAATTCTTGTTGTTACCTTAAATTAATTATAGTTAAAGCGCCTCAGAATAATTGTTTGCCTTAAACTAATTATAGTTTAAGCGTCTGAGAACTATTGCCTTAAACTGATTATAGTTTAAGCGTCTGAGAATTGTTTTCCTTAAACTAATCATAGTTTAAGCGTCTGCGAATGACATTATGATCTAGCCTTAGACTAAGAATAGCTAAGAGTGTTGTTATGATCTGGCCTTAGACTAAGAATAGCTAAGAGCGTTGTTATTATTTGGCCTTAGATTGAGAATAATTTAAGAGTGCTATCGAAATAATATCTGAATTGAGTAAAATATTTTGATATGAACTGAACAATATCAAATTTGTGAATGTCTGAATTGAACATTGTGTGCATGTTATCAAATAATTTGATTATGAATTTAGATTCAGTTTATATGGATGTTCGACGCATTAGATATGCTTACTCAGCTTCAACGCTGAGCGTGTAGTATGTTTTTATTTGCTACACGCAGGTAAATAGAAAGAACAATGTGATCCTGGTGGCAGATGGGGCGAGATTGTCGGGATGGATGTGACAAGTCTTGAAATGATTTATTATGATATGACAATATTTAAATTCGCTTCCGCAATATTGTTGAATACTCCGTACTATATGTTATGAAAAATACTATTGTGCTAAATAAAAGTGTTTGAAAAGTTTTAAATTTTTACGATTACAAAGTTAATACTTTAGTCCAAAAGGGGCTGCAGACCTGGATGGATTAGGGTGTTACACATACCCTAGCCTTATAGTGCATTCAACACACAAGCGCCCACGACATTCAATTGTGACTTGGCCCACATAGCCTCCGCCACGAGACAATTGATGCACACATGGCCAACAATCTCCCCCTCAGCAATTGCTCCCGCTGGGAATCGAACTCATGACCTTGGCTCCGATAACACTTGTAGGACCTCAGGCGCTACAAACTCTTCTAAACCCAATTGGTGTTAGAAGAGGTGCTTACCCTAGCCTTTTAGTGCATTCAACACACAAGCGCCCACGACATTCAATTGTGACTTGGCCCACATAGCCTCCGCCACGAGACAATTGATGCACACATGGCCAACAAAAGTTGGAGAAAATACTATACCACAAGTAAAGAGATCTAAATATCAAGAAAATGGAGAAATAGAGGATGATGTTAATTACAGGATTCAAGGTGGTTGGTAAAAATGGCAGAGTTCTTCGGGCTTTATATGTGACAAAAAAGTACCATTAAAACTAAAGGGAAAAGTTTACCGTACTGCTATTAGACCAGCTATATTGTATGGGACAGAGTGTTGGGCAGCAAAGGGTGAACAAGAACACAAGGTTAGTGTGGCAGAAATGAAGATGCTTCGTTGGATGAGCGGTGATACGCGTATGGATATAATAAGGAGTGAAAATATGGGAGCTAAAGTTGGAGTGGCACCAATTGTTAGCCTTGGTTTGCTAAGTCTCATGTTTTGATGTTAACAAACAATATAAGAGCTTAACATTTGTTTAAGTGTTTCAGGAAAACAAGAATCCATTAAGATTCGGTACTCAAGAATGAAGTCGAAACACTAAAACTAGCGTAGAATATAGGTAGAAACCAATGTAAGGATATGACTTTATATACCTATATTCACAAGCTCAAAAGTACTCACAAAATATGTTTAAAACCATCACATAAACACTTTCAAATATCTAAAAGGTTTTAAACTCAAACACGAAGGATTAAGGGAATTTTGGAAAAATCAGAACAGAGTCACGGTACCCCTAGCGGTACGCCACACGGTAGGGTATACCGCCTACATGGTACCCCCATACCGTGTAACGGTACCTAGGTACCGACGATAGGCGTAGACGGTTGGCCGAACCCGTCCTAACCAGGTACCGCCAGAGGCGAACCGAACTTTTGGAAGACAAGGTACCACCAAACGGTAGGCTATACCGTGGTCACGGTACCTAGGTACCGGACGGTACAGACCCTACCGTGAAGGGTACCGGATCCGTTGTAATCACTGTAGCAAATTGCCAATTTAAATTCTAATCACCCTAATCACCTCCCAACGGCTAATTAACATCTTCCACTATAAATACAAGCCTAATCCTTCATATTTCTTCAAGAAACAAAGCTCTAAACATCCTCCCTTTATATTCTAAGTGTGTTCATTCTTTTATTAATTATTTTCAATATTTTGGCTATTTCAAGAGCCTTAAATTCCTGATTTTTATACACACACTTTGAACTTGTGTTTCTAGTTATATACTCTCATATTCATAAGTTTGAATTGTATTTTTGAGAGAGTATACTTTCCTTCTACACCGGCTAAGTTTTGTTCTTCATTTTAATATTCTAGCCGTTGTGTAGAATCTAGTTTTGTGTTCTTCAAACACATCTTCTTACGGTCGAGAATAGCTGTCAAATTCTCACGTTGTAACGGTTAAGGATAGCCGTATAAATCCTTGGGTAAAGGTTCAAGGATAGCCTTTGAAATCCTTGGGGGGACGGTAGAAGATAGCCGTTAAATCTTCATTGTAAACGGTTCGAGATAGCCGTTGTGAAATCTCGGAGTGAATCCTATTGGCAAGGGTTGTTTGCCAAAACTAGTGCGTTGCTTTGACGGAGTTTAAGAGGCCGAGACTTAGTGGATTCGGAAATCCTTGAGGTGGAGCCTCGAGGTACTGGAGTAGGGGTTTCCCGAACCAGTATAAATTCGGTGTGCATTTTATTTACGCTTTTATTTTTGCGTTTTATATATTGTTTCCGCATTTGCCAACATCGTTTTTATTAAACTCCGAAAAGATTTTAAAACGCCTTATTCACCCCCCCTCTAAGGCGTGGGCACAACGACTAAACCGACTAACACCAATTCTAAGAAAAATGGTAGAAACTCGACTTAGGTGGTTTCGAGATGTGGAGAGAAGACTAATAGAGCATCCTATGAGAAGGGTTTATCAAATGGTAAATAGGTATGTGGCTGGAGGAAGAGGTAGACGTAGGAGGACATGGCAAACATTGATCAAGGGAGACCTTTGCGCGAACAATCTCACAGTAGATAGGATAGTAGATAGGATACATGATAGGGCGCAATATCGTCGTTTAATCCATGTAGCCGACCCCACCTACTGGGATAACACTTTGTTGTTGTTGTTGTATAACTTAAAATGAGTGCTCATTAAGATAACCACTATTTTTTCTCATCAGAATTTCTTTTTTATTGTATTGAAATTTGAAAGTTTTTTCATTCATCCATTGTTCACCACTTATAAATTAAATTAAAAATACTCCCATAAGCATGTGTATGAGGACTTTATAATTATTTATAAAATGTAAAAAATAGAAAATTAACGTAAATTACATATTAAAGTAATTGTTTACATAAATTTTCAAATAGAATAAATAAGTATCAAATATAAAATTAATGAATTTAAAGTATCCCGATAGTACAAACGTGACCCAGTAGATAAAAAATGTAAATTTTTAATAATACAAATTTATGTTTGAAAATATTTTTAATTATGTGGACTAGATATATTTAGAATTGTCTCAAATTCTTTAATAGATTTAGATTAAATATCTTTAGAACAAGTAAAATTTTTTACTTGACAGCAACTTATGAGTAACTATTTTTTTATTTAATGAAGTAAAACTAATTTTCTTAAAGGAAAAAAGTTTCATTTGTGAGCTAAAAGATCCATAATGAACACAAGAGTGACCTCCCAAATACAATATAAGATGGGAGAACTTTTAGGTAAAGGAAAAAAACTTATGAGCGATTATATATTTTTATTACTATAGTAAAGTTAGTTTTTTAAGGTAAAAAAATTTCTATTAATGAGCTAAAAGATCCCTAATGAACACAGGGAGAGTGACCTCCCAAACACAACGAAAGAGAAAAACTTATAAATAAAGCATATATTGCAAAATTTGCCGCCCTACAATTAAGAGAAACTCAAACTATGTTAAAAAAAAAGTGTAGCACTAAAAAGATTAATGTTATAGATCAAAATTAATGAAAGATAAGTATGGTATTGCGCATAGTAAACTTATTAATGGAAAGGAAAATAATTTTATATACCAGTTATGCTATAATATATGGAATTATGATGTTATAGAAAAAATTTTCCGTACTTAATAGTAAATATGATAAAATCACTTACCATTTCTACACTATTATTTTCTAAGAATCCAATTATGGAGTATAATAAGGTTTATATTGATATCGTAATAAAATTTTCACCTCAGTATTTCATGGATACACTTTCTCTTATTTATTCGAGTGGTTACTGTTTCTTTTTACTTTTTCATTTGCTTTTGATATTCTTCTTCTTATTTCATTTTTCTAAACCTCATTTGCTTGTACGTCACGATAAGAATTTTTTTATTTTAGAAAAAAAGAATGTGTTATTTGAGGCTGACGGAGTACATAATATTTTTTAAATTTATTTTTTATTTAAAACATAAACATTTTTGAATTTTTAAAGAATAATAAAAAATAATTAATAAAAGCTCTATTAAAAGAAAACAAATAGAAGAAAAAAATTAAAATTAAAATATGAAAAAAATAAGTTCTAATGCGCCGGTAGTTTAGAAAATGAGCACTCATTCCCCTCGCTGTCAAACTTCAACGCACTTTGAGAGCGTGAAATAGAAACGTTGGAATTTGACTGAGAGAGGGGACACAATGCAACTCTTTGAAACCAATGATATTTTATATGTAAGTTTTGAATGAATTTGTAAAAACAATAGGTGTTAGAAAAAATCAAAAAAGAAATAAAGAAACTAACATGTATGTTATAGTATGAAAAAAAGAGTTCTATGTTAGAAAAAATCAAAAAATGGAAATAATTAGAATGAAGTGGGAAGAAATAGAAGAAACTAGAACATACTGAAAAAAAATGGAAGAGACTCGAAAACCGAACGAAAGAAGAAAAAACTAAAAAACTATAAAGAGTTGAAAAATATTTAAGAGTTGAAAATTTTTGGAAAAAAAAGAAAAAAAAATGTTCGAATAAATATTATATTTTTGAAATAACAAAAATGATAAATAAAATCATAACAAATGTTAAATTTATATTTTTGTATAAGAGTATAGTGGAATTCCACTAGAATTCTTGATTCTTAACTCGAGTTCTCCGATTAAGAGTATAGTGGAAGTGTAACACCCCAACCCGCATAACCTGAAAATGTGGACCAACGGACAGGTTGTTAAAAATTGACATCTAAACACAATTTTTTCTAAACAATTTAAAATATTTAATTCAAAACATTGTTTATAAATCCATCGGAGTTAACAAAACGGTGCGAAAGCTTTAAGTACTTAATTCAAACACAACGTTGGGTTCTTGCCCCTAAAAACATAATAAATTCATATGATATATGTAATTAAATAAACTCCTTCAGCCAACATCCATTCATCTTCTCGTCCTCGCTGCCCTGTAGGATTATTTCCTCATTCATCATTCCTGTTACCTACGTGTAGCAAGAGAACAAACGCCACGCCACACGCTCAGCATTGCTACTAAGTAAGAAATATCTAGCATTCGACTACACATAAAGATGAACTCACTTTCTCATAATTTCATACAATATCATGCACACAATTAGAAGATTAATAATATTACATAACAATCATCAAATAATATCAACTATGTTATAACAATCATACTTCATGTTACTTACCTTGGTTCTTCACCTGCAAATTTTATTAACTCAATATTCAAGTCATTACAATGACTCATATCAAACACTAGCTCATAATCTATTCTAGACTAAGGCCTTGAAACCTACGGCCATGACTCAAGTATACTCTATGACATCAGAACCACTACCTACGACCATGATTTTTGTCAACCCAGTACCTATGATGCCGGTTATGTGGAAGCTCTAATCTTATAGATCAGATTGTAGATTCCATGTAGGTACATCTCTACCCGAATTCTACTGGACACTAAGTCCACAAGGTTTTACAACCTATTGTCAACTTATAATTTTAATTCTCACAAGATAGTCCTAGAGTTCTTCTAGGTAACCTATCTCATTAACTCTATTTAAATATTCAGGTACATGTTATCAAAAACTCATTTTACTTTAATATATTATCATTAAAGTAGATCTCGCAAATCCCTATACTTTCAGCCCAAATTTTTAATGACAACAGGATCCAACCAATCATGGTGTCCAAACAAAGTCACCCCCTTGTTTTTGTTACGAACAAAAATGTGGAGTATTCTGTCCATCAAGAATTCCTGAAATAATAGGAGGATTTTACACTTAAGCATAAAAACTCTCCTCTCAACGAGAGCACAATTTGATAGACCAAAACCCCCCGGATGTGTATTTTTCGGTCTATACGATATGTGTATAAAATATAGAAAATATATAAACAAGATTATAGACAATAGACTTTGACGTGGAAACCAAATTGGTAAAAACCACGGGCCTTTTTTTAGCGGTACCATGCCAACGGGGATGTTTTATTATATATCGGGAGTATATTTGTACAATATATCGGCGAGATAGTGGTGGTCCCAAAGTGGTGAGATACAAAGTCTAGAGGGGGGGGGGGGGGGGGAATAGACTTCGTTACAGATTTAAAATCTTTTTCGTTTCTTTTGAAAACGTGAAAATGAGTGTTAATCTAGAGTCCTTGTGAACTTTAGATTGTGTGCGGAATTTTGGTGGGTAGAGTGAGCAGTAATGAATATGGATAGGTTAGTTTTCACAGTTAATATAATTGCAAGTAAGAATAAAGATAAGAGAGAGAGACACACAAACTTTAACGAGGTTCGAAGGTGGGGTAATCCTTCTACGTCCTCAAAATCCACTATGTAGTTGGTTGTTGAATAATGAACCAACAATTACACTTGTGTGAATTTCTGCACGGTATATCTTCACAAGACCAATGTTGCTACTGCACTCGTGCTGGCTTTGTTGTTCCTTCGAAGGTCAAGTTTCTTCAACAACTGCAAGATCCGAACAATAGGACTTGCAAGATCAACTTGTAAGAGAGTTGACCTATCCCCTTTTCAATCAATAAGTTTGATCAAAAGTAATATCCTTCAACGTGGTGTGGTGCTTGAGGCAAGGAAACCTTCAAGTGTTTACACTATAGCTTTTTAGAAGGAGGAGAAGTTTGCTTCTGGATAAGGAGTTTAGAAATCTCTATTTATCAAGCTTTTTGGGCTAACTGTGAATGAGATGGCTTTTGTGATTGCTTCGTTGTGTTGTTGTATCTCATCATCTTCTCTCCAGTCTTCCAAGGATGCTATTTATAGCTGGATTGGATAATCTATCCGTTGAATCATAATAGACTATCCGTTGCATTTGCTGGCTTCAATTTTGAATGAAGATTGTGATTTGAAGATTCTCCGTTGAAGTGGGTGTTTGTGTAACACCCTAATCCGTCCAGGTCTGCAGCCCCATTCGGACTAAAGCATTTAACTTGGTAATCGTAAAAATTTAAAACTTTTCAAACACACTTTATTAATCCCAATAATATTTTTCAATACATATACAATACGGAGTATTCAACAATATTGCGGAAGAGATTTTAATATTGACATATCATAAATTGTTTCAAAACTTGTCACATCCATCCCGACAATCTCGCCCCATCTGCCGCCAGGATCACATTGTGCTTTCTGCTTACCTGCGTGTAGCAAATAAAACACACTACACGCTCAGCGGTAAAGCTGAGTAAGCATATCTACCTGCGTCTAGCAACTGGAGCGAAGGTTTCATCAAAATCTATACCTTCTTCTTGACAGTATCCTTTTGCAACTAACCGGGCCTTGTTTCTGACAACAACGCCGTTTTCATCCATCTTGTTCCGGAAGACCCACTTTGTCCCTGTAACACCCAACCCGCATGACCCAAACCCGTGAGACAGCGGACCGGTGTGTCACTGAATTGGTATCCGAATTTGCGACATTATCAGAACAATTTTAAACAAACGTTCTTTCAATACATATAAAAATCCATCGGAGTAATTTAAAATAATGCGGAAGCCTTTTTAAAGTCAAACAACTTGGGATCTTGCCCGAAAACGTAATAAGCATTAAAGTTAATTAAATAAAGCATAATCAACAGATTAAAGAGACAGCCACGCCATCGTACATCTCCTCCTCAATGCCCTCTAGGATCGGCTCTAGGTTCATCTGTCTGATCACCTACGGACAGCAAAAGAAAACAACGCTATCCGCTCAGCATTGACGCTGAGTGGTACTCCATTGTAGCACAAGAATAAACATAATAATTCAACAATTAAGATCGTACATATGTTTATCCTTTTAATAAAAATCAATTCAACTTTAAATTCGGTTCTTTAGACGGTTGACCAACAGTCAACTTATTTTCTTTCTTTTCAAAACGATTTAGGTGTTACGGGTTTCTCATGAACTCTTTGACCACCGGTCAAACCAATTTAGACTTTCACCAAAGTCAAACCACTTAACATTTATTGCCTATGACGGAGATAGCGTCAATCCGTAATACCGAAGATGGCCTCAATTCGGTGGAGGTAGGATCCCCTGGGCGATGGCCTCAAACCCAAGATCGCAGACCCTCGTGCACGTCTTAACCTCACTGGCCAGGCCCTGCAGCCGCCCGAGCGTTGGCCAGTTTCTATGTTTGACACAATAAACCAATTGACCTTATTCACCAGTTAGAATTAATTAATTAACTTAACTAATTCGTTAAAGTTTGGATTCAACCATTCGGTCAAACCTACGACAACAGAGTATCCAGTCAAAGCCTAGGTCAAACATGACCTAACCCAAGTCAAAGTCAAACCTGTTCAGTCAATTCACAATCTTCAACAATTAAATTCAAACAATCAATTTAATTCAATTAACCAATTTAGCCAGATTATAGCATAAACACATATAACGATCCAAACCATTAAATCTATTCTGAATGCTATTAACTTCATAGTACGGACCTGGATTACGTCGAAATCGAATCGATAGCTCAAACGGAAGGCAAATCGACGAAATCAACCGAACGGGTCAAATCGAGTCAAAGTACGAAATGGACCAATCAATCCGGCGTGGGGGTTAATCTGCCGACGATATCAACTCGGGGCAGCGGCCCGATGCGGCGACGGTGACGGACGCCGGCGACAGTGGCGTAGCGGCAGCTCAACGGCGATGAGCAGCGACTGGCGGCACTGCACTCGACGGCGGCGGATGGCCGCTGTGCAAAGGGAGACGGCGGCTGGAAGCTCGGCGACCGGCTGGAAGCTCAGGCGACGGCGGCTCTCGATTCCGGCGAGGGCGAAACAGCGGCGTCCGGCGTTTGGCGACGTCCTCCGTTTGGCGTGGCGGTGCTGCAAATCGACGGCGGCGATGAGCGACCGGCGCTGGCTCACGGCGGTGAGCGACGGCGGCTGGAGGCGAAGGAAGCAGCGCCGGCGCTGCAACTCGGCGGCGGCGATGAGCGACCGGCGCTGGCTCACGGCGGTGAGCGACGGCGCCCTGGCTTGCGCGACGCCGGGCAGTGACAATTGGCTGCGGCGAACCTCCGGCGGCTGCTCCAATTGTACGGCGGCGATCGGCGCTGGTGCGGCGAGGCTTCCGGCGGCGAGCGACGAAGAAGAATGAAGGAGAAGAAGAAGGAAGAAGAAGAAGAAAGAAAAAGAAGAAGAAAGAAGAAGAAAAAGGACGGACGAACGAAGGATAAGGTTTGTGTGGTTATGTTTATTTAATGGTCCCATTCCAAAAAGGATTGGGCTTCGGACCCAAAATACCTGATTAAATGATCATAACTTGAGCTCTGTAACTCTGATTCGCGAGCCGTCTGAACCGACGCGATCACAAAAATATTTCCTACGAGATGACATAAAAGTTGGGCTTAAAATCCAAATTATAATTTTAACCCCTTATTGGGCCCAATTCGTAATCAATTGCTCTAACAATTTAATTAATTCTTTTGGGCCAGGTTTCGGGGCGTTACATTTCTCCCCCCCTTAAAAAGAATTTCGTCCTCGAAATTACCTGAGTCATTGGTCGTCGAAGAGATGTGGGTACTGAGTTCGCATAGATTCTTCGGTCTCCCAGGTTGCTTCTTCCACTGCATGATTACGCCACAGTACCTTTACCAACGGTACCGTCTTGTTTCTTAACACTTTAGTTTCGCGCGCCAAGATCTTAACTGGTTCTTCTTCGTAAGACAAACTCTCGTCGAGGGTTACAGCATTGGTCGGCAACACATGAGTCGGATCTGAACGGTATCTACGTAGCATGGAGACATGAAAGACGTCGTGAATCCTGTTCAGCTCTGGTGGCAACTCTAGCTTGTAGGCAACAGGTCCTATTCGCTCCAGAATGCGGTAGGGTCCAATGAATCTAGGGCTAAGCTTCCCTTTCTTCCCGAACCGTAGGACCTTCTTCCAAGGTGAAACCTTCAAGAATACCATGTCACCAACATTATACTCTATGTCTCGTCTCTTCAAGTCTGCATAAGATTTCTGTCTGTCCGAAGCAGTGCGGAGTCGGTCTTTGATCACACGAACCTTTTCCTCGGTTTCCTGCACAATATCTGGTCCCTCGAGCTTACGCTCGCTAAGCTCTGTCCAACAAATTGGGGTTCGGCATTTTCTGCCGTAGAGTGCCTCATACGGAGCCATCTGAATACTCGCCTGGTAACTGTTATTATACGCAAACTCCATCAATGGAAAGTAACGCTCCCAATCTTCTCCAAAGTCGATCACACAAGCTCGCATCATATCCTCAACAATCTGTATCACCCTCTCAGACTGGCCATCGGTCTGAGGGTGAAATGCCGTACTAAGGTTCAAAGCTGTGCCAAAAGCCTTCTGAAGTCCTCTCCAGAACATCGAAGTGAACCGGGGATCTCTATCAGATATGATTGACAGCGGTGCACCGTGCAAACGAACTATCTCTCTAACGTACAAATCTGCCAATTTGTCTAAGGAAGAGTCACGTCTGACGGGTAGAAAATGAGCGGACTTCGTCAACCTGTCAACAATGACCCAGATGGCGTCATTCTTTCGTGAAGATCGTGGCAATCCGATCACAAAATCCATAGTGATCCTTTCCCACTTCCATTCCGGAATGGTAGGAGGGTGCAACAACCCTGTCGGAACCTGGTGCTCAGCCTTGACTTGCTGACAAGTCAAACAACGTGCAGTGAACTCGGAGATTTCCTTTTTCATAGCTGGCCACCAATAGGATTTCTTCAAATCCTGATACATCTTGTTACTACCCGGGTGCATAGTGTATACGGTTCCGTGAGCCTCGCGTAACAAGCGATCCCTCACTTCACCGCGGGGCACCACTAGGCGTTCATGATAGTACAAGACTCCGTCATCGCGAATTGTAAACTCGGGCCTCTTTCCTGTAGGAACTAACTCTCGAGTCTTCTGACAAAACTCATCATCCCTCTGTGCTGTACGGATCTCCTGCTCTAACGGAGACTGAAGCTGTAACTCGGCTAACGATTTTCTGCTCAAAGCATCGGCCACGATGTTAGCCTTGCCCGGATGATACTCAATGACTAAATCGTAATCCTTGATCAGCTCCAACCATCGGCGTTGTCTAAGATTCAGCTCCTTCTGGGTGAGTAGGTACCTCAAACTCTTGTGGTCGGTGAAGATGTGAATCCTCTCTCCAAAGATGTAGTGGCGCCAAATCTTCAAGGCAAATACCACGGCTGCCAACTCTAAATCATGTGTCGGATAATTCTCCTCGTGAGTCTTTAACTGTCTCGATGCGTAGGCCACTACCTTACTTAACTGCATCAGTACACAACCTAAGCCGCTATGAGATGCGTCACTATAGATGGTGTACTCGATGCCAGGAGTAGGTTGAACCAAGACTGGTGCCTGGGTCAGGCACTCCTTCAGTTGATCAAAACTGCGCTCGCACGCTTCTGACCACTCAAATTTGATGTCCTTACGCAGTAGCTTGTTCAATGGAGTAGCGATCGAGGCGAAGCTCTTAACAAATCGGCGATAGTAACCGGCTAATCCAAGGAAGCTCCTCACCTCACGAACATTCCGTGGAGCCTTCCAGTCCACTATGGCTGAAATCTTGCTGGGGTCTACCTGGATACCGGTAGCAGAGATAACATGTCCTAAGAATGTCACCTCACTCAACCAGAATTCACACTTAGACAATTTTGCATACAGCTTATGCTCTCGCAACACACTCAGAACCAATTGCAAATGTCTAGCGTGCTCCTCCTGAGTCCGTGAATAAACCAAGATGTCATCGATGAACACTACTACGAACTGGTCCAAGTATGGTCGGAGCACACTGTTCATAAGCTCCATGAACACTGCCGGGGCATTAGTCAATCCGAAAGGCATGACTGAGAACTCATAATGCCCATAGCGTGTCTTAAAAGCAGTCTTCGGAATGTCTTCTCTCCTGACAGAAATCTGATGATATCCAGAACGCAGATCAATCTTCGAGAATACCGTAGCCCCTCTGAGCTGGTCGAACAGGTCGTCGATACGAGGCAACGGATAACGATTCTTCACTGTAGCTTTGTTCAACTGCCTGTAGTCGATGCAAAGTCTCATGGATCCATCTTTCTTTCGAACAAATAACACTGGTGCTTCCCATGGGGAAACGCTAGGTCGGATGAATCCCTTTTCCAGTAGCTCTTGCAACTGAGCCTTCAACTCCTTCATCTCGGCAGGTGCTATACGATACGGTGTAGCAGATATGGGTTCCGTACCCGGAATGAGATTGATCGAGAACTCTACCTCTCTCGGCGGAGGCAAACCAGGTAGGTCTTCGGGAAAGACATCAGGGAAGTCGCAAACCGTACGAATGTCCTGCTGACATGGCGATTCTTTTCGCATATCCTGAACGTGACATAGGAACATCTCGCACTTCTTGCGAATCAAGCGCCTCGCGCTCAAGGATGATATGAACTCGGGAGTCTCGGGGAACACTTCCCCGGAGAGTAATACGTTGCTACCGTCTTCGGCTCTCAGCCGTACGGTCCGACAACTGCAGTCGACCACTGCTCTATGCTCGGTGAGCCAATCCATACCAAGGATAATATCAAACTCCTTGTGTGGTAGCTCTATCAAATCTGCAGGGAATTGCTTCCCGTGTACGGACAACGGACATCTATGATAAATGTGATGAAGACGCATGCTATGTCCTAGCGGATTCGATACAATGGTAGGTATCTCAAGGTCACTCCTCACAATCACAGAATTAGCAGGCATGCCAACACAGATATAGGAGAGCGTAGAACCCGGATCGATCAAGGCATGCATAACTGAATCAAATAGTACGAACGTACCCAAGATAACATCGGGGCTAGGATCTGTACGCCCATGCATGGCGTAGGTACGCGCTGGTGCCCGGCCTGACTGTTGCGGACGTGGTCTCTGCTGATTATTTGCGGCAGTAGACTGCTGACTCCGTGCTGGATGTGATGCGGCAGGCTGATCCGGAGCTCTAGGTAAAACAGACTCGCTGCTAGGGTTTGTCGGGCAATGCCTCCTGAAGTGCCCTGGCTGACCACAACCCAAACATAAGCCTTGGGTGAGCCAACACTCGCCCGGGTGATGCCTACCACAATGTACACATTGCGGGTGGCTTCTCGATCTGTTCGAGTTGCTCGCGGCGACCGACCGAGACGGCCTCGACTTACTCCTCTTAGGCGGCGGCGCACTCGAAGAACCCTTCTCTTACCTCTTTCCCCCGAATCCAAAACTCTTCCCGCTCGGCCCGGTGCTGGCCGCGGGTCGCGGGTCTTTCGTCGCTCTATCCTCCTTCTTGGTTGCCTGCAAATCATCCAAGCTCTTTTCTGTCTTCACAATCAAATCATACGCCGCGTTAAAATCTGTCGTCGTGATCAGTGCGGCGTACGGCCTCAAGTCCGGCCGTAGCTTCTTGACGAACTCGTTCAAACGATCCTCCGGAGTGGAGACCAGACTCGTCGCGTACTGGGACAAGTAGTCGAACCTCTGTCTCAGTTCAGGCAGTGACATCCCCTCCTGCTTAAGCGCAACGAACTCATCGCGCCTCTCCTCGCAGTACCGGGTGGGGACGTACTCCTTCGTAAAGGCTCGATCGAAGCGATCCCAGGTCCACGGCTTGGGTGTGTGTGGATCCTGGTCAATGCGCTTCCACCAATCATATGCTCCTTTCCGGAACATCTGTGACGCCAACTCCGAGCGATCAACATCTGGGACTCTTAAATTCTTGAGTACCCGGTCCATCTGCTCAAGCCAATCCAAAGCAATCTGGGGTTCCCCCAAATTGTCTCCTCGGAACTCTTCCGCTCCATTATCCTTCAACATTTTGAAGGTAACGATGCGCGGCTGCGGCTGTAGTGGTGGAGGTGGCTGGAACATGGGCATAAACTGCGCCATGTGCTGCATATAGTGGGCCATCATGGCCGGGAACATCTGCTCGTAGGCTACCGGCGGTATCGCCAACGGTGGCATCACTGGAGGTGGTACGACTGGCGGTGGTACAGCTGGTGGCTGTCCCGCTGGCTCAGGTGGATTCTGTCGTTGCCCTCCGTCACCCGGAGGCGTGAAACTCGAACCCTCGGTGTTAGCCGTGTGCACGCTCACGTGCTCCGGCTCCGGAACGTACTGACCGTGGGTCGATTCTTGACTCATTCTAAAATAATAAGGAAATTCCACGTCAGATCTTAACACATAACAGATAAAGTTATAAATACTTATTACCTTCCCGGGGCAAAGGAGATACGTGAGATGCAGATGCGGCTGAATTATTCATTGTATTATTTTTTTTTGAAAGGGTCCGAAGACCGATTTTAAAACCAAATGCTCCGATACCAAAATGTAACACCCCAACCCGCATGACCCAAACCCGTGAGACAGCGGACCGGTGTGTCACTGAATTGGTATCCGAATTTGCGACATTATCAGAACAATTTTAAACAAACGTTCTTTCAATACATATAAAAATCCATCGGAGTAATTTAAAATAATGCGGAAGCCTTTTTAAAGTCAAACAACTTGGGATCTTGCCCGAAAACGTAATAAGCATTAAAGTTAATTAAATAAAGCATAATCAACAGATTAAAGAGACAGCCACGCCATCGTACATCTCCTCCTCAATGCCCTCTAGGATCGGCTCTAGGTTCATCTGTCTGATCACCTACGGACAGCAAAAGAAAACAACGCTATCCGCTCAGCATTGACGCTGAGTGGTACTCCATTGTAGCACAAGAATAAACATAATAATTCAACAATTAAGATCGTACATATGTTTATCCTTTTAATAAAAATCAATTCAACTTTAAATTCGGTTCTTTAGACGGTTGACCAACAGTCAACTTATTTTCTTTCTTTTCAAAACGATTTAGGTGTTACGGGTTTCTCATGAACTCTTTGACCACCGGTCAAACCAATTTAGACTTTCACCAAAGTCAAACCACTTAACATTTATTGCCTATGACGGAGATAGCGTCAATCCGTAATACCGAAGATGGCCTCAATTCGGTGGAGGTAGGATCCCCTGGGCGATGGCCTCAAACCCAAGATCGCAGACCCTCGTGCACGTCTTAACCTCACTGGCCAGGCCCTGCAGCCGCCCGAGCGTTGGCCAGTTTCTATGTTTGACACAATAAACCAATTGACCTTATTCACCAGTTAGAATTAATTAATTAACTTAACTAATTCGTTAAAGTTTGGATTCAACCATTCGGTCAAACCTACGACAACAGAGTATCCAGTCAAAGCCTAGGTCAAACATGACCTAACCCAAGTCAAAGTCAAACCTGTTCAGTCAATTCACAATCTTCAACAATTAAATTCAAACAATCAATTTAATTCAATTAACCAATTTAGCCAGATTATAGCATAAACACATATAACGATCCAAACCATTAAATCTATTCTGAATGCTATTAACTTCATAGTACGGACCTGGATTACGTCGAAATCAAATCGATAGCTCGAACGGAAGGCAAATCGACGAAATCAACCGAACGGGTCAAATCGAGTCAAAGTACAAAATTGACCAATCAATCCGGCGTGGGGGTTAATCTGCTTTAGTACGGCTTTAGTACGAACACGGCTTTAGTACGAAAACGTGATGAACACGGCATAAGATTGTAAAAAACGTGATGAACCCGTGATGAACGAAAACGTGATGAACACGGCTTTAGTACGAAAACGTGATGAACACTCTTCAAGTCTGCATAAGATTTCTGTCTGCATAAGATTTCCTCAACGAACACGGCTTTAGTACGAAAACGTGATGAACCCGTGTTTCAACAATTTCCCCCTTTTTTGATAATGGCAAACAAGACGGGGTTATGCATAGGAGGATTGATTTGAGACTTAAAAAATGTTCCCCCTTAATAAATGCAATTTAGAAACAGTTCCCCCTCAATCTATGCATAACCTTTATATCTTCCCCCTTTTGACATTATAAAAAAGCACTTCAAAAAATTGTAAAAAAAAGAACTCCTTGAACATTGATATTTGATACTGAACATCGATGTTTGAAAATGTCCTTGAGCATCAATTGTCAACAATATCGTAAAACGAGCTTCCCCCTTGATGCGGTTCATTGGGTTCCGTGCTTGGAGCATCCACTACAGGTTTGTAGTCTTCAAGCACACCCTTTTGTGTATCTAGTAATACCATTGAGGTACCCAATAGCTTTTGGGTCCTTGGGGGTTAGGCAAATAAAAATCATAATCATAATTATAAGAATTGTCCCTATGTTTAGCAAAACACACGGGTGCTATGTGTCCTATCTTAGAACAATAATGACATACTACGTTTGGATTATGCATATGCCTAGGTTGAGCCAAAAACTTTCTAGGTGATCTAAAATCATTATTCATAGAATTATTAACTAAATTCCTAGACTCATTTCTAGGTTGTCTCAAAATATTTCTATCATTTGTAAAAATCCTAGAGTCAATTCTAGGTTGTCCCACCTTGTTGCTTTTATTCTTTCTAAAATTAATTTTGTTATACCTAGGATTATTAGTTCTTCTAGGTGGTTTATCATTCTTAACTTCTACCTTAATTTTTTCAATGGTGCTCTTAAGTTCTATATTCTCTAATTTTAAAGACTCACAAGAGGAATAAGTAGAACTTTGGTCAAAGAAAGAATCTTCATTCATTGCCTTAATTTTATTTTTGAGGTCAAAATTATCATTTTCCAAAAATTTATTTTCCTCTTCCAAAGCATGAATTTTTGCCTTAGCCTCTTTGGCAATTTTTGAAGATTTCTTTAATTCACCAAATAATTCTTGAAAGGCTTCTTGTAATTCTTCAAATGAGAAAGATTTAGAAGCACTTACCTCTCCATTTCGTTCATGAGCCATAAGACATAAGGTGGCAGTTTCGTCACCAGAACTTTCCGAATCCCATGCCATGTATGCTCGTTCCTTCTTTTTCTTTTCCTTGCGGTTTGGGCAATATGGCTTTATGTGGCCAAGTTCTCCACAACCAAAGCACGTTGGAACAGGTTCCCCCTTTCTTTTACAATCTCGGGACCCAAGTTCTTCCTTCAAAAACTCTTGGAACTTCTCGAGCAAGTTATAAGAAGGATTATGGTCATCGCTATCGGAGTGACTTACCTCTACCCTTTTTGAGGATGAGGCTTTGAGAGCGAGACCGGGACTCTTGTCAAGAGAAGGTTTAAGAATAGTAGATTCATAAGTTTTAAGATTACCTCGAAGACCATCGATGGTGACATTGGTGTTACCAATCGACTCATATATGGCATCGGCTTTTGAACGCCATTCCGGTGTTAGGCTCCGAAGGATTTTTCAAACAAGATCTTTGTTCGAGTATGTTTTACCAAGGACATGGAGATCGTTGATGATCTTTAAAAATCGGTCGAACATTTGATCAACGCTTTCAATTTCCTTCATTTTAAACAACTCATATTCATGGGTTAGAAAATCAATTTTAGCTTCACGGACTTGAGGCGTACCTTCGTATGTCACTTCAAGCTTATCCCACATTTCTTTTGCGGTGGAGCAAGAAGAAATTTTCCGGTAGTCATCTGGATTAATTGCACAAAAAATCATGTGTTTAGCTTTTTCAAAAGCTTCTACCTTCTTGATGTCTTCAGCATCATATTCTTCCTCCTTCTTTGGGATGGTGGTTTCACCAACCTTTTTCATTGGCATCGTCTCACCGTTTTTGATGATTAACCATAGTTGGAAGTTGATTGACCGAATGTAAATCCTCATTCGTTCCTTCCAGTAGGTGTAGTTTGTTCCATCGAAGAGTGGAGGTCTAACGGTGGAGTGTCCTTCACTTAATCCTGCATACGACATTCTCAACAAGAAAATATAGATCGTTCTCTCAACCGGTTAAGGCTTGTAGAGAGTTAGGCTCTGATACCAATTGTTAGAATAAGTGCCCTTCACTAGAGGGGGGTGAATAGTGAGGCACGAGAATGTTTATAAATTTTCGCGGAATAAAAATCGCAGGGATAAAGTAAAGAGCGGAATAAAAAGGAGTAAAGGGAGCACACCAAGATTTACCCTGGTTCACCACAACTTGTGGCTAATCCAGCCTCCCGAGAGACTCTCTCGAGCTACACTACTTCGGTTAAGCTTACGGGTGCTTAACAAACCGTTACAACCTGAGAACTCGAGTCCCACGAGCCTCAATACACTTGCTCGGAGATACCGCATTCCAAGACTTCAACCCGAAGGAAAATACCTTTCCTTCGTACAACCAAGGGAAACAAGCTTCCCTAAACATGTTTACAACACTAAGAACACTCAAGAACAAGACTCTCTTTAAGAGTAGATGTTGAGTAAACTATATACGCTCAAGAACAACTCAAACTTCACAAATTGGCTCTAGAAAGCTATGGAAAATAATGTTGTTTGGATGCAATGATAATATGAATAAAGTGAAGTGAATTGATTGGAAAAGCAGACCCAAACACCCCTTTTTATAGTGCCAAAATAGGCTCCAACGGACCAATACATTAAAGGGGTGATTGGCTTGATTTATGGGATTGAATAAATTTGGGATCTGCAAGATATTGGCTTCCCATCGATGTTTGGAACCTACCCATCGCTGGTAAGCCAATTTTCCTTCAGTTTTGAAGCCAACGGTTACCTACCCATCGATGGGTAAATGCTTCCCATCGTTGGGTGGGAGGTTGACTTTCAAATAAGGAAAGAATCAGCCTTAAATGACTCCCAACGGTCATGCCTTCCCATCGATGGTTTAGCCTTCCCATTGCTAGGTTCCCATCGATGGGTAAAGCTTCCCATCGCTGGGTAAGGGCATTCTGCCTTGTGATAATATTGCACCAAGGCTTTAACAGCGATGGGTAGAACTTCCCATCGCTGTTTGGCATGGTTCTGGAAATCAGTTTCATTGAGGGACTGCTTACCCATCGATGGGAAGATCTTCCCATCGCTGGGTGGCATGATTCTGGAATCCCGGGATCACTTACCCATGCATGGGTGAAATCTACCATCGCTGGGTAGATGGCTAGCCCAGAACCATGGCCTAGCTGACCGGCACTGAAACCCGACCGAAATATGCAAAGTTCTCCAAAGTAAAAACTAAGTATATAAAACACTTATTTAATGTATTTTGATGTCAAAACAAGCTTTTTAAGTTGAAAACCACGTCGTTAAGGTAAAAACCACGGTTGACCAAGTCAACACCGTACACGGGTGGTTTTCACCAAAAGACAAAACCAAAAGGTGGTTTTCATGATGTTTTGATTGGAGAACCATTTAAATGCATTAAAAAACAATTACTACACAAAAAGACTTGAAAACCACTTCATTTAAGTAAAAACCACGGCTAGCCAAGTTTATGCCGTTTCGCATGGTTTTTATCAAACGACAAAAAGCGAAAGGTGGTTTTTGAAGTGTTTTTGTTGGAGAACCGTTTAAACATGCCAAAGAGTGAAAGCAGATCATAAAATGCTGAAAACCACTTGGTTGGTTCGGATGCCAAAAACCAAACCCGACAACCGAAAGCCGAACGCTGGTTTCTGAAAGCCGAACACTAGATGGCTTGGTTTTTGGTTTGGGCGAACACCAAGTGTTTTTAATGACTTAAACAAGTTTAAAACCATTTTTATGATGTAAGAAATGCAATGAGAGTTTTTTAGCCTAAAGAGCCAAAGTGTAAGGATTGGGTCGGTCTTGATCACAATAAAGACCGACTCAATAACACTAAGACTACGGTCTTCGTTCTTGGTCTTCTTTTGTTCCTTGTTCTCTTTCTTCTCATCTTTGGTTCTCGCCTTGTATATTCAATGACTTGTCTCGTTCACGGCGGTTTGGCATTATCAAAACCTGTCATAACAACGAACACGGCTTTAGTACGAAAACGTGATGAACCCGTGTTTCAACAAATTTTATTGACTTACCGCTATATTTTAGCTCCGTCAAGAGTCTCATTGATTCTTTCTTTATTCGCGTATGAACAGAATAGGTATTCAAAGAGAAAACACTTGATCAAATGATTCTTTATTAAGGAATCCTTGAGTTTTCAATCTCAACGGAGGTTTATTCAACATGGAATTACATAGATATTAGATAGTGCAAATCCCGGATCAGTACATGGATATAAATTATCGAATAAGGAAATATATTAATGATAACGCCAGAGTTTTCTTCAACGCGGTCTTTCACTGCATACGCACGTGCATGATTTTGTTTGTGGGTTATTTCTTGCTGGTGCAAGTTGGGCTGAGGTAGACTGACTTGGAACAGGGACATCGGCATTGTTTTTCCAAGGTTTTGTAGGACATTCCTTTTGGAAATGCCCAGATTTACCACAACTTAAACATAATCCTTGTGTCATCCAACATTCTCCTGGGTGATGTCTTCTACAAGTGTTACACTTTGGATGTTTCCACACTCTTAATTTGTGTTGAGTTGGCAAAGGTTTTCTTCTTTTTGAGGGTGGGGCACTAAACGTTCCAGTCAAAGACTTCTTTTCCTTAGTATCGGGTTTGATTCTTGAATAAGCATTAGAGTGACCTTCAATATCTTGGTGGGTGTTTTGATTGTCTGGTTCTTTTTAGACAACAAGAGTGAAATTCGATATTTCAATATGAACCGTTGCGTGTCCATTGTTTTGCACTTGGTTATCTTGTTCGCGTGCAGTTTCTTGGCTCATTCTACAAATAGTAGGAATTTCTTTATTAGGATTCCTTATTTGCATAGGTGTGTTGATAACAGATATCACGAGGTATACAACAGTTGCGACGATTGAAAACAATCAAGAGAGATTGGAAGAAACGATAGGGTTTATTAATTCTAAACGTTTTCGTTTGCGTCAACGATTGGTTCGCGTTGAGCCCATATGAGGATCTTTGACACCGACTTCACAGATGTTTCTCAACATATATCAACACGAATCGTTCTTCAGGTTCATCTCACTTCTGTGCGACTTTTTTGGTACAGATCAACTTCGTCATTCACGATGCGATGCGTACGTTGATAACGTATCAGGGAGTCAATTTTTATTATTATTATTATTATTCATTCTTTCGTCTCTTCACCGAGTACGAAAATCTATTTGAATTTATGCTCGATATAGTTTCAGTACTAACAATTATTCTCTAATGAGAATTCTAACAGACTCAATATTTACCAAGTAAATTCTCATACCTTTCCTGGAGCAGAGGGATGCGAGAGTCGTGGATGTAATTGACATTTTATTATTATATTTTTTTTTAAAATCAAATTTCGATCCGAAGATCGGTTTTAAAACCATATGCTCTGATACCAAAATGTAACACCCTAATCCGTCCAGGTCTGCAGCCCCTTTTGAACTAAAGTTTTAACTTGGTAATCGTAAAATTTAAAACTTTTCAAACACTTTTATTTATCACGATAATATTTTTCATAACATATACAGTGCGGAGTTTTCAATATTGCGGAAGCTTAACAAATCATAATTACAAACATAATTTATATATGTTCTTTAATTCAAAATCATCACATCCATTCCGACAATCTCGCCTCCGTCTGCCTCTGGAATCACATCACATCATTCTTTCTATTAACCTGCGTGTAGCAAATAAAACAGACTACACGCTCAGCGGTGAAGCTGAGTAAGCATATCTAAAGCGTTGAACATTCATATAAATTGAACCCAAATTCATAATCAAATCATTTGATATCATGCACAAAGTATTCAGTTCAAATATACAATAATCAATATTCAACATTCGTCATTCAATATTCATATTCAACATTCAACATCCTCATTCAATAATATCCTTAAACTATTCGTAGTCTAAGGCCAATCTTTTTAATGTTTACCAACTATTAAACTAGTTCTAGTTTAAGGTACTTCTATCCAACTCTTAAACTAATTCTAGTTTTAATGTACTTTTATCCAACTCTTAAACTTATTAGAGTTTAAGGTACTTCTAACCAACTCTTAAGCTAGGTCATTAGTTTAAGGTACATATATTCCGATTAATTTACCAACTCTTAAACTAGCCTTTGCTTAAGGTACAAATCTAGAAAACCGAACAGTAGGATACTAACTGTCGGGTTGGGTGGCATCCCCAAACGAGTTCCTCTAGTTTGGTTATGGATCCCGTACGTACGTTTTAACCCAGGCCACCGAATATTCATAATTATACCCGCAAGGCCCATTTCTAAGTCATCTTAGAGGTCTTCTAGATAGTCTTAGAAACCAACGTCAACCTAGGTATATCTTAGAGTTCTTCTAGATATCCTTAGAATTCAAATCATTTCATAATCATCAACATATTCATTTCAATTCATAATTTAATCTTCAGTAATCATTTTAATCAGTAGTTTCATCAAGTCATAATCATCATAATAATCATTCATCATAATCATCAATCAACATAACATTTGATAACAAACAGCGGCCTAGTCTCGAGTGTTAACACCCGAACTTACCGTCATGCATCACATAGTATTTTATATGCCAAAAACATCATTTTTATTATACAAAATCATATTTATATTGTGCATAATTAATTGGTATCAAAAATAGGATTTCATAGTTCAAAAATCATGTTTTCTAAACAATAACTGATTAATATATGATAGGAAATTCAATTATTAACTATTAGCTTCATTTTCTTCAATAGTGTAGGGAGACAATCTACTGTCACTTCTGATAATCTACTGTCTGATGTTCAGAATGGGCTGATAATCGATTATCACACTCTGATAATCGATTATCAAACTTCAAAGAGGGCGGATAGTCGATTATCACATTCTGATAATCGACTGTTGCTCAGCTTTGTTCAAAAAATCTGCAGAACGATGAATAATCGATTTTCAAGTTGATAATCGATTATCCATCATCTTTTACCTCGAGCCAAATTGCGGAAATGTCACTTTTACTCACCAAACTTCAATTAAAGTATATAAAAATGTTCTCCAAGGTTCATGGATCATTTTAGCATCATTAATTCATAATTTTAACATCAATTTCATGGTTTATGATTCTTAGTTCTTCAAGCATGTCAAACACAAAACTCAACCAAATGACAATTTATAAACGTAGAAACGACCTATATGAACATTCTAGTCATTAGATATATCTACGAGCTTACCTCGAAGCTTAATGGAGGTTTTGGAAATTTTCCGGCGAAACTTCCGGTGAGTATTTCTTCCAACTCCGGCGACTTCACACCAAATTGACAGCACCACAACACTCCTCACACTTTCATGAACACTTAGGAAGAAGAATGAAGAAGAATGGTGAAGAAATGAGAAGGAATGGTCTCACATATATAGAAGGAGAAGGAAGGATAAAGCAAGCCTTGTCACCTTCTCCTGTTGGAACGGCTGAGTGGAGGAGGAGGCTGATCTCTACTGTTTTTTTTTTATAAACGCAAGTCCCTGATTGGGACTAATTTTGGTCCCAGTCGGGGTACACTTTTTGGTCCAACTTTCTCCGAATTGAAATGTGTTTGCACCGTTGCGATCAGACAGTCGAGCTCTATCCAACGATATAATTTTTATGTTTATTTGGTATACTTTTTCAGACACCATATTTTTGGGTGGTTGACTTTGACAGAGTCAAAATTGATTTAGTTGACTTTTATTCAAAAAGGTTCTCATATTCAATTCATATTAATTATTATCATGATTTATTTCAGTAAATCATTTTAAAGTTCACTACATAACTAATTTCATTATTTATTCTTGATTTGGGTCTGTACTCATGTTCTCAATCAAGACCACACAAATACTCAACATATTGGATTTATCTCTATGAGATTTATCCAGATTAAGATATTGGATATCAAAACACATTTCATTTCGGCCCAAAGCCCAATAACTATTTATTTTAATCGAAACAAATTTGATTAATTGAATATTTATTTATTAAAAATTTTAGGGTATGTTTTGGGGCATTACAGTCCTATTGTTCGGACCTTGCAGTTGTTGAAGAAGCATGACAATCGAAGGAACAACAAAGCCAGCACGAGTGCAGTAGCAACATTGGCCTTGCGAAGATATACCGTGCAGAAATTCACACAAGTGTAATTGTTGGTTCATTATTCAACAACCAACTACATAGTGGATTTTGAGGACGTAGAAGGATTACCCCACCTTCGAACCTCATTAAAGTTTGTGTGTCTCTCGCTTTTATCTGTATTCTTACTTGCAATTATATTAACTGTGAAAACTAACCCATCCATATTGATTACTGCTCACTCTACCCACCAACTTCCGCACACAATCTAAAGTTCACAAGAACACTAGATTAAAACTCATTTTCACGTTTTCAAAAGAAACGAAAAAGTTTTAAATTTGTAACAAAGTCTATTCACCCCCCCCCCCCCTCTAGACTTTGTATCTCACCACTACGGGACCACTAATTGGTATCGGACGGAATCGGACGAATTTTTTTTACTCAGATAATTTTTTTATCTTATTTGTTGATGATCCATAAATTTTTGGTAATTGAAATGCATGCATATATAAATTGAAAAGAGCATATAAATGTATAAATAAAATCTATATCTTTTGAAATACTTCAGGGTAAACTACATTTTTGGTGAAATTGCAAGGGTTACCATTATCGTTTAAAACTAACACTTTGAATCCTGCCTTTGCTTTCACTCGTGAAACTGCAACATAAAGTTGACCGTGAGTGAATACTGGCTTGCTCAAAAATAATCCAACAAATGACAATGTTTGCCCTTGACTCTTATTGATAGTCATGGCAAAACATAAAGATATTGGAAATTGTCTTCTTTGAAACTTAAATGGTAATCCAGGATCAGATGGTACCAAATTCATTCTTGGTATGTAAACTTTCTCCCCGGCATTGTTTCCGGATACAACGATTGCACTGATAACATTTCTCCGCAACTCTTCAACGATTAATCTTGTACCATTACACAACCCTGATGTTTGATCGATGTTTCTCAATAACATGATCGGTACTCCTTTCTTCAAAACTATTTTGTGATTTGGAATTCCAGAACATTTGATATCGTTCAAAAACTCAGTCGTTATCCAATCACCATCTATGCCGACATCTGAATCTGCCTGACACGAAGTATCTGAACTCAAATATTCTTTTTCATCACCAGGAATAAGAGACAAAACAAATTCATTGATCATTTCAACAACTTCAAGTGTGGGTGCTAATAACGCTCTATCCATAAAGAAAGTATAATCTTTCATATGTTCCAATAAATCTGGATATGTGAATTCCACTATAGTCTTAAGCGAAGTGCTCGAGTTAAGAATCAAGGATTCTAGTGGTATTTCAATATCACCAATACCATCATTAACCACGCCAAGCTGTCCATCTCCAATTTTAATTATCCAGTCCGAAAAAGTTTTTGTGTCATTATCTTCATTGGTGGATGCAGAGAAATGCAACCTCATATTCCTTATTAACGTGAAGACCTTACAAAATGACCACAAACTCGAGGAATTAATTGTAGCATCTACAATATCCTCTCTTGAAGCTCTTGGCAAAACTGGTAGGATTTGACGGAAGTCACCCCCAAGCACAACTGTTTTTCCCCCAAACGGTTCATTTGCAGCGTTTTTATTAGAAAACCGCATAATATCTCTCAACGTGCGATCTAATGCCTCAAAAGCAAATTTATTCATCATACATGCTTCATCCCATATTATTAGACTCGCTTGTTGGATTAATTCTGCTTTGGGGCTTCCTTGTTTGATGGCGCACGTTGAACATTCAGTTAGTGCCAAAGGGATCGAGAATCTTGAATGTGCTGTCCTACCACCAGGTAATAACAATGCTGCAATTCCACTGGACGCAACATTTAAAACAATCTTGCCTTTCGATCTAAGCGCTGCAGATAATGATTTCCAAAGGAATGTTTTTCCAGTTCCTCCATAACCATACACAAAATAGAAACCTCCTCTACCATCTGTGACAACTTGCATTATCTCATCGTATATTTTCCTTTGATCATCATTCATCGTTGATAAATATTTCTTGAGATCAATTGACAACTTTTCTCTGTCATAGTTAAGCTCTTCGACTAAGAAATTATTCTGGAATCGATTAAGTGGGTCGTCAATTGGAAATGGCATGCCACTGAACTCCTTTAAAGATCGTCCGTTTGAATTAAGTAATTTCTCAATCTCAATCAAGCATAAATTTTGGAGATTACCAGGCAAGATGGTAAGTTCTGCAAAACAAATGTTCGTTAAAATATTTCTAAATAATTTTTTTGAATCAAAATATTTAAAACTACACATATCAACCAAACAAAAAAAGATAATAATGTAGCACATTAAAAGAATACATTGTAAAACAGAATAATAAAATTTTCCTAATACTCCATTACTTTTGCTTAAAAAATTAGAGCAATGCAGCTCTTTTATAAGATAAATTCCTAAATAGACAATCATGTAGTAGAGTAATTCATAAATCGTCTACAAAAAAAGACAACTTTAATTAAATATAGGATTTTTTAGCTTTTAAAAAATGTGGTTAGTTTTATGGTGTTATTGCAATAACGAACATGTTACAGCAGATGAAGTCCATGTTTACTAACACCTGCAACAATATTTTGTTTTATCAAGTGGTTTTTTTCAAAAATTCACATTTTTACTATCACATACTTCAATTATAGTTCTAACTAATAATAACAATGAGTTAACCTAACAAATTAATTACCTGGATTGCGCAATAATCTTCTTCGATCATATAAAATCCCATCAGCCAATAGTTCCCATGTTTTCTCCCACACAACACACGGACGACTCATGGCATTCGTCACCAACAATGTGACGAACAACTTTCTCAACTGATTTCCAGAACCAAGCTCGACAGCCTCTTTTATACCTTCAATGAATTCTTTATCATCGATTAATAATCCCAACGCTTCACACGCAGACTC
This sequence comes from Cuscuta australis, assembly GCA_003260385.1. NCBI lineage: Eukaryota > Viridiplantae > Streptophyta > Magnoliopsida > Solanales > Convolvulaceae > Cuscuta > Cuscuta australis. The sequence continues at coordinate 1,835,086 of NQVE01000186.1, read as the reverse complement.
AAATGAGTTGTGTACAACATTGTTTACTGTCCTCAAACTTTGATAACTGGTGCATCCTCGTTGGACAGTCAAGAGCAATCTCAAGTAATATATCTCGCCGGTTCCTGCTGGAACATAATGGAGTCGGCCTAACGATGGTCTTTGTTTTCTCGGAAACCAATGTTGTTTTTTTGTCATAGACAAAGTGTCCTGGAAACTCAGCATAAGTTAAATTATGCCCCTTAGTGTACTGTGTATTGGCCACCATCCAAGCCTCAAACATTGAAAGACGTTCAATATTTTCTTGAACTACTTTATTAACTTCATCCTTGTCCTTGAAGGTTACAAATTTCTGACCTGGAAGATGGAAATTCAATCTCAAAACAGCTGGCCACCTATGGTGTATATCAAAAGCAAAGATTCTCCAAGCGGCTTCGCACGCAGATATGTATCGACAATTTAAGTACTTCTCTGGTTCATTGAACCCAGCCGCTTTATTAGAATTACTTTCTGATTGTCCTACTGCAACAGTCACTCTATCTGGTCCTTTGTTGACATATTTAAAGAGATATTTGATAGAATTTGATTTGTTGCAATATTCAATGTTGATGTGAGCTTGATACGTCATCAAAAGTTCTAGATTATATGGCACTACAAAACGGTTATCCAACTCAATGTTCTTTTTCACGGTGTTGATTCCCGTATCTCTTCGTTTGTATACTGGATAACCACTTTCATCAAATGTTGTTTTCTCAACAAATTTCTTGGGAAAAAATTTCTTGCATTTCCCTTCATCCATACATGGTGATCTTGGATCATCCATGCCACAAGGACCATGCATCATCAACCGAGTTACAGACTCATACAATCGAGGGTACTTATTTTTATCAGGCAACTCAGCACATATGACACGATCAATGGACTCAATTGTTTGAAGTTTATCCTTTAGATGCAACCATATTAAGATATGTGCATGAGGTAAACCTCGTTTTTGGAACTCGACTGTGTATAGACCTGCACACGAACAAAACTATCATGCATTAACTATGAAAAGTATGCATGTAGTTGCATATTCAAATCAATGCATTATAATTATTTTTCTTAAATGTTTTCAAATGACAAAAAATCAAATTACCTCCAATTACATCCCCAAAGATTTTTCCTTTTTTCAAGTCTTTCTCCAAGTGATCTAGTTTTATTTTGAAAACTCTAGACTCAATGTCTGGTCTGTCTGCAGCCGTACATCCACTTCTAGTCATAAATCTTACAATCTCTGGCCACTGGGGGTTACATGTGATAGTAATGAACAGATCTGGATATCCAAACCGCCTACAAATTGTCATTGCATCTTGACAGTTGTTAAACATATATCTCATTCCACCAGTAAAAGAAGTTGGCAAGACAATCCGTTGTCTAGAAGTTGCTGGGTTTGTATCACCTCTCGTAACAGCTTCCTCTAGTCCACTCATAATGTCTCCTCTAAGTTTATCTTGATTCATAATAGCCCATTGAATTCTTTGGGCTTCTACCATTGTGAATGCATCTACCAAAAACTGTAAGAACAGCCTCCGTGCGTGTAACACTATACCACCATCATTACCCCTTTCATGTATGCGAAATGCAATAAATTCTCTCATGGATATTCTTGGACGCTTTACATCGTCATTGTCTGTCAAAAACGATTCCCTTATGGGAATTTCTTCTTCATATCCATCCTCTCCCCAAGGAAACAACAATGGGTACTGCAAAGGTATGAAAGCAAGGTGTGTCTCATGAATCCTTTGTAACAAACCACATCTCTTTCTTACAATGACGTCTCGTTCTTCATTCGATGAATTGAAATCACCCACTATCAACGCAGCAACTTCATCTGCCGTGGGAATATTATAATTTCTCGAATCCCGACATCTTGTCCGTAGTAATCTCAGGGAGACATTTGCAGTAGGTTCGCGCTCGAGGAAGTCTCTGGCCATTCTAAAACTCTGTGCTAGAACATTATGTTGATCTATCATATTCTTCAGATCTTGAACTAAACTTCTATCTGTAGTCGCACCATTATTACTTCTATTGCATCATACAATGCAAACATGTTGGGTGTGTTTGTTAGTAAACTTAAAAGAATGTAAGGATTACATCTTTCATGTTCAAGAATAAATCATACGTGTAACAAATGAAGTAAGTGTATTAAGTTGAGTAAAATACCTGTAATGGCTCATTCGGTTTGATATTTCATTCTGTGTATCATATATGTACAATTGTGTGTATCTTGGAACAACACCCTCTTGTGGCAATAAGGATCCAATCTTGTGATCATTTTTCCCCCTAAGTGTAAATTGCGGAGCTGCTCGGCCATTGTTCTGAGATGTTTCTATGTGTCCTTCAATTGATGTGAATGAAAACATACAATTGTATTTTCTTATATTTTTCATAAAATGAGAACTTCTCAGATCAATGCCGTTAAACAAATTAAAGAGTAACTCAGGAGGTTTTTGCAGAAGAGGCAGATGTACTTTTCCTTTCATACAACAAATAGAGAATTCTGGATGTGCAGTGTCTCTAGACTTTTCGGCCCTTTCCTCATACCACAACAAAGCTCCACAGAATTCACACGTCATTGATGGATCACCAAAATCGAAATATTCTATAGAAATAAGTAAGAAAACACAATTTAACCATGTATTTTAGTTTATTTTGGATTTACATAACGTGCATGTTGCCAATAAAATTCATAAGTACCTTTTATTTCTGCTTTTGCAAATAGAGGATTATCAATTGAAGAATCTACAAAATCTGTCTGCATCCTTGAATACTCTGCATCAATATCTTTAAAAAAATTTCATATGGAGTATTATCACATATTATGGTCGGAGACCAATTAGTTATAAGAGTAATGAGTTAGTACTTTTAAATGTGAACATATATATCCTTAAGGTAGTATTACCTTCATTCAAATTAATGGCATCCGTTAGAGAAGGCAAATCAATTATTCTTTGTCTATCATGCGCTTGAAGTAGAGCCGAAGTTGTTCCACAATTGTAGTCAAGTGTTCTTGAACTATTCTCAATCATGGATCGTCGTACTTGTTGAGATGCTAACACTGTATAGATAATTGTATATTTAATGAAACCTTTTAAATAGTACATTTATGATAACGTCCCATGCATTTTTCAGACAGATTAAAAAAACTACGATAACTCATATATTTAATAATAAATTCTTGCATATACCATTTGTCGCATCCACTAACAGATTTATTTTCTTTGTTGTTCTAGATTGTGACATTGTTAAGCGCGAAGATGTCCCTTCTCCATCTGCAATTATAATTCTCATTAACCAAAAAATTATAATACTTATTCAATTGTTTTAGAGTTTATTGATATATATATAGAATATTAACAGATTTAAGAATCTAATGTTAAGAAACCATTATTCTCTCTTTTTTGTTGACGAATATCTTGTCATCGTGCTCTTGCATCTTTTGCTAAATCCCATCTCTCATTTGTTTGACTTTGCACTGTAATCCAAAGTTTCTATACAATCAATTCTAGTACTTAAAAAAATGGTGCCACTTTAATAGATAACCTTTAAAAGTTTATAATTTTGGAAGATAATATCGGAAAAATTAAAAGAAATATCTATGATTCATGTATAATAATATTGCCATACAGTTTATTCGTACTGACCTGTTATTTTTGATTTTCCAGATACATGAGTATGAATGATCGAATCTACTGCATTTGCCTGATTAGATGTATATTGTGCACTCACATCTAAAAAAATAAAGCATTGTTGTATTATCTCATGCACAAAGATCAATCTATCATACGTAGAATAATGATTCATACATTGTAATACAAACATAATAGTGATTATGACAATATTACCTTCATTGAAATTAATTGCACGTGATACAGAAGATATATCCCCAATTCTCTTTCTCTTATGTGTATCAACTTGTGCCGAAGTTGTCGCTTCGTTGCACTTTGGTGTCATTGAAGTAATTCTAACTGATGATTGAAGCTGATGCGACGCTAACATTGTATAGACAATTTTTAAATTTTGACGCCACGATAAATGGTTATTGTGTTCCGGTTTCAGATTTTAAATCTATATATACAAATATATGACAATTTTTTTTTAATACTTTTATTAAATTTTAATGTTTTGTAAATAAAATATTCGAGAAGTTAAATATTTCAATTTGTAATTTTATATATGTACCATTTGTCACATCCACAAACGGAGTTCTTTTTGGTGTTGATGAGGACCCCTCGCCACCTGCTCCTATACGTAATATAGGAAAAAGAAATAAAAATTGATAAAATAGATATATTTATTAACATTTAAATGTTATGTTTGTTAATAAGTCTAAAAAATACTAAAATTTGTGTTTAACATACTCTTATGCTCTCTCCTTTGCTGACATATCTCTTTCCTTCGCTCTCTTGCTATTCTTGCCATCGCCAATTTTTCATTTGGTTCAGTTTGTATTTTTTCTGCTTTTCCAAAGAGAGGATCATGAATTACTACAACATCTGTCTGATTGGTTGAAAATATTTAAATCTTAGAAAATAAACAGAAGCTATTTTTGTATATATACCATTTGTCACATCCACCAACGGAGTACTTTCTGTAGATGATGACGATCTCTCTCCACATTCTTTTTTAAAATTCACAGAACAAATATGTTTATAAATTTTACATATCACAAAACTATTAAAAATAGGAAAAGTTAGATTTAGATTACCTTTATGCTCTCTCCTTTGTTGACGTAACTCTTTTCTACGCTCCCTTGCATCTCGTGCCAACACGCATTTCTCATTTGGCTTATTTTGCATTTTAGAAATGCACAAATATGTTCTTCGGTCACTGCTTGAGAATATATGAGTATGCTTTGAGTATGAAGAAGTGCCAACTTATTTAATAGATAGTAAAACCAATGAAACAATATTTGTATATGAATTGTCATTAGATTTATGAATTCTTTTAAAAATTTGGTATTATATTGTATTTTTAGTTAACACATTTTTTTAATTTCTTGGCAAGTATGACACAGGTGAATCCCATATACTTATTAGTTGTAAAGTTTCATCTCATTTTATCATAAATTCCCTTTTTTGTTAAAATTTATTTTTAGAATTATTTTAAACTACAATATAAGAAAAAATTAAAAATGGTTGTAAAAATCTATTTTTTTTCACCGACATAGTGTTGTTACATTTTTTTTTACAAAAGCATGCAATATTTTTTATTTTATATTCGAAAATAAAACTTGTTTGAAACATTTTTTGTTTGTTCTTTTAAAGCTTTTATGTAGAAAATCTTTTACATTAGAAACAAATAACGGGAATATGACTCACACCACAATTGGATAAACCTTCAATTACAATATTGTTTAAATATTTGGAAAAAAACGTATAAAATGTAACAGTAAGTGATCAGAGTAATTTTTAAACACCATTGCGTGATCTATTATACGCAATTCATTATTTTCTAATAAATTATGCCAAGAAACCACAAAGAGGAAGTGACCAACTAAAAAACTATTCATAAACTACAATTTAAAGCAACTTAATTGTGAAGAAATATGATTTCACTCTTAAAATTTAGGATAATCTTATTTTAGTCCAGTTTGTAAATATTTGATCATGTTTGTTAATTTTTTTTTTTGTAGAATGGCATAGTTTTTTTTCAAAACTATCACCACACATTTAGCATACATATTAATCCTTTTATAATTCACACACAGAATGAACGTTCAAATGAATGACATTGAATTTTACTTTTAGGTTGTACGATTGAAGGGAAGCATACGTGTTTTAGATCTGTTGAACACCGAGGAGGAGTAGCATCCAGTTGAATGTGCCTAGAAAAAAAGAATTTTCATGCTGGCCTTCGTCAAGTTTGTCGTTGGTAGAAGAAGCCTTAGGTTTTTTGTTTTTGATTCGAGAAGTTGGAGGTTTGTGCAATGCTGAATAACCTTTTTTTTAGGAAATGAAATATATATTTGGTAGTTGCATGTGGTAAGGAGATATTTTGAAAGGATTTCCAATTTTAAGTTATTTCTTTTCTTCCAAACTAATATATCTTGGCTATTTTTGTAAGGTGAATCCCATGTACTAATTACTTGAAAGTTTCCATGTATGTCATTTTATCACAATTTTAGTTTTTTAATATTCACCAATTCGCCACGCATGGGTTCGGACGAATTTTTTTTACTCAGATAATTTTTTTATCTTATTTGTTGATGATCCATAAATTTTTGGTAATTGAAATGCATGCATATATAAATTGAAAAGAGCATATAAATGTATAAATAAAATCTATATCTTTTGAAATACTTCAGGGTAAACTACATTTTTGGTGAAATTGCAAGGGTTACCGTTATCGTTTAAAACTAACATTTTCAATCCTGCCTTTGCTTTCACTCGTGAAACTGCAACATAAAGTTGACCGTGAGTGAATACTGGCTTGCTCAAAAATAATCCAACAAATGACAATGTTTGCCCTTGACTCTTATTGATAGTCATGGCAAAACATAAAGATATTGGAAATTGTCTTCTTTGAAACTTAAATGGTAATCCAGGATCAGATGATACCAAATTCATTCTTGGTATGTAAACTTTCTCCCCGGCATTGTTTCCGGATACAACGATTGCACCGATAACATTTCTCCGCAACTCTTCAACGATTAATCTTGTACCATTACACAACCCTGATGTTTGATCGATGTTTCTCAATAACATGATCGGTACTCCTTTCTTCAAAACTATTTTGTGATTTGGAATTCAAGAACATTTGATATCGTTCAAAAACTCAGTCGTTATCCAATCACCATCTATGCCGACATCTGAATCTGCCTGACACGAAGTATCTGAACTCAAATATTCTTTTTCATCACCAGGAATAAGAGACAAAACAAATTCATTGATCATTTCAACAACTTCAAGTGTGGGTGCTAATAACGCTCTATCCATAAAGAAAGTATAATCTTTCATATGTTCCAATAAATCTGGATATGTGAATTCCACTATAGTCTTAAGCGGAGTGCTCGAGTTAAGAATCAAGGATTCTAGTGGTATTTCAATATCACCAATACCATCATTAACCACGTCAAGCTGTCCATCTCCAATTTTAATTATCCAGTCCGAAAAAGTTTTTGTGTCATTATCTTCATTGGTGGATGTAGAGAAATGCAACCTCATATTCCTTATTAACGTGAAGACCTTACAAAATGACCACAAACTCGAGGAATTAATTGTAGCATCTACAATATCCTCTCTTGAAGCTCTTGGCAAAACTGGTAGGATTTGACGGAAGTCACCCCCAAGCACAACTGTTTTTCCCCCAAATGGTTCATTTGCAGCGTTTTTATTAGAAAACCGCATAATATCTCTCAACGTGCGATCTAATGCCTCAAAAGCAAATTTATTCATCATACATGCTTCATCCCATATTATTAGACTCGCTTGTTGGATTAATTCTGCTTTGGGGCTTCCTTGTTTGATGGCGCACGTTGAACATTCAGTTAGTGCCAAAGGGATCGAGAATCTTGAATGTGCTGTCCTACCACCAGGTAATAACAATGCTGCAATTCCACTGGACGCAACATTTAAAACAATCTTGCCTTTCGATCTAAGCGCTGCAGATAATGATTTCCAAAGGAATGTTTTTCCAGTTCCTCCATAACCATACACAAAATTGAAACCTCCTCTACCATCTGTGACAACTTGCATTATCTCATCGTATATTTTCCTTTGATCATCATTCATCGTTGATAAATATTTCTTGAGATCAATTGATAACTTTTCTCTGTCATAGTTAAGCTCTTCGACTAAGAAATTATTCTGGAATCGATTAAGTGGGTCGTCAATTGGAAATGGCATGCCACTGAACTCCTTTAAAGATCGTCCGTTTGAATTAAGTAATTTCTCAATCTCAATCAAGCATAAATTTTGGAGATTACCAGGCAAGATGGTAAGTTCTGCAAAACAAATGTTCGTTAAAATATTTCTAAATAATTTTTTTGAATCAAAATATTTAAAACTACACATATCAACCAAACAAAAAAAGATAATAATGTAGCACATTAAAAGAATACATTGTAAAACAGAATAATAAAATTTTCCTTATACTCCATTACTTTTGCTTAAAAAATTAGAGCAATGCAGCTCTTTTATAAGATAAATTCCTAAATAGACAATCATGTAGTAGAGTAATTCATAAATCGTCTACAAAAAAAGACAACTTTAATTAAATATAGGATTTTTTAGCTTTTAAAAAATGTGGTTAGTTTTATGGTGTTATTGCAATAACGAACATGTTACAGTAGATGAAGTCCATGTTTACTAACACCTGCAACAATATTTTGTTTTATCAAGTGGTTTTTTTCAAAAATTCACATTTTTACTATCACATACTTCAATTATAGTTCTAACTAATAATAACAATGAGTTAACCTAACAAATTAATTACCTGGATTGCGCAATAATCTTCTTCGATCATATAAAATCCCATCAGCCAATAGTTCCCATGTTTTCTCCCACACAACACACGGACGACTCATGGCATTCGTCACCAACAATGTGACGAACAACTTTCTCTTAAACTAGTTCTAGTTTAAGGTACTTCTATCCAACTCTTAAACTAATTCTAGTTTTAATGTACTTTTATCCAACTCTTAAACTTATTAGAGTTTAAGGTACTTCTAACCAACTCTTAAGCTAGGTCATTAGTTTAAGGTACATATATTCCGATTAATTTACCAACTCTTAAACTAGCCTTTGATTAAGGTACAAATCTAGAAAACCGAACAGTAGGATACTAACTGTCGGGTTGGGTGGCATCCCCAAACGAGTTCCTCTAGTTTGGTTATGGATCCCGTACGTACGTTTTAACCCAGGCCACCGAATATTCATAATTATACCCGCAAGGCCCATTTCTAAGTCATCTTAGAGGTCTTCTAGATAGTCTTAGAAACCAACGTCAACCTAGGTATATCTTAGAGTTCTTCTAGATATCCTTAGAATTCAAATCATTTCATAATCATCAACATATTCATTTCAATTCATAATTTAATCTTCAATAATCATTTTAATCAGTAGTTTCATCAAGTCATAATCATCATAATAATCATTCATCATAATCATCAATCAACATAACATTTGATAACAAACAGCGGCCTAGTCTCGAGTGTTAACACCCGAACTTACCGTCATGCATCACATAGTATTTTATATGCCAAAAACATCATTTTTATTATACAAAATCATATTTATATTGTGCATAATTAATTGGTATCAAAAATAGGATTTCATAGTTCAAAAATCATGTTTTCTAAACAATAACTGATTAATATATGATAGGAAATTCAATTATTAACTATTAGCTTCATTTTCTTCAATAGTGTAGGGAGACAATCTACTGTCACTTCTGATAATCTACTGTCTGATGTTCAGAATGGGCTGATAATCGATTATCACACTCTGATAATCGATTATCAAACTTCAGAGAGGGCTGATAGTCGATTATTACATTCTGATAATCGACTGTTGCTCAGCTTTGTTCAAAAAATCTGCAGAACGATGAATAATCGATTTTCAAGTTGATAATCGATTATCCATCGTCTTCTACCTCGAGCCAAATTGCGGAAATGTCACTTTTACTCACCAAACTTCAATTAAAGTATATAAAAATGTTCTCCAAGGTTCATGGATCATTTTAGCATCATTAATTCATAATTTTAACATCAATTTCATGGTTTATGATTCTTAGTTCTTCAAGCATGTCAAACACAAAACTCAACCAAATGACAATTTATGAACGTAGAAACGACCTATATGAACATTCTAGTCATTAGATATATCTACGGGCTTACGTCGAAGCTTAATGGAGGTTTTGGAAATTTTCCGGCGAAACTTCCGGTGAGTATTTCTTCCAACTCCGGCGACTTCACACCAAATTGACAGCACCACAACACTCCTCACACTTTCATGAACACTTAGGAAGAAGAATGAAGAAGAATGGTGAAGAAATGAGAAGGAATGGTCTCACATATATAGAAGGAGAAGGAAGGATAAAGCAAGCCCTGTCACCTTCTCCTGTTGGAACGGCTGAGTGGAGGAGGAGGCTGATCTCTACTGTTTTTTTTTTATAAACGCAAGTCCCTGATTGGGACTAATTTTGGTCCCAGTCGGGGTACACTTTTTGGTCCAACTTTCTCCGAATTGAAATGTGTTTGCACCGTTGCGATCAGACAGTCGAGCTCTATCCAACGATATAATTTTTATGTTTATTTGGTATACTTTTTCAGACACCATATTTTTGGGTGGTTGACTTTGACAGTGTCAAAATTGATTTAGTTGACTTTTATTCAAAAAGGTTCTCATATTCAATTCATATTAATTATTATCATGATTTATTTCAGTAATTCATTTTAAAGTTCACTACATAACTAATTTCATTATTTATTCTTGATTTGGGTCTGTACTCATGTTCTCAATCAAGACCACACAAATACTCAACATATTGGATTTATCTCTATGAGATTTATCCAGATTAAGATATTGGATATCAAAACACATTTCATTTCGGCCCAAAGCCCAATAACTATTTATTTTAATCAAAACAAATTTGATTAATTGAATATTTATTTATTAAAAATTTTAGGGTATGTTTTGGGGCGTTACAGTCCTATTGTTCGGACCTTGCAGTTGTTGAAGAAGCATGACATTCGAAGGAACAACAAAGCCAGCACGAGTGCAGTAGCAACATTGGCCTTGCGAAGATATACCGTGCAGAAATTCACACAAGTGTAATTGTTGGTTCATTATTCAACAACCAACTACATAGTGGATTTTGAGGACGTAGAAGGATTACCCCACCTTCGAACCTCATTAAAGTTTGCGTGTCTCTCTCTTTTATCTTTATTCTTACTTGCAATTATATTAACTGTGAAAACTAACCCATCCATATTGATTACTGCTCACTCTACCCACCAACTTCCGCACACAATCAAAAGTTCACAAGAACTCTAGATTAAAACTCATTTTCACGTTTTCAAAAGAAACGAAAAAGTTTTAAATTTGTAACAAAGTCTATTCACCCCCCCCCCCTCTAGACTTTGTATCTCACCACTTCGGGACCACCAATTGGTATCGGAGCTTACTTCTCACTATCTACTTTTAGATTAACGAGAAGCGATCATAATGGTGAACAATATGGATCACGGTTTGCCCAAGTTTTCTCTTCTAGGTTACGATGATTGGAAGATCATGATGGAAGCACATCTCTACGCTCTACATCATTGCATGTGGATGGTGCTTGAGGATGGACCCTTGAAAATCCAAATGGAGAACCCTGAGAGGAATCCAGCTGCTCCAGATGTAGTCCAGTACATTCCAAAGCCCAAGGAAAAATGGGATGATAGAGATTGCAAAAAGCACAATCTGGACAACGTTGCCAAAGCAGCCATCTTCAAGACACTTGATCCCATCACCTTCTCCAAGATTAAACATCTCAAGACTGCCATGGAGATTTGGCAAGGTCTTGGGAAGCTATGTGAGGGATCAGAGGACCTGAGAAAGCAGAAGATAGAAGTCCTGCTTGAGAAGTTCAAAAGCTTCAAAATGCTTCCCGGAGAATCATTTGATATGTTGGATGAAAGATTCCACAAGATATTGAATGATCTTGCTTCACTTAACCACATTCTTTCTCCCAAAGAAAAGAATGTAAGGTTCCTAAGATCACTTCCAACTGAGTGGTACACCAAAGCCACAACCATGGAGGAAGGAAGAAACTTGGAGAACTACACTGTTCAAGGTCTCCTTGATGAACTCAGAACCTATGAGCACGAGCTGAAGAAGAAGAAGGAAGAACAAGTCACTCCCTTCCCCATGGCATTAATGACAATTCCAAGAATCCCATCAAGTGAAGGGACATGCACAAGAAACTGTGACACACCTTCCTCCAGGCAGCCGTCAAGCTCAAAAATGGAGAACTACGATGAGGAATTTGCCATGATGGTCAAACAATTCCGAAAGTTCAAGAAGTTCTTCAAGAAGGCTGATTCAGTCAGAAGGCCATCCAAGGGAAAGCCACAAGTAAGTGACTCCCCTCCTGAATCTTATTTATGCTATAACTACAGGAAGCCTGGCCACTGGAAGTCAGCATGCCTGTACCCAAAGGTGGAGAAGTACAGAGAAAGAGAAAGGAACGAGAAGAAAAAGAAAGCAATGGTTGCTGCTGAAAGTGACGAGTCATCCAGCTCAAGCTCGGATGAAGAAGCCCTCGTCTGCATGGAGCGCAGAGTTGGGAAGTCCAACCATGAGGATAGGTGGACTATGTCAGAAGATGACACTCTCTGCCTAATCGCCAAAGATGATGCTGATCAAGAGGTAACCTCACAAACCTCCTGCTCATCTTCTTATAGCATACCAACTTCTGAAAATCTTTTTGACCAGTTCAAAAAGATGATGAAAGATTTTGGGGAGATAAATCTCAAACACTCATCCTTAACAGAAGAGAACAAACTATTGAGTGAAGAGAATCTCAAGTTGACTGAAAGTCGGAAAAGTCAACTGAATGAGATCACTCAACTCAAGATTGAAAATGAATCTCTCTCTAAAAAGGTGAAATCCCTTGACAAAGAGCTAGGGATACTTAAGTCCCAAGAAGCAGTGAACAAGCTTCTTGAAACGACAAAACAAAAGGGTCGCAAAGGACTTGGGTTTGACCCCTCTAGTTCCAAAAGGAAAGGGAAAACAACTTTCATCCCTCCTAAACCTACTGCCAAACCAAATAAGCAGAAAGGGAAGGAAAAGGAGAAACCAACAGAAGTTCCCAAAAAGGTAGTCCCTCCTAAGAACTATAGGAAGCTGGACAGACCTCAAAAAGGAAACAATTTCAGAAGAAAACCTTCTAACCCCCAATATACACGAGGCTATACTCATTATGGGGTAGACATGAGTTTTCCGAGAAATTCTGAGTGGAGAACTATGCCAAGATATAGTCATCCTCCACCCCAGAAACTATTTGTGCCACCTAAGTATGCTTATAACCAACACAGGTCACACTATGCACAACCTAGACAAAACTATAGGTCTTATCAACCTAGGTTTGCTAGGAGGAAACAGGAAATTGCACCTCCTGCACGTAGGAAGTTTTATGCCTACAACTATGATTACAATCCCAACAAGTTTAGAGCTGCAAGGAAAATTCCCTGCAACTTCAAACTTGATGTAGGGACACACACCATTAACCATTCCGGACGCAAACTGAAATGGGTACCAAAATCTTCCTCCTCCTAATGCAAGAAGCCACTAAGTACACAGGTGTCTGGTACTTGGACAGTGGCTGTTCAAGACACATGACGGGTGATGCGAGCCTGTTGAACAATCTAATTCCCTATGATGGTCCAAGAGTTCCTTTTGGAGGAAGCAACGATTTTGGCCTTACTAAAGGGCTAGGAAATCTGGTGTACAAGGGACTAACCATCCAAGCTGTATCTTATGTTGAAGGACTCAATTAAAACCTTCTTAGCATAAGTCAGTTTTGTGATAAAGCTTACTCCTTGGAATTCTGCAAGGACATGGCATCTCTCAAGAACATCTCCACAAATGAAATCATTCTCACTAGGAAGAGAATCAGAAACATCTATGAAGTGATATGGAACGATGTCAAGGAAGCATGTCTAATCAGCAAAGGTGACACTAACCTTCTATGGCTTTGGCATAAGAGGTTGAGTCATCTCAACTTCAAAACTCTCAACAAGCTATCCAAATAAGGGTTAGTAGAAGGCCTTCCCAAAGCTGTATTCAGGAAGGAAAGCATTTGTGATGCTTGCCAGAAAGGAAAGTAAGTCAAATCTACTTTCAAGGCAAAACCGGCACCCTCAACTACATGGATATTAAGTCTTATTCACATGGACTTATTTGGCCCTGTTACACCAATAAGTCTAAGTGGAAAGAAATATGTCCTGGTGGTAGTTGATGATTACTCAAGATACACGTGGACAATCTTCCTCAACAGCAAGAAGGAGACTCAAGGGAAACTCACCAACTGCATGAAGCTGATTCAAAACCAAGCAAGTCAGACCATTCAGAAGATCAGATCAGACAAAGGCACAGAATTCCTGAATGAAATCATCATTCATTATTGTGAAGAAAACAGAATTCTTCATCAGACATCCGCAGCAAGGACGCCTCAACAGAATGGTGTAGCAGAAAGAAGGAACAGAACCCTAAAGGAAGCAGTGAGAACAATGCTAGCAGAAGCTTCCTTACCAAAGAGGTTCTGGGCTGAAGCTGTTAACACGGCTTGCTATACTCAAAATAGGAGTATGATTTATAAAAGGCACAACAAAACTCCCTATGAACTATGGAACGGGAGAAAGCCTAATATATCATATTTCCATATTTTTGGGAGCAAGTGCTTTGTGTTAAACAACGGGAATAATCATCTGAACACTTTTGATGAGAAATCAGATGCGGCCATCTTCCTTGGATACTCTATGGTGAGCAAGGCATTCAGAGTTTTCAACAAAAGAACCATGATCACTGAAGAGTCAATAAATGTTATTTTTGATGAAAAACATGTGGTTGACATGCCATCAAAGCATGATCATGAGGTTCTGGATCTATCTGACAAGAGTGAAGAAGTCAATGAAGGAGATATAATGAAGCCTACGGAGTTCATCCCATTCAGAAGTCTACCACTGAAGACTTCACAGAGAAATCTGGATTCAAACAGTGTTGAGCCTACCGGAAATCTTGGCCAGCCTTTCAATATTCTAGATCACTCAATTGGGGACAATTCTGGAAATGGCGACCCAGTGCCAATCCATCCGGAAACACCAACTTTTGTTCTTCAACCAGAAGCTGAACTAGAACAACCAGTCAATCCTAATCAGCACAATCTTCGTTGGTTAAGGGATCACCCTCCCCAACAAGTCATTGGAGATATTCAATCTGGCGTTCGCACAAGAAGTGCTCAGCAGAATCTAGAAGCTATGTTTGCTTCTTTCATCTCACAAGTGGAACCAAAGAATATTGAAGAAGCTCTAGCTGATTCTGATTGGATCAATGCAATGCAAGAAGAACTCAACCAATTTTACAGAAATGACGTCTGGAAACTTGTTCCCAGACCTACTCATCAACATGTCATTGGAACCAAGTGGGTCTTCCGGAACAAGATGGATGAAAACGGCGTTGTTATCAGAAACAAAGCCCGGTTGGTTGCCAAAGGATATTGTCAAGAAGAAGGTATAGATTTTGATGAAACCTTCGCTCCAGTTGCTAGACTTAAAGCTATAAGGCAGTTTCTAGCCTTTGCTGCTCATAAGGATTTCAAAGTCTATCAAATGGATGTCAAAAGCGCATTTTTCAACGGAAACCTCGAGGAAGAAGTTTATGTGGAACAACCTCCAGGATTTGAGTTACACACTAAGGGAGATCAAGTGTATAGACTCAAAAAGGCGTTGTATGGACTCAAACAAGCTCCGAGAGCTTGGTATGACACATTGTCTCAATTTCTTATAAACAATGGATTTATCAAAGGAGTCATTGACAAGACATTGTTCAAACTACAAGACGGAGAAGATCTCCTATTAGTCCAAATCTATGTGGACGACATCATATTTGGCTCAACTAAGGAAGATCTCTGCACCAAGTTCTCAACCCTCATGCAAGGAAAATTTGAGATGAGCATGATGGGGGAACTCAACTACTTCCTTGGCCTTCAAATCAAACAGAGAAGTGAAGGGACTCTCATCAACCAAGCCAAGTACACAAGGGATCTTATCAAGAAATTCAAAGTTGACCAGAAGTCATCCGTTTCTGTCCCCATGAGTACATCCACCAAGCTTGATATGGATGTAGATGGAAAGGATGTAGATCAAACTCTCTACAGAGGAATTGTTGGATCTCTACTCTACCTTACTGCAAGCCGTTCGGATATCTCATATGCAGTAGGTGTTTGTGCCAGATTCTAGTCAAAGCCAAAGGAAAGTCATCTGATAGCAGCTAAAAGAATTCTTAGATACCTCAAAGGAACTCAGAACATGGGTTTGTGGTATGCTAAGAGCAATTAATTTGAGTTAGTGGGATACTCAGATTCTGACTTTGCCTGATGCAAAGTTGACCGGAAAAGTACATCTGGTACTTGTCAACTCATTGGTGGAAATCTTGTTTCTTGGTTCAGTAAGAAACAAAACTCCATTTCTACATCAACAGCAGAAGTAGAGTACATTGCTGCTGGTAGTTGTTGTGCTCAAATTCTGTGGCTGAAGCAACAACTACTAGACTATGGAGTCAAGACAAAGGAAGTGACAATCTTTTGTGACAATCAAAGTGCTATAGCCATCTCACAAAATTCAGTGCATCATTCTCGCACTAAGCACATTGATGTCAAGCATCACTTCATCAGAGATCACGTGGAAAAGAAAGATATCAAAATTGAGTATATCTCAACTGAAGAACAACTGGCGGATATCTTCACAAAACCACTAAGTGAAGCCAAGTTTTCTGATTTGCTTCACAAAATTGGTCTAATTCAATTAGACTGAGTGCGGTACACGTGGTAGTTCATTTTCCACGTCTGTCAAAATGGTGGGTGGGGACGTGGCCTTGGGAACAGTTAAAAACCCAATCACCACTAGCCGCATAAATCGCCCAAATTAAACCCAATCGTCACTATAATCAGACCCCAACTGCCCACTCTGCCCACTCAAATTTTTCATCGTCTTCTTTACGAGAACCTTCTGATAAAATTCTCAAGAACCCTAATTTCTTCAGATCTTCTCACTCAAATTTCTGAGAAAATGAAGATTGTTGGCGCTAATATCCATTTCCAGAAGTTGGAAGCCAAGTGCTCCTCACCAATGTTCTATCAATCCTATCTGGAGATGATTGCTCCTCAAGAGCTCTCCGAATTCCTTCATATGGAGATTCGATTCAAGTATGAGAACGAAGTTCTTGAATTCTACAAGAATGGAAAGGCCAAGACTGTCAAATCGAAGAAGGACCCACAAAGGACGATTCAAGTCATCAATTCCACTGTTCAAGGGACAAAAGTGAAGCTTTCGCAGAAGAAATTGGGAGAAAAGCTTCACCTTCCCAATTCTGGAGTTGAAATTGGGAGACTTCAGCCAAGAATCTGGATTGGAACATTATTGGAATTTCTAGGCAAGCTCCCTCTGGCCCAACGAAGAAAACTAATCTGAACAACGACTACAAGCTAGTCCTTGAACTGGTCATCGCATGCCTCGAATGTGGAAGTGGAGGACACGCTGATGACATCACCCAAGAGAGGGCCTTCATCATCAATGCCTTCATTACCAAGTCTAAGGTAAATTGGGCTGCTCATTTCTTCAATTCCATCTCAAAGCATCTGGGAAAACCCAACCAGAAATACCTTTGTCAAGGTCTATACATTGGACATATCTTGGAGTCCTTGGGTGCTGCTTCTGAAGGAAAGAAGTATGAAGCCAGATATTGGCTATACTATCTATCTTCCAAAGGGGAAAACAGAGCTGGTGCTAGCACAACTGCAGAGGAAAGTTCTTCAGACAATGTCCTTATCATGAGCCTGAACAAGTCAGTAAAGAGGAAGCAAGTGGTGTCTCCCTCTCCTAGTGCTGAAGCACCACAAAATCTTGCTCCAATCAATCCTGAAGAAGAAGAAGAATTCTCTAACCAAGGAGAACTACAAAGGAAAAAGAAGAGGAAAATCACCTCTCCCTCAACATCTGGATATGTCAATCCGGATGAGTTGAAGGAGAAGGAACCAACTGAGGAAACCTCTGCCCACAACCGGAGTCCTCAACAACTTGAAGAAGAAATTCCTCAAGTTCAGAATTCTCCAACTTCCTCACAACCTCAAATTGATGATGCTGAGAATCAATTCTAGCAGCTCTACTATGACTGGAGAGCTTGGAAAGTTGGAAATTCAGCAGAACAGTTGCTGAGTTGGGACCAGCAACTGAAGAATGAGAAGATCATCAAGAAATGCTTAGGTCTGCCAGTCAACTATTGCTGTGAGCAAATCCTGGATGTTGACTGGGTATGGCAAAGGAACTATGAAGATTTGCATCTGGAACACTTGGTCACCTCACCAATTTCAGAATTTAAAGTGGATGATGAGCAGTATACAAACCAATCCTCTCAAAAACCATAGAAGACAGGTGGTTCTTACTTCTGAAGCACAGGCTAACTTGGAAACAACAGCTGAGGATTTCCAAATATTTCTGGAAACCTCATCTTCCTTTGAAACTGCTCTACCTGAAGCTGCAGTCTTTACTCCACAAAAACAGAACCAGGAAGGATCAAATGAAGAACTCCAGCAACTTCTCCATTCTGAAGCTTTAGAGATTCTCACAAATCCTTGTGAGATCACCAATCCTACTGAAACTGAGATCCCGGAGAAATCAGCAGAAAATCTGGGGATGTCCAAAACTCCAGAAACAAATGAAGCTCAAGAAGAGCAAGCTGTAGAAGCCCAGAGAAGTTCTGCAGAAGCTGAGAAAGAAACTCAAATGGCAGAACTGGAGGCCTCGAAATCTCCAGTAGCCATTTTTGAAGAACAGAATGAAGCTGAAGAATGAAGCTCCCTCTCTAGGGATATATCAAAATTTACACTTGGGGAAGCAGAAGAAGAATCTGAAAGGACTCTGAAGATCAATGATGAAGAAGATGTACAAGATGATGCTGAATCTCTTCCTATGCAACTCTTCCAAAGAACACCCTCTTCTCATCAGGTAACCAACTTCCATTTCCATAGCTCTTCCATTCCTACTCTTCCGGATGAGGTACCGGAAATCTGGACAAAGAAGGTCCAAGGGCTGATTGAATCAGCCCTAGCATCTCAACATGCCTCCTTTAGGCAAGAGATAGAGCAGATGGAAGCAAGGCACAACAAACTGATTGAGAAATCCGAAGTGATACACTGCTCCAATCTCAAGGAGATAAGCAAATCAGTGGATAAAACTCTAGAGATCTTATTTCTATTGAGTAACACTGTGAGCAACACGATGGAGACATATGCATCTGACAGTTATCTTCAACTCAAGAAGGTTAACAAAATCAGAGAGCAAATAGCAAATGTCACAGTCAGTCTACAAAAACAAATGTCCATTCTCCAAATGGACATCAGAGCAGCTCTGGCAGTGTCTTCAGCAAATCAAGTAGTAACCAAAGACTACTTGAAGGTAATCATTGACAATCAGAAGGAAGCACACAAACTATCCAGACTTCTTACCACAAATTCTGGAAATCGCAAGATGGAAGTGGTTCTTCAACAACACAGTCCATCCTTGATTCCAGAGCTCCCCATTGCAGTCAAAGAAGGAGAAGTCTCTTACATTCCTATGCATCTCAACTTGACTGATCTAGTCCTTGAAGCTCAGAGAAGCAATCCGGAAAACTCAACACAGCGCTTATCCAGCTCAGGATTGGATGGAACAGAGGCTGTAGGAACAATTGTTGCTCACTTCTCAAATGAAAATCAAACAGAGGAGAGACGCAACAACATAAGGCGCATCAAAGAACTATGTGGAAACATGCAAGGCATCAGGGAGATTGCCGAATCTTCAAAGCGCAAGAAGCACTGAAGGCTTTTTTCATCAAACCAGGGGTAAAAGTATGTGAAAACATTAATTTGCTTTGATGAAAACACCTTCTTGTTTAAACATTACTTTATTGGTTTAAACATTGCTTTATTGGTTTAAACATTGCCTTAATATTTCTCTTAATTGTGCTTACTATGCTTGATTATACCTAATTCAAGTATGATTTTGAGATTTATTCCTAGCGCATACATTCAGGGGGAATGTAATTCAGGGGGAACTTAACTAGTTTTTGGCTAACAATTGTTTTTGGCAATGAATTATTGATGAGCTCTAAGCAATGGAAGACGGATATCTCAGTTTTGGTACTAAAATTGGAAATCTCCGATTCAGGTACTTTACAAAATCTGCCTTCTTAAACTAAGCTTCAGTCCTTAATTCATTTCTAACAAGCTCTAAAAGTACTGGTCCTTAGGATTTTTAAAATGTACAGGACTTTGGAAAAATAGTACCACTTTTCTTTTAAAAATAAAATTTATATTTGTTTTGGTACTACCTCGTCCTAAGTAGAAATTAGAACTATAGGGAATGAAAAATGATAGTTTTATTTTGGGCCTTGAGATCCCAATAGGAATAATTTCCCTTTAGTACTCGATTACGCACTTGATAATATAAACGTTATGAACTTTGCAAACTCATCAATTACTTAAGCCAGAAACGTAAACGTTCATTTTAAAAACCCTTAACGTCTTGATGAAAAACCAACAGACAAAATAGGAATCAGCGTGCCTTAATAATAGATTTACAGAACTTGATAATTGATTATCGGGTCACGCTGAACTCCTTAGTTGAACCAGCAAAGCGAGATAATCGATTGTCACAACGGTGATAATCGACTATCAGGCCCTGCGGATTCTTGAGTCAGAGTTTGGTTTCGCTGAAAATCGATTATCACCATGTATTAATCGATTATCAGGCCTCTCTGAACTTGGATTCCCCGAACAAACAACATGACAATCGATTGTCACAAAGTGACAATCGACTAACACAAGCTGCAAGACTTTGGGAACAGAGGCTGCAATGCGTGATAATTGATTATCAAGAAGGGATAATCGATTATTAGCCAGTTCTGAACCCAGGTCATCATTTTGTACAAATCATTTCATGTGGAATCAAACGTACATGTATGAGCTGACCTTCATTCATCAAAGTAATGCATTCATATCATCATGTATATCCTAGACGCATGTTTAAGATCATGGCATACCTTGCATACCGCGACAAGAGGTCAGGCCCAGTGCGCCTCTTTCGCGGGCCCGTCCAGGAACCTGTGGGATCCAACAGGTTTTCATCACGAGGGCTTGTGTACGTACATGGTAGCTAGGCTTAGCTATCACCCACATTCTAGTCTCCATCGGGATGACTAAGGCGTTCCTCGGCTCATCTACCGCGTGGGGATGATCACCGAAGGGTAGGGGGTCCCTGCGCAGTCTAACTCATGCATCATGATTATTTGGCATTGCATCATTGCTTAATTGTAACTCCTATTCATTAAACTCGTAAGTGGTATCTCGTACTTTAGTACATGTACGATTATGTGTATATCAATGTGAATGTACTATGTGTTCTACTGTTTGATTACCACTCAGCTTTTGCTAAGTGTATATCGTTGTTTTCCTTTTCTATACGCTGGTAGGCTAGAGGATCATGGAGCCTGACCCGGACGATTGGGTGATCGGGGCAGCGGATGAACGACAGTGCGGGCCGGATTAATTACTTATTTAATTATGAAAAACGTTTTGGGCTCGAACCCACCCTTGTCGTACTTATTACTTAAGACTTAAGGTTTACACTTCACAATTCCTTCCACTACAAAACGTTTCCTTACTTTGGATTTACTCTCATCATTTAATAACATTTATATCAAGGGTTTTCCGTTACAAGCAATGCAAGGGTTTTCCTTGTAGATGACCTTAAAACCGTCTACGTAACCTCTCCGGCTTGTTGGGCCGCGATGAACCGGGTTCGCGGGACGGAGGGTGTTACAGTTAACCCGTTAATAGAAGAATATGGTAAGGATTGCAATTTTGCAATTTTACTGGCCATTAATCTCCAATTATTCGGGACAAATTTTAAACGGAGTGTAGCGTAATAGACGTGTTAATGGCTAATTAATCACCATTAACACGATATTAAGTGTGCCACAAATGCCATGGATTAATGGTGTAGGAGTTACATTTTTTAAATGGCTTGGTTATAAAATCATAGGCTCTCTCCATTCTCTTGAGTGCTTGATGCGTGAGAAAGAAAGAAAAAGAAAGGGAAAACTTTCTTGTTTAATTTTTAAAGAGAGCTCTTGATTTTCCGGCCAAATTTCCGGCCATCCCCTTTAAAGTTTTTGGTCGCCAACATTCCTACGTTGTTCTTGTTCGTTGGTGTGTGGTTGGTCCGTACAATCTCCACACACGATAGCGGTTTTATCCTGGGAGGAGAGTGCCCACGTTTTTCCGGTATGGCAGGCGGGCACTACTACCTTAAGGACAGCTCCGGCGACTCCGTTGTCCTCCCGTGGTGTTTTGTTTGCAGGATTAGTTCATAAAGACCTCGCTGCATTCTGTCTTAGTGCTTAATGTCCTCGCTGTCCAGTGCTTAATATCCTCATACAACAAGGCTGTTTGAAGATATAGAAATTTATTTTCCAACTTTGTTTATTTTGTAATATTCTGAATAAATTATAAATTCAGAATTTTATATATTTTTTATTTCCGGGACCGTTCATCTTCCCCGTCCGTTGTAATCCGTACGAGAATTGTAACATGTTACTCATAATAGAGTTTTCTTAAAGAAGAAATTCCTCTTTATGAAAGTCAGTGGGAGGAAAATAGATCTTGAATAAGTTCAAGAACAAAAAGGCATTGCCTTTATAAGAATAGAACATGAGCAAGAGATACAATATGTTGTATCTCGAGACTGCTCAAATAACACAAGTATAGATTTGGTTTGTCTGAATACGATTCGGCTTTTGGCTCATAACATGAGATGAGTCATTAACCAATCTTATGAGCATCGAGTCCAAGAAATGGCAACCAGCTATAAGATGTAATGTTACCCGGTGAAATCTTAAGTTTCTTGGAGTCATTTAATGTCCCTACGAAAACCATAATTAACTATGAGTTTGTCTTTAAGGAATGGAAACTTCTGACAAGAAAAGGTTAGTGGGAGCGTTATGTTTTTCCATAAGGTATGTATGACATACACATCACAAGTTCGAAATTCCTACTACAAACATCCATGGGGAGTTGAGTAGAATTTCTTATAGGTAAAAACAAATACGCACTAGATATCGAATCTATTGGATAGATTAAATGGAGTTACTAGGACTATATATAAGGGCAAGTTATTCGTAGAATCAATGTTATTGATCTAAATACTTAACCGCAATCCAAAGGTCCAAGTCTTTCGAAGACTTGATATATCTCAACGTAGGGAATGCATAAGAATCATTCATTATGCAACTACCTTTGGACCTATCATGAATATCATGATAAAGACCAAAATTATTCGATTCTAAATGTCATGAGTAGATAACATGCTAAGTTAGTGACTGTCACTACATAGCAAAAGGAGCGTCCTTGGTATTATGAGATGCCACCCAATGATGGTGTTATATGAAATGAAGAAATTACCTTGTGTGATTTCCAAATACGCATTGTATACACATCGCAGAAAGGTTGCATATTTTGAATAGTAGTGAAGTAAGTTAAAAGAGCTTGATGACACTACCAAAGTTCAACTATAGAAGTATAGTATATAGAAGCTTTTGAAGCCACTAAGCAAGGTGTTTTGGATCGAGAGCTATGAGCTTAATATGGTTCTTAGAATGAAGATACCATCCGTTGTAATGAAAACGATGGATCGTCACATACTAATGAACCGCGGTCTCACCAAGACTAAACACGACATCAGGAGTAATCACATAGATTATATATTGTAAAGATTTGCAAAATAGAATAGATGACAATCTATAAACTCATTGACCTAGGCTTTTGGAAAACCTAGACACGAGGGTCACTCTTCATACATGGGCATTTATGTAATGTATAATTGGCCTTAGTGCTAGTGGGAGATTGTTGAATATAAGTGAGCCCTAGAGGCCAACTTATGATTCCATATCTATGTATCAAGAATAATAGGCCATAAAGATTGTTTAAGTTGTCTCGTGTGATTTAAAAATAACTTTAGTCCATAGAGCAGGCGCTCTAGTAACATAGATGAGAACTACAACGTTCTGATTATGAGGATGTTACAAATGTAGAGGCTACGTCTAAAATATCCTTAGTCAAATATTATGATAATACGGACATCATAATATATCAAGAATAATACGTATGAGATGAGATAGATGTGTCTCATAGGCTATAGATAAAGTGTTATCTGAATCTATACATAGGCAATAATATTGGATATGTTGCTGGATTGACCCGCTATGAGAATAATATATGGATTTAAGTTAAAGTGTTAATATTATTCTCATGCGACCATTAGTATAACTATCCTTTGACTTGAACTCATTACGATCTTTGGTAAGTTGAGTTGCATACTTTGAAGCATGATTTATGCCATCTGAAATATTGGTGGATGTACAATTATGTTTTGGGTATGTAACGAAACTTAAGTGAAGGTGTGAATGACGTAGATAGAATTTATCCCTTCTTTAATGAAGTATAATATCTTAGGGCCCACTGATTGATGTCACTTCGGAAGTGCACGGCCATGCCCAAATAAATATGAAAATTATATCGTCGGATAGAGTTTAACTGTCTGATCATAACGGTGCAAATGGATTTAAATTCGGAGAAAGTTGGATCAAAAAATGTACCCCGACTAGGACCAAAATTAGTCCCAATCAAGGACTTGCATTTAGAATAGAAGAAATTCGAAAGCCGCTCCACTCAGCCGCTGGAACAGGAAATTGGGACATCAACCATTGCTTCTTCCTCCTACTTCTCTATTATAAAACCCCCCAAAAGCTTCACCATTCATCACCCTTCTTCTTCCAAAAGAAAGCTATGAGTGTAGAGAGTGAAGTTGTGCTGTCAATTTGGTGTGAAGTCGCCGGAGCTAGCCACGAACCTCGCTGAAAGTTTCGCCGGAAAGTTTCAAAAACCATCGTTTAGCTCCGAGGTAAGCCCCTAGATATATCTAATGACTAGAATGTTCGTATAGATCGTTTATACGTTCATAAACGGTCATTTGGTTGAGTTTTGTGTTCGACATGCTTGAAGAACCAAGAATCATAAACCTTGAATTTGTTGTTAAAACTTCAAATTAATGGTATTTAAATGATCTATGAACCTTGGAAAACATTTCTAAATAGTTTGATTGAAGTTTGGTGGCTTAAAATGATTTTTGGAAAATGTAACCCGAGGTTGAAGATGAAGTGGAGTTGGCTGGTTTGCAGGAATGGTCAACCGTTCTGCCACAAGGGTCGACTATTTTAAGACCAGAACCACCACAGTTGCAATAACGGTCGACCGTTCTTCTACAAAGGTCGACCATTCTGAACACTGTCAACAACGAAAAATGCTATTTTTTGAGCTCTAAAATCCTATTTTTGACACCAATCAATTATGATCAATATAAAGGTGATTTATTGAAATAAAAACAATGTTTTTGACAAATAAAATCTTATTTGATGCATGAAGGTAAGCTTGGGTGTTAACACTCGACGCTAGGCCGTTATTTGTTACTGAATATCATGATGATTGATGATTATGATGATTATTACTGATTGATGATTATGATGATTAAACCTTGATGAATATTTTGATTAAGTAAGAATTATGAATGTTTGAATCATGATTAAAAATGAATATATTGATGATTATGAAAATAATGTGTATTGTTAAGGGTATCTTGAATAACTCTAAGATATATACATATTAATGATGATTTGAAGGATATCTAGAATAACTCTAAGATATACCCAAATGGCCATTTTAGTTAATTGATATTGATTTCAAGGGTAGCTAGAATAACTCTAAGATATACCCATAGTGATGTTGATTTTAAAGGGATCTAGAATAACTCTAAGATATACCCATTTAAGTTAGCCCTTGCGGGTATGATGCACTGTGGCCAGGGTTAAAACGTACGCACGGGATCCAAGAACGAAATTTGAGTACCTACTCGTTTGGGGGTACCACCAGACCCAACAGTGAACACTACGTTGTTGGTTTCTGGTTGACCTTAAGCGAAGGTAAGTTTAAGACTTAAAAACCTTTTTGAAAATCTGTATCTTAAACTAGGCCTAGTTTAAGGGTTGGTTAGGAATACTTAAACTAGAATTAGTTTAAGAATCATATTGGTCTTAGACTAAGAATAATTTATGAGCATTGTTGACACTATTAATGTTGAGTATGAATGGTGAATATGAATGATGAATAATATAAATGATGAATGTTGAAAATGAAAGATGAATATGAATGTTGAATGTTGAATATGAATGATGGATATAAATGATGAATATTTAAAATGAATGATGAATATGAATGTTGAATATGAATGATGAATATGAATGATGAATGTTGAAAATGAAAGATGAATGTTGAATGTTGAAAAATGAATGAGGAATACTGAATATTGATTATTGAATATCTGAAGTGAAAATTATGTGCATGATATCAAATTATTTAATTATGAATTTAGATTCAATTTATATGGATATTCAATGCATTAGATATGCTTACTCAGCTTCAACGCTAGGCGTGTAATATGTTTTATTTGCTACACGCAGGTTTATAGAAAGAATAATGTGATGTGATCTTGGAGGTAGACGGAGGCGATATTGTTGGAATGGATGTGATGGTTTTGAATTGAAGAACATAAATAAATTACGATTATAATTTGTTAAGCTTCCACAATATTGAAAACTCCATAGAACTATTGATGTTATGAAAAATGTTATTGTGATAAATAAAAGGTTTTGAAATGTTTTAAATTTTTACGATTACCATGTTAATACTTTAGTCCGAAAGGGGTTGCAGACCTGGACGGATTAAGGTGTTACATTTTGGTATCAGAGCAAATGGTCTATAAACCGATCTTCGAATCAAAATTTGATTTAAAAAAAATGTCAATCACATCCACGACATTACATCCCTCTACTCCAGGAAATGTAATTTACTTGGTAAATATTCACTGTGTTAAATTCTCATTAGATAAGAATTGTTAGTACTGAAATCATATCGAGCGTAGACTCAAACAGAACTTTTGTATTCAATAAGAAACGAAAGAATAAACGAAAAACGTATGACTCTCTGATCGGATATCGACGTATTTATCGCATCACGAATGACGAAGTTGATCTGCACCGTAGAGTCATATGAAAGTGAGACGACTCTGAAGAAACGATTAATGTTGATTTTACGAACAACATATGTGAATCCGATGTCGAAGATCTTAAAGTGGACTCAACTCGATCTGATCATTGATTCAAGTACGAACATTTAGAATCAATAACCTCGGTTATCGAAAGTATCCCATGCTATTGTCTCACTCATTAGGACACATTATGTGATTACATCATGTGAATCAAAATCTTTCAATAAGCGACAATTCCTTACAAAACCTCGTTGAAATACCATACAAGGAAATTGACATTATCCTTAGTATGAATTGGCTAACTAAACGTCGTTGTTGTTGACAACTCTTAATGAAGAATTCTTCAACTGAAGACCAATGATGGTAACCTCATAGAGGTGAAAGCAAAGCTGATTTCTATACCAACCGAGTTTATCTCTAATACATACGCAAGATTGTTCTGTCTGTATGAAAGTGTGAAGTCTATTCGTGTGATATGCAAAAAGAAACCTGTGAACTGGAGGACATACCGAAAGTATGTCACTTCTCTATTATGAACTTCCTAATATTCCATTGTTCCGAGAAATTGAAGTCTCTATTGATCTTGTTCCTGGAAAAGACCGAAAATTATAATTCCATATTGAATGTCATTCCTTGAGATTGAAAACTCAGCTATAAGGATTGCTTGAAAAGGAATCATCTCACCAAGTGTTTTCTCCTTGAGAGAGTACTTGTTCTATTCATACGCAAATAAAGATGGATCATTGACACTCTCTATCAATTATCATCAATTAAATAAAGTCACAAACGAAAATCGTTATCTTTTACCTCGTATAGATGACTTATTTGATCAAGCTTAGAGGATCTATTGTGTTCTCTAAGATTGACTAACGGTCAGGATACTATCACATCCCTGTTAAGAAAGACGGACAAACTGACGATCAAGAATTTCTACCATTTACTATGTGTTGACGGTTTGTTCGATCAAATCCAAAGCACCTACTTGTTAGAAGCTATAGACAGCTCAACCTTGTTGAATGAACTGACGCCTTGTTATGAAGCAGCTAATGACTTATTGCTTATTGTTGAAAGCATCGTTATAGTTGGATTAAATGAATAAAGTGATGATAACAAGACAAATCATTGACTTATTCATATACCCTATAGACGCAAAAGATCGTGATGTAAACAAGATGTGCAGAAGTGACACCAACAGTATATGACTGAAGAATGAAGAAAATGTTGATATTAACATGATACATTTTGATGTTCGAAATAGATATTCTTCTAACTTGCACTGGCCATGCAGCTTAGAACAATATTTATGGCTAACTCGTAATGTTCATGGACAATTTTATGTCAACACAAAATACAACTTGGACTACGTGAGGAACGTTACAGATGCAATTCTAAGTCTAATCTTCCAGGATTTGCAAACTCATCGTTGTTGTATTTAGGTGCCCTAGTGGCAATCAAATACCTATGTAACTGTACACTTTATCATGAATGAAAGGCCTTGAAGTATGTTTTATATCTCGTGTGCCATAACATAGCTTCACTCCATAGACAATAGCGCTTCAGTAACATAGGTGAGAACTACGATATTCTGATTATGAGACTGTTACGTCTTGACGAAGGCTATGTCTAGAATATCCCTAGTCGTACTTTATGATAATACAAACGTCATAATGTATCAAGACTAGTACGTACGAGATGAGATAGTTGCGTCTCATAGACTATAGGTATTGTGATATCTTAATCTGTACGTAGGTGCATGTTATATCGATAATATGTGACTGGATTGACCCATCTTAAGAATACTGCATGGATATACAGTAATGTGTTTATCAGTATTCTCAATTCGACCTTGCTATAACTATCCTCAGACTTGAAGTTTTTACATTCTCTGAAATGTGGGTCCGTATGCTTTGATTCATCACTAATGCTGTCTGAAATACTGGTAGACGTACAGTTATGCGTTGGGTATGCCGTTAAGCATATTTAGATATGTGAATAACAAATACAGGATCTGTCCCTTCTACTGTATAGAAGTATAATGTCAATGGGCCCACTGAATAGTAGGACTTGGGAAAGTGCATGGCCATGTCCAGATATGTCGCTATCCAGAGACTGATAAATATCTGATCCTTGCCAGTCTACTTGAGATTCAGTAACAGTTGATTTAACTATACAAGGATACACATCCCATGCCTTGTGTTAAATCATGACATTTAGGACAGAAGGATAATAGTTATTGAACGTCTTGTGTATTAGAAGGTATTGATGAGATGAACATATTTTTCATAATCTGGAGGTAATAATGTGTTGCAAGATACCGCTTATTATATATCGCATTAATTTATATTAATATCATTGCCAGTGTTATGGATACCTAAAGGGTCACACACTTATGACTTGTAAGGGAGTAGTATACTACACTAGTGGGAGTAATATTAAATATATAGTTATGATAATTATATATATATATATATATATATATATATATATATATATATATATATATATATATATATATATATTATATATATATATATATATATATATATATATATATATATATATATATATATATATATATATATATATATATATATATATATATATATATATATATATATATATATATATAGGGATTGACTCTAGTGATTGACGTAATTATATGTGTGTGTGTGTGTGTGTGTGTGTATATTGAAAAATTTTATCATTATTTAATACGGAAGAAAACCGAAGATACATCAATGATTAGAGCCCCCCTGACATTTTTGGGTAGATGCTCTAATTGAGAATAATAAGTGCTGAAATCGTTATTAAGTGTAAACTTTGCTAGGTTGTGTGCCGCAGTGTTTGCTTCTCGATAAATGTGACTTATTTTCCCCCCTGATTTCTGTATTGTTTCCATGATTTCTTTGTGGGAGGAGTTGGATGATTCTTTAATTTTTCTCACCCCATTCTTTGAGTCCATGTAGAGATTAATAGGTTGACCAAGAAATTTGCTGCGTTTGACTCCTAGCGCTGCTGCCTTTTCCTCACCTTCTTCTGGGTCTGTTTCACCCTGCGAAATTTTTGTCCATGCTCCAATGAAATTTCCGTTTCTCTGCCAGATGATCGCTTCTGCTGCCATACGATCATGGGAAATTGCAACATCAGTGGTGACGCAGAGTCCTTGCTTTGGGAAAATCCATCTGAAGGTCTGTATTGCTCCCATCTTTGTGACTGGTAGATGGCTAGTGATACTGGTTCCTTTCCCTTTAATTGCGCTATACTCGTAAATTTGTTTGATGATTTGGTGTTGTATCTGGGCTGTTGTATGTTCTTCCTCATTGTAGATGCGAAAGTTCCTCTCTTTCCAAATAGCGTGCGTTATAAATCCTGGTAGTGCAACTTTTAGGTTGTAGTCCTTTGTGTTTTTTTTCAATTGATTCCACCAGTTTAAGAGGAAACTTCTTATGCCATGGTTAACACTTCTGTGAATTCCAAAGAGTTCCTCAAAATAATTCCAGATTTTTCTGCTGAAAGGGCATTCGTGTAAGGAGTGCCATGTTGATTCTTCACTATACCTGCACAAGAAACAGATTGATGGGAGGTTATATCCCATCTTTGTTAGTTTTTGGGGGTACGGTAGGAGACTATGGTAGAGTTTCCAGAGGAAGGTGGAGACTTTGGGTATTTGGGTGGGGTTCCATATGAAGGACATTGCAGGTATGGGTGGGTTGTGGGGTCTTAGGTTTTTTGTTGCAAGTTTAATGCTGAAGTCCATTTCCCCAGTGTTCCATTTGACTTTTGACTCTGTTGTCAGCAGTGATGCCTAATGTGAGTGGTGCTTTTTCATTAATTGAGCAAAGTCTTCTCCATGTGGGTGAAACAATTGCCTGGGGATGAATGTTGATTCCTCTTGGATATCTGGTTCTCATGTAGGCTGCCCAAAGTGAGTCATTTTTTATGTAGTTCCACCACATCTTAAGACCATAAGCTTCCTGTAGTGTGATGAGGGAAGTGAGTCCCAATCCTCCTTCTTCCTTAGGGTAGCAGATCTTTTCCCATTCCATCAAATGGTAGTTGTGTTTATCTTTAGTTCCCCCCCAAAGGAAGTTAGACATCTTCATGTGAAGAATATGGATGATGCTTTTTGGGAGTTGTGTGGATCCAAGAGTATGGATGGGGATGGAGCTTAGTACATGCTTGATTAGGATCACTTTACCACTTTGGTTAAGTAAACGTTTGTCCCATCCGCTGAGTTTTTTCTCAAAATGCTGTAGGAGGGGTGTGCAGTATTGCTTCCTGTTGATCCCCCTGTGTATCTGGACACCTAGGTATTTGAAAGGAAGGGTTCCTTTTTTCATGCCTAGTGTGTTTTGTTGCATGAGGGAGACATGTAAGGGGGTTTACAAGGGCTGTAGAAATTGCATTTCTGTAGATTGACTGTCTGTCCTGAGGTTTCCTCATAGTGTTTAAGAAAAGACCTGAATCTGGTCAGATTTTGCTTCCCCCCATTTAGGAAGATGATGAGGTCATCAGCATAGGCTAGATGATGGATATTCATGTGATTTCTTCCCATCTTGTAGGGCTCAAGTTTTCGAGATTGCATGTAGGCATTGAGAGTTCTGCTAAATCCTTCAGCAGCTATGATAAACAAAAGAGGGGAGAGGTGGTCTCCTTGTTTAAGTCCCCTCCCTGGTCTGAAAGGTTTAGTATTATGTCCATTGATGGAGATGGAGAGAAGAGTGGCTTGTAGAAGGTTATGAATGAGAAGTTGGAATTTTTTGTCAAAACCAAATCTGTCTAGTATTGACAATAGGTATTCCCAGGAAACTCTGTCAAAGGCCTTAGACATGTCTAGTTTTAGGACCAGGTTTCCCCCTCCTGTGTTATGGTTAATACCATGCAGCATCTCATGGGCTAGAAGTACTTGTTCATTTATGGACCTCCCTTTGACAAAACCCCCCTGCTCCTTAGAGATAACCTTAGGAAGAAGGTTACCCAGTCTTGTTGCAAGAATTTTGGGAATGATTTTTTCAGCAAAATTGGAAAGACATATGGGTCTGTAGTCTTCACAGTAGGATGGGTTCTCTTTCTTGGGGATGAGAATGTTGGAGTTGTGCCCTGATGGCCAACTGTTTATCGTTATTCTATCATGTATAGGCAGATATAATATGTTTACACATCTCATGCTAATGTAAACAAATATTATATTCCTAGATTTATATTTAAAAGATGTTTATCAGATAGTGTTTTTCTGCTGATGAGACTAACATCTTGAAATAAATATTTATCTAAATGTCCATAGTCGAGTATTAACGAGAGTGGGATATCGTTAATGCATGTGAGACTACTGTGTGTTGGATGTTTGACTTAGTCTCATAGTCAATGACGGTGTGTTCGCATCCGCACATGGGCAGATATTATCTAGAGATAATAGGATGCCGGACTGACCCATCCTAAATATGTTGCTTGAACTTTTAGTTCATGCTCTAAGCATCTTTAGCGCGACCACGGGTGTAACTATCCTTCGACTTGAAGTATTACGTTTTCTGCATATGTGAACCCGCATACTTTGATGCATTGTCCTAAGCCATATGAAATAAGGATGGTATACAGGGTTTGTTTTGGGTATGCCGTAGCGCGTATTCAGAAACGTAGATTACATACATAGGATTTGTCACTACTCTTTTTAAAGAGATTAATGTCTTATGGGGCCCACTGATAAGTCATGACTGAGGAAACTGCATGGCCATACTGAGATGCTTTTATGACGCCTGTTCCTATTAGTCAGACTTGATAAATCAGTGAATGACTTAATGGATACAAGCTGGATTTTATTAATCCCTTGCATTAAGTTTAGACATTGAGATAAAGGGATAGAGTTACACGGAGTTTGAGTCGTGGAAAGGTTTTGACGGTGCAAACGTCTTAACTTATAATCTGGGGGCAATAATGTGTTGCTAGATACTGCTTATTGCTTATAGTATTGGTGCAGAGCCAATACTGTGGCCAACTTTATAAGTGCCTATACGGGTCACACACTTTGGACAATTTAAGGAGTATGATTAAACAATGGGATAATAAGTAATTTGTATATTTGTAAAAATAGTAAAGTAAAATATTTTGGAATATAATATAATATTATATATATATATATATATATATAAATATTCATTTATATATATTATATATATGTGCTGATTAATATATATATATATTATATGTTGAATATTTTATTTTGATTTGTCATTTTAATTATGAAAATAATTATTTTGACATAAACTATTTAAAGTATATTTGTATACTTGTTTAAAAATGATATTGGTTTTTTTATTTGATTTAAAATTAATTTTATATTAATTTTTGGTATCAAATAAAATACACTTTGAACATTTGAGTGGAGAAGAATTTTGAAAATCCTTCTCACAATCACAATGATTTGTTCGGCCATTTTGGATTGAGAAGAATCACAATTTTCTTTGATTGAATTTTGAGTGGGGTAATTATTTGTCATTTAGCTAATGACAAAATTAATCATATCTTTGTTTTAAATATACACCTCACGCACCATTAGCAAAGAAGAACAGGAGATATCATCAATTTGTTTTAAGTTTTGGCCATTACAGTTTTAGTGAGAGAAAATACTTTGTGTTCTATTAATATCATTTTGTGTATAGAAAATATCTATAATATTTTCTAAATATTATTAGAAATATTTTCTATAGAAATATACAAGATTATTATTATCCCAATTTTAATCTTTATATTTTATACTATTATAATCTTTACTAGCATAAAGATTGTGGTAGACTCCGGCGTTGTTCGTGTGTCAAAGTTGGAGACCGGACGCTTGAACGGTTACGTTTGCACTTTCAACGCTCTTCCTACAACTTCTTCGTTTTACCGCTTACGGAGAAAGGTACAATTTTCTTACTACTATAAGTTTTAGTACGTGATTCTGGGCAAGATAATCATGTTAGGATGTTAAAATTTTTATATTCCGCTGCCTATCCTTGCATGGTTACCTTTCAGTGGTATCAGAGCCAACGTACAAAACTATAGTTTTACGTTTGACTTTTAAAATTTTAAAAGTCAAAGTTTTAACTTGTTAATTATTAAAATTCAAAAATTGGTAAAATGATTTTATTTACTCTTGGAATAAGTATTGGACTTAAAGAAATCATTGAAAATGAATTTTAAATTTATTTATTTCTACCCGTAATATATATATAAATACATATATTTTGATTTTTCGAAATATATATTTATATATATTGTACAAATAGTAAATATAATTTTATTTGGACATAAAAAATTATTTTATGATTGATAAAATTATATTGTAATTTGTGAATGCATTATTTCCTATTTTGAATTTATTGTATTTATTTATGTGAAAACCGAAAATAAATATGGGAAAATTCAAAATGAACTTTATTAAACTTGGAAATATTATTTCTAAGTTGAATAAGGTTGTTGATAAATATATTGTTCAAAATAATATTAGTTAGTAACTAAATAAATATATATTTATATATGTACTCGGTTTTATTACCGAAATATTATATATATTTATATATTTGTATTTTAATTACATAAATGACTACTATATATTTTGGAAAGTTATATCTCAGTAAGAGAAAGAATTTTTTTCAAAATATTAAATTTTTGTAATTTAATATTTTCGAAATCAATTTAAATGGCTTTTTATAACTTATTGAGATTTAACTAATATATTTTGGAAATAATGATTTATAAATTTTGGAAATTTTATTTCCAGGTTTATAAATGTTAAAAATAACTACTGGAAGTTGAAATTTAATTTTCATGATTTTTGCAAAATTGTTTCAAAATATTAATGGCCTTTTGAATATAATTTTGAAAAAGGGCATTTTGGTCATTTGAAATATTCTGGAATTTTTTTATGCTGGACGAATATCCAGATTATATAAAATGATTTTATAAAATTTTATTAGATTTATTTGGACATCTAATTTAATTTTATGAGTTTTAGAAAATATTTACTCCCGTAGTATTTTTCTAGAACTGTCTGGGGTGAGCGCGGTTCACCCGGTGTATGAATATCTCTATTGCTTGTGTGGATGTATGATATGCATGGTGGATGATTGTGGCTATAGTTTATTTGATTATAATACGGCCTGCGTGTCGTGCCTTATCTCATAAACTCTTGTTGTAAATCTATTTCTCTCCCTTACCTCAACCGAGGATTCTTTTTTCACGTGGTGGTTAGAAGACGAAAATATTTGAAGACCGTTTGAAGATATCTAAAAGAATGGAGATAGCCCAAAGTCCAAGTGACCGGAAGCCAGTGGGAGCTATCGTTTTATTTTTCTTTTAGGGGCCACAATCATTACACGTTTTATTTACTGCGTTTTGTGAATGCATGTTGAATGTATGTTGAACGCTAGTAATTGACATGTGCGCGGCCATGTCGATAGGTGAGATCGTAATTATAAATCCCTCACGAATATTAAGTCTGTCGCCTTCTGACGCCCGGCACCTATCCGGCTAATGTGCACTGTCATGTACTCAGCCTCAGCAGAGCATAATACAGTGTATATTAAGCTGGTTACGGGAACCGCCATAGCGTGGTCGCTGTCGCACGTTGGGTTAGACTTAACTGAGTCTCGGTCAAATGGATGGACGACTCAGAGGCAGTAAGTTGGGGTCATCAATGACAAGTCGGATGATTTTACTCACTCATCCAGCCAGGAGTTGGATCTTTATGATTTAATTGGAACTCTATACCTAACCAAAGTAGTCTGCTTGTAAGACGTGCCTCAGCCAATTACAAGTACGGTGAAAAGGTGTCCTGGTCCGGTTGTAGTAATATTGTTCACCCAACACCAGACCAAGAGCTGAGAGCCCGGCTCATCAGTTGGAACTATGTTCCTACCTAAATAGTTGTCTTGTGGAGTAACGCCCAAGCGGAACGCAAGATAATGAAATATGGATCTTGGCCCACTAGAGGTTTCGCCGGAAATCTCCGAATCAATATCGAGGGTTATTGATTTGTTAAAAATAGTGGGAGATAATTAATTAAAGGCCTAATTAATTATTAAACATGATAGATAACCTAGTTTGCAAAATTTTCTGTAGATGGCAAACAACAACAACCCTTTCAACCTGCGTTACATCCTGGAAAACAACAAGTTATCCGGGACCAACTTTCTTGACTGGGAGATGAACCTCCGAATCGTTCTTAACTGTGAGAGGAAACTCTACATCCTCGAAACGGATCCTCCCAAGACCCCTGATGCTAATGCTCGTGCGTCCGAACTCACTTCCTTCAAGAAGTATGAGGACGACGCGCGAGATGTAAAGTGTATCATTATGGCCAGTATGACCGCGGAGCTCCAAAGGCTCCACGCGGACATGGAAGTGCGTCCTATGATACAATGCTTAAGAGACCTTTACCACGTTCAACCCCAAAACTCAGGTATTTACGTTATCGAAGTCAATATGTCTGATATCACCTCTTGGGTGATGGATACTGGATGTGGTTCTCACATCTGTACTTCTATGCAGAACTTGCATGAATGTAGACAATTGACGGAGGGAGAGATACAACTAAAAGTCGGCAATGGCGCACTCGTCTATGCATTGGCCGTCGGAATCTATAGTTTATCTCTACCTAGTGGTCTAATATTGCATTTGAATAATTGTCTGTTTGTACCTAGTATGAGAAGAAACATCATTTCTGTATCCTGCCTTGACAAAGCAGGATTTTCGTTCGTTGTAAAAGACAAAACTCTTTCTGTCTTTAGAAATGAAATATTTTATGCAACTGCAAAAATGACCAACGGTCTCTATGTCCTCGACATGGATACCGCAGTATATAACGTAGATGTTAAGAGAAACAAACCTAACAGTTTGAATCTCGCGTACCTTTGGCATTGTCGTTTGGGCCACATTAACGAGAAACGCATATCTAAGTTACATCGTTCTGGTGTACTTGATTCATTTGACTTCCAGTCATATGATGTATGTAAATCTTGTTTACTTGGTAAAATGACAAAGACTCCATTCACCGGTCACGGTGAAAGGGCAAGTGACTTATTGGGCCTCATACACTCCGATGTGTGTGGTCCAATTAGCACTGTAGCTAGAGGTGGTTATTCTTACTTTGTTACATTTACTGACGACCTTAGTAGATATGGATATGTGTATCTCATGAAACACAAATCGGAATGCTTTGACAAATTCAAAGAATTCAAGAACGAAGTAGAAAAATAATTAGGCAAAAGTATTAAGACCCTCCGCTCAGATCAAGGAGGTGAATACTTAAGCCTGGAGTTCGATGACTATCTGAAAGAGCATGGGATCTTATCCCAACTCACTCCTCCGGAGACACCTCAATTAAATGGAGTGTCTGAGAGGAGAAATCGGACTTTGCTAGAAATGGTCCGGAGCATGATTAGTCTGACAACATTGCCAGAATCATTTTGGGGATATGCATTGAAAACAGCAGCGCACACACTCAACAGAGTTCCATCTAAAGCCGTTGAGTGCACACCATACGAACTATGGCGTGGGAGAAAACCGAGTTTCTTGTACTTTAAGATTTGGGGCTGTGAAGCTTATGTAAAACGTCTCATGACCTCTAGTAAGTTGGAGCCTAAATATGATAAAGTAATTTTTGTGGGATACCCCAAGGAAACTAGAGGGTATGAGTTCTATCATCCATCCGATAACAAAATCTTTGTTGCTCGGAATAGAACCTTCCTTGAGAAGGAGTTTCTTTCTGGTATCACTAGTGGGAGAAAGGTAGACCTCGAAGAAATTCGAGAACCACAAGAAGAAGTCGCGATAGTGTTGGAACCTGAGCAAAGAGATCAAGCAATTGAACCTCAAATTGCTCAAGATATACAACGTAGGTCAGACCGGATACGTAATCCTCCGGTCAGATATGGATTTCTCATGTCTGATGAAGGTGACGTCTTGTTGGTAGATCAAGGCAAACCAGAGACCTACCTCGAGGCAATTACATGCCCCGAATCCGATCTATGGCTCGAAGCCATGAAATCTTAAATGGAGTCTATGTACACAAACCAAGTCTGGACCTTGGTTGATGCGCCCGAAGGGGTAAAACCCATTGGATGCAAGTGGGTCTTCAAAAAGAAGACAGACGTAGACGGGAAGGTTCATACCTTCAAAGCTAGATTGGTAGCAAAAGGTTATAGACAAATCCACAGAATTGACTATGATGAAACCTTTTCTCCAGTTGTTATGCTGAAATCCATTCGGATAATGCTTGCGATTGCAGCCTATTACGATTATGAAATTTGGCAGATGGACGTCAAAATGGCTTTCCTTAACGGGAAGCTCAAAGAGGATGTTTTTATGACACAGCCTGACGGTTTTCAAATTGCTGGTCAGTCTGCCAAAGTTTGTAAGCTGCAACGTTCAATCTACGGATTGAAACAAGCATCTCGGAGTTGGTACATACGTTTCGACGAAACCCTTTCTAGTTTTGGTTTCAAGAAGAACTCTGACGAATCTTGTGTATACAAGAAGGTCAGTGGAAGTGTAATAGTATTCCTAATCTTATATGTCGACGACATATTATTAATGGGTAACGATATTCCCGCTCTCACTTCTGTAAAGACGTGGTTGAGCGAGAACTTCTCCATGAAAGACTTAGGGGATGCTAGTTATGTCCTTGGCATAAGAATCTACCGAGATAGATCAAGAAAGTTAATAGGTCTGAATCAAAGTACATATATAGATAAAATCCTTGATCGATTTAGCATGTCTAACTCAAAGAAAGGATATTTACCTATGACACCTGGCACAGTTCTTTCCAAGAGCCAGAGTCCTTCTACTCCCGAGCAAAAGGAACTCATGATGAAGGTTCCATACGCCTCTGCGATTGGATCCATCATGTACGCCATGATATGTACTAGACCTGATGTCTCATTCGCTTTAAGCGTGACCAGAAGATACCAGGGAAGTCCAGGAGAAGCGCACTGGACAGCGGTCAAGAACATCCTCAAGTATCTTCGCAATACTAAGGATGCATTCCTGGTATACGGTGGTGAGGAAGAGCTAAAGGTGGTCGGTTACACTGATGCTAGCTTCCAAACCGACAGAGACGATTCAAAATCACAAGCAGGATATTTGTTTTGCCTGAATGGTGGAGCTTTTAGTTGGAAGAGCTTTAAGGAGGATACAACCGCCGATTCGACTACAGAGGCTGAGTACATAGCTGCCGCCGAGGCAGCTAAAGAAGCTGTTTGGATCAAGAAGTTCATTACTGAACTTGGAGTGGTTCCTAGTATTAATGACCCTATCTCGTTGTTTTGCGACAACACTGGGGCCATTGCACAGGCAAAGGAACCGCGATCTCACCAGAAAACCAAACACATTGTACAACGCTATCACATCATACGAGAAATCCTAGATACAGGAGATGTGATGATTTGCAAAGTAGATACTGACGACAACATAGCCGAACCCCTGACCAAGCCTTTAGGAAAGCTAAAGCATGAGGGTCACACTAGGTCCATGGGCATTAGACCGATGCCAGATTGGCCATAGTGCAAGTGGGAGATTGTTGGAGTTGTGCCCTGATGGCCAACTGTTTATCGTTATTCTATCATGTATAGGAAGATATAATATGTTTACACATCTCATGCTAATGTAAACAAATATTATATTCCTAGATTTATATTTAAAAGATGTTTATCAGATAGTGTTTTTCTGCTGATGAGACTAACATCTTGAAATAAATATTTATCTAAATGTCCATAGTCGAGTATTAACGAGAGTGGGATATCGTTAATGCATGTGAGACTACTGTGTGTTGGATGTTTGACTTAGTCTCATAGTCAATGACGGTGTGTTCGCATCCGCACATGGGCAGATATTATCTAGAGATAATAGGATGCCGGACTGACCCATCCTAAATATGTTGCTTGAACTTTTAGTTCATGCTCTAAGCATCTTTAGCGCGACCACGGGTGTAACTATCCTTCGACTTGAAGTATTACGTTTTCTACATATGTGAACCCGCATACTTTGATGCATTGTCCTAAGCCATATGAAATAAGGATGGTATACAGGGTTTGTTTTGGGTATGCCGCAGCGCGTATTCAGAAACGTAGATTACGTACATAGGATTTGTCACTACTCTTTTTAAAGAGATTAATGTCTTATGGGGCCCACTGATAAGTCATGACTGAGGAAACTGCATGGCCATACTGAGATGCTTTTATGACGCCTGTTCCTATTAGTCAGACTTGATAAATCAGTGAATGACTTAATGGATACAAGCTGGATTTTATTAATCCCTTGCATTAAGTTTAGACATTGAGATAAAGGGATAGAGTTACACGGAGTTTGAGTCGTGGAAAGGTTTTGACGGTGCAAACGTCTTAACTTATAATCTGGGGGCAATACTGTGGCTTATAGTATTGGTGCAGAGCCAATACTGTGGCCAACTTTATATGTGCCTATACGGGTCACACACTTTGGACAATTTAAGGAGTATGATTAAACAATGGGATAATAAGTAATTTGTATATTTGTAAAAATAGTAAAGTAAAATATTTTGGAATATAATATTATATATATATATATATATAAATATTCATTTATATATATTATATATATGTGCCGATTAATATATATATATATTATATGTTGAATATTTTATTTTGATTTGTCATTTTAATTATGAAAATAATTATTTTGACATAAAATATTTAAAGTATATTTGTATACTTGTTTAAAAATGATATTGGTATTTTTATTTGATTTAAAATTAATTTTATATTAATTTTTGGTGTCAAATAAAATACACTTTGAACATTTGAGTGGAGAAGAATTTTGAAAATCCTTCTCACAATCAGAATGATTTGTTCGGCCATTTTGGATTGAGGAGAATCACAATTTTCTTTGATTGAATTTTGAGTGGGGTAATTATTTGTCATTTAGCTAATGACAAAATTAATCATATCTTTGTTTTAAATATACACCTCACGCACCATTAGCAAAGAAGAGAAGGAGATATCATCAATTTGTTTTAAGTTTTGGCCATTACACTTTTAGTGAGAGAAAATACTTTGTGTTCTATTAATATCATTTTGTGTATAGAAAATATCTATAATATTTTCTAAATATTATTAGAAATATTTTCTATAGAAATATACAAGATTATTATTATCCCAATTTTAATCTTTATATTTTATACTACTATAATCTTTACTAGCATAAAGATTGTGGTAGACTCCGGTGTTGTTCGTGTGTCAAAGTTGGAGACCGGACGCTTGAACGGTTACGTTTGCACTTTCAACGCTCTTCCTACAACTTCTTTGTTTTACCGCTTACGGAGAAAGGTACAATTTTCTTACTACTATAAGTTTTAGTACGTGATTCTGGGCAAGATAATCATGTTAGGATGTTAAAATTTTTATATTCTGCTGCCTATCCTTGCATGGTTACCTTTCAGAGAATAATAGTGGATAGTGCCATCTGTTTTGGCATCTTGATTCCAAGGAAGAATTCTTGTGTTGCTTTAGTGACATCCTCCTTTATCCAATTCCAGTGCTTTTTGAAAAAGTTTCCATTGTAGCCATCTGGCCCTGCTGCACTGTCAGCTTTCAGAGCCCAGACTGCTGTTTTCACTTCATCTTCTAGGGGGAGTTGGGTAAGAAGGAGGTTATCCTCTGGGGTTATGAGGGAAGGGATGTTGATGGTGGACGAATTATTGAGAGGGGTTTGTTCATGTTGAAATAGGGTGTGAAAGTGCTTGTGAAAGATATCCCGAATTTCCACCTGGTTGCTTAACCTTTCCCACTCTGGTTTTTGATTTTCCTGATGGTTTGATGGTGTCTTTTTTCCATGGCTGTGGTATGGATGTTGTTCCATAGGGGAAGTCTGTGTTGATGGCTGTGGTATGGATGTTGTTCCATAGGGGAAGTATGTCTATCTTGGAGTATTTGCCATAAACTGATGAGTGGAGGATGGGTGTGTTGTTTTGTTTTATAATGAAATTAATGTTGGTGATTTGGTCCAGGTGAATATGAGAGATGTGATGCAAATGGCTATCAGACCACATGATCCACATTCTGTTATCTGGAGAGGAGATTGAGTGAGTGAAGCCAAAAAGTAGTTGGTAATGCTGGAGTTTGGTTGACTTGGCTTTGGGTTCAAGGATTGTAATTATATGTATTTTGTGTTGTTTGATTAGCAGTGCTAGCCTTTGGGATTTTGGGGCTACACCACAGGCATTCCAGAAGATGCAATTCATTGTGATGGGGTGGGGGGTGAACTGTTTGAGGAGGATTTGTCCTGTAGCCTTTTTGATTTTCTGGTGGAGGAGGGAGGTGCTTTGCAGGAGGTGTGATCTGCAGAGAGGGGTTGGTTAAATGGGGGTTTAGGGAGCTGCAATTTGTGGGTGGTGTTTTTATTCTCAGAAGTCTGCTCTTCATCAGAAAGGAAATGGACATTGTTTTGGGCAGAGAGTGGTATATCCAGAACATCCTGAGATTGGTTGGTATCCAGAAGGGTTGTGACTGGTTGTGGTATTGCTATGATTTTAGGTTGGTGTTTGTCCCAGA
This sequence comes from Cuscuta australis, assembly GCA_003260385.1. Lineage (NCBI taxonomy): Eukaryota > Viridiplantae > Streptophyta > Magnoliopsida > Solanales > Convolvulaceae > Cuscuta > Cuscuta australis. Next base: position 1,792,603 of record NQVE01000186.1, on the reverse strand, counting down.
TTGAGATGCATTCTTTGAAGATGAAATCATGAAAAAGCAGGTCAGCATCTTCATCTGGTTCAACAGGTGTGGGTAAAATGGTAGGGGAATTTACTGACTGTGGGATTTGAGTTTGTGTTGGGGGTGAGGGGTCAGGTGTTTGTTTTGTAGTGTTTTGGTTTGTAGCTTGAATGGGAGTGGCTTCTTGGGTGGGGATCAGAGGCGTCAGGCTGATGTTTTGGGAGGTAGAGGCTTGATCTGTAGTGGGTTGGATATAGTGTGTGGTGTTTTTTGGAGTGGGGTTCTGGATGGGGCCCTTGTGGAAGTTCTCAGTTGGCCCTTTGTTGATGGCCTTGTAGTGGAATCTCTCAGCTGGTTTTGATTCCGGCAAGGTATTCCGGGCAGGTTTAGGAGCTGGGTTTTTTTGTGCTTGGGGGGTGCAAAATTTGCAACCATGATTGTGTCTTCCAACACCTCTGCATTCATGGCAGAAATGTGGAACATTTTCATAGTATGCAGAGAGAATTAATGGGATTTCTCCATTTTGGACACAGAACTTGGTTATTTGTGGTTGTGAGATATCAACCTCAACACACACTCTAGCAAGAGATGGGCGTCCAAAATTTTCGGTGGTGGCATCCAATTTTATGGGCTTTCCAAACACCTGGGCTATGTCTAGCAAGGATTTTCTATCATGTAGGTGAATAGGTAGGTTTTTTATAGCCACCCAAATTGGAAGGAAAGGGGATTCGTACCTGGGATCAAATTTTGGTGTCCATTTTGACACCTTCATTTCAAAGCTTCCAAGTTTCCATTCATATCTTTTGAAGCACCTTAAGAAGTCCTCGTCCTTGGTGAAATGAAGCAGCACATGGGTTTCATCTAGCAGTGTGACTGAGAAGTCTGTGAAGCCTATCTTTTCCAGGTGAGAACGGATAAAAGGGAGTGAAGGTCTGCCATGGAAGAAGGAACCAACCAGAGCTCTGTTAAATCTTTCAGCAAGGATTTCCACCTCTTCCTTCGTGAAGCTAACGCATGGGAGACCTTTATGCTTGATAACTGGCCTTCCTTGCTCTATCTGTTGGCTGGGGATGTTGCAGCCTGTCACTGCCGCCAGGAAGCTTTTGGCTTAAGGAGTGCCAGCCTGTTGCTGGCGAGGGATATTAAAGCTTTTGGCCGGAGGGGGCTGTTGCCCCTCTCCGGCGTGTATTCCGGTCATGTGTAGAGAGAATTCCGATGTATTATATATATATATATATATATATATATATATATATATATATATATATATATTATATATATATATATATATATATATATATATATATATATATATATATATATATATATATATATATATATATATATATATATATATATATATATATATATATATATATATATATATATATATATATATATATATATATATATATATATATCAAGATTACCCTACCCCCAGCATTTCTCAATTCCTAGAAATTCCACTAAACCATCCTTCATCCTCACCAAATCCCAACACAACTCTCCCAAAAATCACCAAACCCAGCTCACCTTTTCCTCCTTTACTGAACCCCATCAACCCATCAACCCAAGCCGAGATCTCAACCACAACTCCACCAAGCCCAAATCCATCACACAGCCCTCAGTACACTAAAACCTAGATACCCCCCAAAACATCCAACCCAGAAACTCACTCAAACCCTCCTCTTAGCCCACAATCCACAAATCCCTGTGAGAACATCCTAGAAACCTTTGCTGGCGAAATCTTCAACATCTGCAAAGAGGGGGGAAAGATTTCAACCTCATTCAGAGATGACACTAAGAGTAATGAATCTATACCCAGATTTAACATCACTTACCTCTCTGATGATAAATCCTTCCAGAAGAGTTTACAACCCACCATGGAGCCCCCCCTCATGGACACCCTACAAACAAACAGTCCCAGCAGTGCCACTTCTCCTGATCCCAACAATCCTATCCTTCAAGAGCATCCTACAAAAGAACACCCACCTAACACATTAGAGGAAGAGTTTTCAGTGGTGACAACATGAAAATAAAAAAGACTCCAGGAGAAGGTCATCTCAGGAAGTAAATTCAAATCAGTTTCTTTATGAATTGCTTATTCTGGAACATTTGTGGCCTACCTTCTAAATCACAAAGGCTAGCCACTATTATTAAGGATCATCAGATTAATTTTGTCACGATCATTGAACCAAAAACCCATCACAGTAAAATCATCAAATTTCAACTAGAACTGGGCTTCTCAAACTCAATGCATAGCTCTAGTAACAAATTTTGGATGATGTGGAAGGATACCCATTACACTCTAATTAATCATTGGGATTATGGCCAGATGCTCAATGTACAGATGCAAGATGTGACTAACAGAACACAGATCACTATCAGTGGTGTTTATGGTAAACACACCAGAGAAGAAAGGAAAATGTTAGGGCAAAACATCATTGATTGGAGCAAAAATGAAATAAACCCCTGGATTATTGGAGGAGATTTTAACTCAATTTCTTCTATTGATCATCACAAGGGCAAAAGCTCACCTTGCCTGCAAAGCATCAATGATTTTGATCATTGCATTATGGAAAGTGGGCTGATTGAACCTCCTTACACAGGAAATCCCTTTACCTGGACTGGAGTGAGATCACTAGGGAGAATCTGGAGAAGACATGATAGAACATTTGTCAATGACACAATGTTTAACCTTTTTAATGACATCAATACACTCCACGTTCCTAGAGGAGCCTCTGACCACTGTCCTCTTTTTCTCAAAGGTCAGAATCCTAGCTACACTGGCCCAAGGCCCTTCAGGTTTCTAAACTGCTGGACTACCCACCTCCTTCAAGCAAACAGTGGAGGATTACTGGACCCCCTACAGAGGTGGAGGAATGAGGGGACTTATGGAAAAACTACAAGGTCTCTCCAAGCACATTCAGAACTGGAACAAAACCAGCTTTGGGAATATCTTCAACAAAGCCAGAGACCTGGAAATGAGACTTCAAGAAGCTGAGGACACTTTTGATAAAGAACCTACTGCTGCCAACAGAAGCAACCTTCATAAAATCAGAGCACTCCACACTCAAGCTATAAACAATGAATTTCTGTACTGGAAACAGAAAGCTAGTCTTAAATGGCTGAAGGAAGGGGATTGCAACACCTCTTTCTTTCATAACACTGTTAAAGAGAAAAGGTCCTTTCAAAAGATTCAGAGAATTAAAAACACTGATGGAAAATGGGTGGAAGATACTCAATAGCTACTTGCTGAAGCCCACAATTTCTATTCTAAGCTCTACTGCTCGGAAGAAAGTGAGAACACAGGGGATTTTACCAAAAACATTCCAAACCTCATTACCTCAGATGATAATCTCTACCTCACTAAATTACCAAATGAAAATGAGGTCAAATATAGTATTTGGAGCCTTGATCCAAATAGTGCTGCAGGCCCTGATGGCTATACTGGGGAATTTTTCAAAACTTGTTGGAATACAATCAAAGAAGATGTCACTAAGGCAGTCCAAGAATTCTTCTTAGGGATTACAATTCCAAAAACTATGGCATCAACCACCATCATTCTTATCCCCAAGAAAGAAATCTCCTCCTCTTTTGAAGATTACAGGCCTATATGTCTCTCCAATTTCATTAGCAAGGTCACATCTAAATTAATGGCCAGGAGACTTGGAACAATCCTACCTAAAATCATCTCTAAAGAGCAAGGGGGTTTTGTTAAAGAAAGAGCTATTCATGACCAAATCTTACTTGCCCAGGAACTCATTCATGGCATAGACTACAAAACAAGGGGAGGAAACTTAGCCATTAAACTTGACATGTCAAAAGCATTTGAGAGAGTGTCCTGGGATTACCTTGAAGATGTCCTTATTAAGTTTGGTTTTCATAGCCATTTCAGAACCTTGATCTTCAACAACCTTCACGCTACCAAACACTCTATCCTCATCAATGGATTCCCCACCAAACCCATCCAACCTCATAGGGGACTCAAACAAGGTGATCCTTTGTCCCCTTTGTTGTTCATTATTGCAGCTGAGGGTTTCAGCAGAACCCTAAACAACATGATCAATTTAAGACACCTGCAACCCTATGCCATTGGTAGAAACTATCAAATTGTTTCTCATTTAGGTTTTGTTGATGACCTATTAATCTTCCTCAATGCAGCTGCCCCTAACCTCTCTAAGTTCTCTAAATTTCTCAAGGATTATGAGATGGCTTCAGGCCAAACCATAAATCACAACAAATGCTTCTTCTATCCCTCACCCAAAACCCCTCCCTGCAAAGCTAAAACTATGGGTGATACTCTTGACATGAAAAGAGGAACTTTCCCCTTCAAATATCTTGGTGGTCAAATTCACAGGGGGATCAACAGGAAGAGCTACTGTTCTGACCTTCTACTCCACTTTGATAAAAAACTCCAAGGGTGGTACAAAAAACTTCTCTCACAAAGTGGTAGACTAATTCTCATAAAACATGTCCTCAGTGCCCTTCCACTTCACATCCTAAGCAGCACTAATCTTCCTAAAAGTGTGCTTCACAGTTTAAACAGGAAAATGTGCAACTTTCTGTGGGGAAGCAAAGATGGTAATCCTAAGTACCATTGGACTAATTGGCACACTATGTGCTACCCAAAAGAGGAAGGAGGTCTGGGACTAACAAGTCTTGAGACACTTCAAAAATCTTATGAACTTAAGATCTGGTGGAGCTACAAGTGCAATACTTCTACCTGGGCCAATTTTATGCACCACAAATACCCCAGAGGTTTATCTATTCAGCCTAAAACAACTGATTCCTCCCTTTGGAAAAGGCTCTACCAAACCAATGTTATGGCAGAGGAACTCAACAACATGGAGGATCAGAACCACCTCTACTGGGGGAATGGTCAAAACGGCTTTAACTTACGACTGGCTAAAGAGACTCAGAGAGAAAAATCTGCCTGATAATTTCCTCAAAATTGTCTGGAACAAATCACAAGTTCCTAAAGTTTCTATCTTTCTCTGGAGACTCTACAAAAATACTCTTCCATTTCCTAAACAACTAACCAAATTCTCTTACTCCCTGCCATCGATTTGTCCTTTTTGCATGAACAATGAAGACACAAGCAATCACTTATTTAAAGAATGCAACTACAGCAAAGCTATTTGGAATCAGTTTGAAACATCTTTCAGAATCACACGAACAACAACTCATGGCATAAGGGCTTACCTAATGTCATGGTGGACACAAACGAAGAACTCTGATCCAAACAGCACAGCCAAGCTAGTGATTCCAGGCATAATTAGCTTCGAAATCTGGAAAGAGAGGAATATAAGACAACATGATGAGGACCCCAAATCTGCTTTCCAAATAATGCAATTAATTTGGAAAAAACTTATCGAATGGGCGTCTGTGAAAAGCAAGCATAAACTCTATTTCAACAAAGATGACCTACCAATGCTCAAGACACCAGCAATTCAGATTCTTAACTGGAGAGGCGAAGAAATCGGAGTCATCCTCCACACCGACGTAGCCATAGAGAAGGGAGACAAGTTGGAGGAGCAATTCTGCGCTCAAGAACGGGGGACTTCATTGCAGCAATTACAGCGGATGTAAGAGGCAACAATCCACTAGAAGGGGAACTAGCAGCGGCGAACCTTGGTTTGCAATGGGCGGCAGGACTTCAAACGGCACCCATCCACTTGAGAGTTGACTCTCAGAATTCAATTAAAGAAGTCAATGACTCTACTCACACAACAGCAACAATTTCCCTGATTCGGACTACACTAGCAAAAAACAAGGGAACAATTAGGCACATTTTCAGATAAGAAAACTCGGCAGCTCACAATCTGGCAAGACAGGCAATTCAGAACAACTTTTATACAGTCTACAATAATTTTAATTCTCTCCCCAAGGCTGTTAAGGGAGCAATCATTTGCGACACTTCTTGTACCAACTTTCGTATTCATTAATCAGTAATAAATACTTTTCTCAAATATATATATATATATATATATATATATATATATATATATATATATATATATATATAGAATTCTCTCTCTAGCGGCGGAGCTCTCTCTAGCAATGCCGGCGACCTCCTCAGGTGGTTCTTCCGGCAACCTTCCAACTACTACATCACCATCAACCACCCCTTTTCAACAGCAGCACCCCCAGCAGCACCCTCCAAGCATCTTCCCTCCAAAAATGTTCCATCTCCAGCAGCTCAGACCACTAGCAATACAACTTCCACCTTCAATAACACTTTTTCAGAAAGGAACAACAACCCACACCAAAGGAAAAGTTATGCTGCAGCAATTGTCACTTCAACACAACAGGTAACAATCCTCCCCCCTTCCTATCAAACCAGTTGAACGGCTTAAAGATCTCCCTTGCGTCTCCTTTTCATAGGAAGAAGTCACCCTACCGGCCTCAAGATTCTCCAAGGCCTTAGTAGGTTCCTTCTTCTTTGGGAGACCAAGCCTGGAATTTATTAGACAGAACTTTGAGAGAATTGGATTTAGAACCTTCTCTGTCACTCTAATTGATCCTACCCATGTTCTTATAAATTTCTCCTCACAAGATGAATACCATAGATGTTTTAAAAGAAGGGAATGGAATCTGGGATCTTTTAAAATGCTGGTTTCAAAATGGACTCCAACCTTTGATCCCAAAGTTGAGTCACCCATCATGCCAATCTGGATTGGCATCAAAAACCTTCCCGTACACCTTCACTCACCTGACTCCTTGCACAGAATTGGTCACATTTTTAGGAACCCTATTAAGCTTGACACCACTACTGAGAGCTTTGGGAGGCCATCTCTGGCCAGAATTTGTGTTGAAGTTGATATCTCTCAACCACAGATCTCAAAATTTTTCATCCAAAATGGTAACCAACAGCTCTCCCTAGAAGCCATCTATGAAGACCTCCCTTCCTTCTGCTACACATGCAAAGGAATCTCCAGACACAGTGGAGAATGCTCAGCCCTGAAAAATAAACAAACCATACCATCAAACCCCTTGCCGGAAGGCCAGAATCCTGGCCGGAATATTCCCAAACCTCCTAAGCACAATACAGTCACTATCTTCCAGAAGAAAGCTCCTAAAAACACCCAAACCCCACAGCAACACCCACAGACTACTCAAAACCCCACTGACACTCCCACAGTCGGTCAGACTAAAGATATACCTTCAACAAGTAAAATCCAAGACCCCCTTAACCCACCAACAACAGCAACCCTTTAATACCATCCCCAGAACAAGATAACCAGCCCCCAACACACAATAACCCCCAACAACAAAACAACAAATTACCAGAACCCATTGCAACTGAACTGGTCATCAACCAAAACCCTCTCTCTCCCCTACCCGAGCCACCCAATTGCCCAATCAGCACCAATCCATCAGCCAGCCCACCCACCACTGATCCTCTTAACACATCTCCCTCACAACCCAAAACCCCCACTAGCCCTCTTAACACACCTCCCCCAGCATCAGACAGAGAAATCCTTGAAGCATTAATGAAGGACATCAACAACATATGCAATACATCAATGAAAAATAAACTAAGTGGATCCAAAGATGACTCCCACATTCAGGACACTCATCCCAAATACACAATTAATTACCTGAGTGACACAGGCACTACCAGGAACAACATCAACACACAGATCCCCCCATTCACCCTCAAGAAGAACCACAAAGCAGACAAACCACTGAAGGCTTCACCACTGTTACAAGGAAATAAAAAATGCTTCTAGATAAATCTTCATCAAAAAGTTCTTCCCAAACCAGTCATCAATGAATTGCCTCTTTTGGAATCTCTGTGGGATAGTATCTAACAAAGAAAGGCTATCCCTACTGGTCACTAAACACAAAATCATCATCCTCACCATCATTGAACCCAAAGCCTCCCCATATAAACTGACCAAATTTCAGCTGGAACTTGGATTCTCTAACTCCACTTCTAGCTCCAGCAATAGAATTTGGATCATGTGGCACAATCAACATCTGACCTACAAGAAGCACACAGACATGGGACAAATGCTTAATGTTCTCTTCCATAGCAAACAAACCAACAAAAATTTCCTACTCTCAGGGATCTATGGAAAACACACAAGAGAGGAGAGGAAACAGCTATGGGAGGCAATCAGCCACTGCCACAGAAACAACCCAGATGACTGGATTCTTGGGGGAGACTTCAATGCTATCTCTTCCCTTGAGCACCACAAGGGTAAGAGCATACCCTACCTCAACAGTATTCAAGATTTTGACAGCTGTATCACGAACAATGGCCTAATATCCCCCCCTTTCACTGGCAACAGCTTCACCTGGACAGGAACTAGAACCCTGGGGAGATTGTGGAAGAGACTGGACAGAGTCTTCATCAATCCAATTTTCCAAAAAAACTTTGACTCTATATCATCCCAGCATCTCTCAAGAGGAGAATCAGATCACTGTCCTATCCTCATCTCTATCCAAAACCCCATATTCACTGGACCCAAACCTTTTAGATACATAAATTGCTGGGCCAATCACCACTCCTTCAAGACTCTCATTGAAGAAAACTGGGGTCCCTACAAAGGGGGGGGGGTATGAAAGGACTAATGAACAAATTGGTTAATCTATCTTCTATTCTAATCTCTTGGAACAAGAACAGCTTTGGTAACATCACTTCTAAAGTGGTGGAATTTGAACAAAAACTTCAAGAGGCAGAACAGAACTATGATACACTGCCTACTATGGAGAATAGAATTCTGATGAATGAAACAAGGGCACACCTCAATCAAGCCACAAAAAATGAATTCAACTATTGGAAACAAAAGGCTGGAATCAAATGGCTCAAAGAGGGGGACTGTAACTCAGACTATTTTCATGCCATCTTGAAGGAGAAAAGAAACCATCAAAAAATCCAAAGGATCAAAAATAGCAGTGGCAATTGGACTTCTGATCTTAATGAAATCCAACAGGAGGCTACTGATTATTTCCAACATCTCTTCTCTTGGAAAAACAGTACAGGTCATGACCTATTTCTCCCTAACATCCCAACCCTCATCAATGAGACTGACAGTCACATGCTCACTAGACTTCCCTCTGAAGATGAAGTCAAGGAAGCAATCTGAAATTTGGATCCTGATAGTGCTGCAGGTCCTGATGGCTTTACTGGAGATTTTTACAGAAAATGCTGGGATATTATTAAAGAGGATGTTCCTAAGGCTGCTCAGGAATTCTTCGTGGAAATCCCCATTCCCAAGAGTTTGGGAAAAACTAGCATCATCCTAATTCCCAAAGTTGAAAACCCATCCACTTTTGAGGAATTCATGCCAATCTGCCTCTCAAACTTCATAGCCAAAATTTTTTCTAAGATTTTAGAAATGAGATTGAGCAGCATCTTTCCTAACATAATATCACCAGAACAAGGTGGTTTTATTAAAGGAATACAAATCCATGACCAGATCCTGATTACCCAAGAACTCATCTATAGGATTAATTTCAAAACTAGAGGAGGAAATCTAGCTATCAAACTAGACATGTCCAAGGCCTTTGACAGAGTCTCCTGGGAATTCCTTGAACTGGTCCTAAGGAAATTTGGGTTCTGCAATAAGCTTAACAATCTTATCCTCAACAATCTTCAAGCCACTACACATTCTATCCTGATCAATGGCTATCCCACTAAAGGATTTCAACCTAGAAGAGTTCTCAAACAAGGTGACCCCCTGTCCCCCCTCCTTTTTATCCTGGCAGCAGAAACCTTCAGCATAACCCTCAAATCCAAAATTGAACATGGAGAACTTTCAAGCTACAAACTAGGAAGACACTACATGCCCATTACCCACCTAGCTTTTGCAGATGATCTTCTAATCTTTACTAATGGAGATGCTAAGAATCTGGCCTACATCTCTAATTTCCTTAAAGATTATGAAGAGGCCTCAGGCCAAAAGATCAATCTCCAGAAAAGTTCCTTCTACACCCCAGACAAAACTCCTTCAACCCAAGCCACAAAAATGGGAAAAATTTTTGACATGCAAAGAGGCTGTTTCCCCTTCAAATACCTTGGCACTCAAATCTACAGAGGCATCAACAGAAAAGCCTACTACTCTGACCTTCTAAACCATTTTGATAAAAAACTCAAAGGTTGGTCTAAGAGCCTTCTATCTCAAAGTGGCAGGTTGGTCCTCATTAAACATGTCCTAAGTGCAATCCCCCTACACATACTAGGCTCGACTACTCTTCCCAAAAGTGTGATCAACTGTCTCTGCTAGAAAATGAGCAATTTCCTTTGGGGGACAAATAAAGACCATCACAATTATCACATGTCTTGGAACAACATCAGCAGACCAAAAGAAGAGGGGGGGCTCAACATCCCCAACATTGCTACCCTACAGAACTCCTATGGTCTTAAGATGTGGTGGAGCTACATGAACAAGAACGCACTCTGGGCAGAGTTTATTCATTCCAAATATCCCCATGGCCTCAACACTCCCCCTAAAATCACTGACTCCCCCATTTGGAAAAGACTTCACTACATCAATGACATTGCCTACACCCTCATTGACCTGGACAGCAACAACAATCCTACCTGGGATGATGGAAAACCTGGCTTTTGCCTAAAGAGAGCTTACAATGCTATGAGAGAGAATCATCCCATTGATACTTTTCTTACCCACTCTTGGAACAAAAAACAGTATCCTAAAATCTCAATCTTCCTATGGAAGCTCTACAATAACATACTACCTTTCACTAACAATTTAACAAGATTTGCAGTATGCCTCCCTTCTGGTTGCTTATTGTGCAGGAACAATGCTGATGACCAAAATCACACACTCCACAACTGCCATTACAGCAAACAAGTATGGAACCACTTTGAAGAACATTTCAAAATTGCAAAAACCACAACACATGGCATTCGGGCTTACCTGATGACCTGGTGGAGAAGCAGGGAACATCACACCAATGAGCAGAGGAAGATTATCGCAGGAACCATCAGGAGGAAACCAAATCCATTTCACAGCTCATACAACTGATCTGGAATAAACTAACAGAATGGACAATTGGAAAAGGAAAAGGCAGAATTCCACCCACCTTTGAACATCTCATTAACCCAACGCCAGCAATTCAAACCTTCAAATTGTTGAAACACGGGCATGTCACGTTTTCGTACTAAAGCCGTGTTTGTTTTTATGACAGGTTTTGATAATGCCAAACCACCGTGATCAAGTCAAACTTTGAATATACAAGGCGAAGAAGGAAGACAAGAACAAGAGCTAAAAGAAGACCAAGAACGAAGACCTTAGTCTTAGTGTCGTTGAGTCGGTCTTCATTGTGATCAAGACCGACCCAATCTTTACACCTTGGCTCTTTAGGCTAAAAACCTTCATTGCACTTCTTAAATCATAAAAATGTTTTTCAAACATGTTTAAGTCATTAAAAACACTTGGTGTTCGCCCAAACCAAAAACCAAGCCATCCGGCGTTCGGGTTTCAGAAACTGGCGTTCGGCTCTCAATTATCGGCTATGGTTTTTGGTGTCCGAACCAACCAAGTGGTTTTCAACTTTTTATGATTGGTTTTTACTCTTTGGCATTTTTAAACGGTTCTCCAACAAAAACACCTTGAAAACCATCTTTCGCTTTTGGTCGTTTGACAAAAATCATTCAAAACGGCATAAAACTTGGCTAGCCGTGGTTTTCACTTAAATGACGTGGTTTTTAAAGTGTCTTACTCGATTTATTATCCAAATACATCAAATAAGTGTTTTAAACACTTGGTTTTTATTTTGGAGAACTTTGAATTTTTCGGTCGGGTTTCGCATCGGTTGGCTAGGCCGTGGTTAAGGCAAAAACACTTGGTTCTTGACTAACCACTCACCCAGCGATGGGAAGATCTTCCCATCGATGGGTAAGCGGCCCCTCAGCCAAACCAGTTTCCAGAACCATGCCAAACAGCGATGGGGAGTTCCACCCATCGCTGTTAGAGCCTTGGTGCAAAATTACCACAAGGCAGAACGACCTTGCCCAGCGATGGGAAGCCTATCCCATCGATGGGAACCCAGCGATGGTAAGGGTATACCATCGATGGGAAGGCATGACCGTTGGTGGTCATTAAAGGTTGATTCTTTCCTTGTTTGGAAGTCAACCTCCCACCCAGCGATGGGAAGCTTGTACCCATCGATGGGTAGGTGACCGTTGACTTCAAAACAGAAGAAAAATTGGCTTACCAGCGATGGTTGAGTCTAAACATCGATGGGAAGCCAATATTCTGCAGATCCCAAATCTTTTCAATCCCATAAATCAAGCCAATCACCCCTTTAATGCATTGGTCCGTTGGAGCCTTCTTTGGCACTATAAAAAGGGGTGTTTGGGTCTTCTTTTCTCACCAATTCACTTCACAACATCTATACTTTCATTGCATTCAAATATCATCATTTTCCATAGCTTTCTAGAGCCACTTGTGTGAAGGTTGAGTTGTTCTTGAGCGTACTTAGTTTACTCATAATCTACTCTATAAGAGAGTCTCGTTCTTGAGTGTACTTGTGTTCTTAGACACGTTGATAGATAGTATCTCTCTCGGTTGATTCAAAGGAAGGTCTGTTTCCTTTGAAGGATTCGTTGAGGTTCGTGTGACTCGAACTCTCAAGTTGTAACGGTTTGTTAAGCACCCGTAAGCTTAACGAGTTAGTAGTGTAGCTCGAGAGAGTCTCTCGGGAGGCTGGATTAGCCACAAGTTGTGGTGAACCAAGGTAAAATTCGGTGTGCCTCTTACTCTTCTCTTTACTTCTCTTTTAAATTTTTAATTCCTGCGATTTCTCCGATCAAACGCTATTCACCCCCCCTCTAGCGTTGGTCTTTTATTCTAACACAAATGGAAGGCCATTGGAATCATGCTGAACACGGACATGGCTGTTGGAAAGGGAATCATGGTGGGAGAAGCAATCCTATGCTCAGAAGAGGGTCGTTTCCTCGGCGGAAAGACTTGCAAACTCCGGGAAACAGCTAGTGTGGTGGACGGAGAACTGGAAGCTGGGCTCATGGGCCTTTCATGGGCCACAACAAACGTGAAGGGGGGCCTCAACCTACACCTAGACTCCACTAATGCAGTCAAGAGAATCAAAGAAGCCCACAAAAACGACCCAATTAGTCAAGATATCAAGACTAAACTTCAACAAATTCAAGGAAGTGCAAAACATGTCTATCGGGAAGAAAACACAGCAGCACATAACTTAGCACAATTTGCTCTTGCAAACAATAAATTTTCAATCTACAATACCCTCTCATCACTGCCCAAATCTGTCAAAGGGGCCATTAAGTGTGACAATTGTTGTATTCTGATTCGTATTCAATAAAAAGAATAAATATGTTTATATATATATATATATATATATATATATATATATATATATATATATATATATATATATAATATATATATATATATATATATATATATATATATATATATATATATATATATATAATATAATATAATGAACGGTCGGTTACAAGCAGGGGGCCCGAGGCCCGTTAACCTCGTGACTACCCCGGGGCCCGTTAACACCCGAGATAGATAGCCCGTTATAGAAAGCCCAAAGTAAGCCCAATCTAAAGCCCAGCCCCATAAGCCCAAATCTACTTCCCAGGGGGTCACCCATCATTTCTGCTACTCCCATGGCAGCACGCTTAACTCTTTAAAATTCCTCCAAATTTGCATCTTTTGGGGATCGAACCCAGGTGGTCTGGTTCGCCAATCAACCCTGTGACCATCTCTACAGGGGGGAACCACACACACACACACACAGATATATATATATATATATATATATATATATATATATATATATATATATATATATATATATATATATATATATATATATATATATATATATATATATATATATATATATATATATATATGTATATATATGTATATATATCTATATATATATATATATATATATATATATATATATATATATATATATATATATATATATATATATATATATAACCCGAAGAAGATCCACCAAAATCGGTGGGGTAAGGTCCAGGCCGCCCTTACCAATTTTATTAGATAAAAAAATGAAAACACGTTCGAGGAGGACTAGACCGAGGCCTCGAAGGTAGGACAAGATACATGAAAAGGACAGTTACAACAAAAGTAAAAACTGGCACAAAATACAAAACTGTAGCCCAAGAGAGGATGGAAATCAATCTGTAGAACGGAAAGCCCAATCCCTAATTACCCTTCCACTAAGCGCCCGGATTTGAATCCTTTCATGGATTAGTTCCCGATCGTAGATCATCCATTTCTTGTGTCTGTATTTCCAGCACCAGGATTGAAGGTTACTAATAATGTCCTTGGTGATGTCCTCGACCCTGCATTTGTTATTCCCAAAGTTAACAGCTGCATAATGCTTCCAGATGTTCCAGCCGATGATGCCTGGTGCTATCCTTTTAAGGTTCCCTCTAAGCGTGTGATTGTTGCCTCGCAAGTTCCATTCGAGGAGATGTTGCTTGAAGGAGATGTTATCTTTGAGAATTGGCCCATCTAAAAGGTAAGCAAACTTGCTCCAAATATTTCTGATATTTGGGCATTGAAGGAGGCAGTGGTTCAAAGATCCCTCATGATTAAGGTAGAAGGGGCATATGGAAGGGTAGCTGTAAGAGAACCTAGTTAGGTTATCTGGCCAAGGGAGTGATCTATAATTTGTTTTCCAGAGAAAGAGCCTGACTTTAGGGATTTGTAGCTTGTTCCAGTTAAAATTGTTACTCATTTGGGCTGTCTCATTCCCCCTGCAGAAGTTGAAAGCCTTTTTAAGGGAAAATTTATTATTCTCTAAGGGAGCAGACTCACAGTGCTCGAGTGCTTGATGATGTATTCTGCAAATTCTTTTCTTAACTGTAGAGTCCGTAAGTCTTTCAGTTCTAAAAGTATCTCCATATTTGTTTCTCATAAAATTAGCCCATTTGCTGTCCTCATTATGATATTTCCACCAGAGCTTAATAGAATAAGCCTTCTGAACCTCCTTTAAGTTTCTGATTCCCAGCCCCCCCTCCATCTCTGGAAGATAAATCATTTCCCAGGATTTCCAGTGGTATTTGGGTTTGTCCCTGCTGTAGCCCCATAGGAAATTATTCATTTTTCTGTGAATACTGTTGATGACAGAATTAGGGAGGGTATGAACTGCAAGAATGTGTAGAGGAATGGCTGAAAGAACATGTTTGATAAGTACTAGTCTACCCATTTGATTAAGAGTCTTGCTAAACCAGTTATGAAGGTAGAACTCAAAATGGGTGATCAGCTCCTTACAATCATCTTTTCTCAAGATCCCTTTACATATAGGTGCCCCAAGATATCTAAAGGGAATTTGACCATGTTGCATTCCCAGAATTCTCCCCATTTTGTTAATATCTGAACTGGAGCTTTTTTTACCACAATAAAATCGACTTTTAGAGTAGTTTATAACCTGGCCAGATGCATCTAGGTAGGTCTTCAAAAGGCTCACCAATTTCTTAAGATTAACCCCATCTCCTTTAGTGAAGATAATAATATCATCAGCAAAACTCAAGTGGCTGACAATCAGATCCCTTCCAGTGTTGTAATGATTAATGATACCTTTATTCATTGATTGGTTGAGAATGCAGCTCAGACCTTCACTGGCAAGAATGAATAGTAGAGGAGAAAGTGGATCCCCCTGCTTGACACCCCTTTGCATCTTAAAAAAGCCACAAGGACTACCATTAATTAGGATAGAGATGTGAGTAGAAAAAAGGTTAGCCATTAGAAGTTCACAGGCTTTCCCAGAGAAACCCAAAGACTGAAGAACAAAGGTGATAAAATCCCATTCCATGTTATCAAAAGCCTTGGCCATATCTAGCTTTATGATAATATTTCCCCCTCTTGTCTTGTTGTCAATCTTGTGAACCATTTCTTCAGTGAGAAGAATCTGTTCTTCAATGCCCTTATTCTGTTGAAATCCTGTCTGCTCAAAAGATATGATTTTAGGGAGAATCTTTTGGAGTCTATTGGCCAGGATCTTTGTGTTTATCTTGCTCATGAAAGTGGAAAGAGAAATGGGTCTGTAATCACTGAAATTTTTTGGGTCCTCCTTTTTGGGGATCAAGGTTAAGAAAGTACTTCCATAACTTTTAGGGACAGGGATCCCTAAAAAAAATTCTTGGGAGGCACTGATAATGTCTTCCTTGACAATGTCCCAGCAGGATTTAAAAAATTTGCCATTGAAACCATCCGAACCAGGAGCACTATCAGGATTCAGATTCCAAACCACTTCCTTAATCTCCTCTCCAGTAGGTACTTTAGTCAACTCCAGGTTGTCATCCTCTGTAACTCTTACTTCCAAGTACTCCTTGATAGGGTTAAGATTGATAATCTTCTTACTACAGAAAAGCTGGGAGAAATGATCAACTGCTAATTTTTGGATTTCCTCTGATTTGTTGATAGGATCCCCCTTATTATTATCAATGGTTCTGATTGTGGATTTAATTCTCCTGCCTTTAACAAATGAATGAAAAAACTTGGAATTACTGTCACCTCCTTCCATCCAGTTGATATTAGCCTTTTGCTTCCAGAGGTTGATCTCATTTTCAGTAGCCAAAATAAGTTCAGCTTTGGCTTTATTAGCCTCAGTCCTATTGGCATCTGAGGGATCAAACTCAAACCTTTCTTGTGCTGAAGATGCTTTGAGTTCTGCCTCTTTAATAGTATTCTCCACCCTACCAAAAACATCTTTGTTCCATTCTTTAAGTATAGCCTTGAGCCTTTTGAGTTTGTGAGCCAGCCCTGACATACCCCCAAAACAGGTTTGAGAATTCCAGCAGTCTTTGAGAGTCTGCATGAAGTTAGGGTGATTCATCCAAATATTAAGGAATTTGAATGGTTTGGGCCCATCATAATTATTCTTAATACATTGTAGTAGCACAGGTTTATGGTCTGAGGTGGTACTGCTAAAGTGAGTCACCGTAATATCATCATAATTGTCCAACATGACTTCATTGACCAGTATTGTACTATCGTGAACGCCTAGTGGTGCCCCGCGGTGAAGTGAGGGATCGCTTGTTACGCGAGGCTCACGGAACCGTATACACTATGCACCCGGGTAGTAACAAGATGTATCAGGATTTGAAGAAATCCTATTGGTGGCCAGCTATGAAAAAGGAAATCTCCGAGTTCACTGCGCGCTGTTTGACTTGTCAGCAAGTCAAGGCTGAGCACCAGGTTCCGACAGGGTTGCTGCACCCTCCTACCATTCCGGAATGGAAGTGGGAAAGGATCACTATGGACTTTGTGATAGGATTGCCACGATCTTCACGAAAGAATGACGCCATCTGGGTCATTGTTGACAGGTTGACGAAGTCCGCTCATTTTCTACCCGTCAGACGTGACTCTTCCTTGGACAAATTGGCAGACTTATACGTTAGAGAGATAGTTCGGTTGCACGGTGCACCGCTGTCAATCATATCTGATAGAGATCCCCGGTTCACTTCGATGTTCTGGAGAGGACTTCAGAAGGCTTTTGGCACAGCTTTGAACCTTAGTACGGCATTTCACCCTCAGACCGATGGCCAGTCTGAGAGGGTGATACAGATTGTCGAGGATATGATGCGAGCTTGTGTGATCGACTTTGGAGAAGATTGGGAACGTTACTTGCCGTTGATGGATTTTGCATATAATAACAGTTACCAGGCGAGTATTCAGATGGCTCCGTATGAGGCACTCTACGGCAGAAAGTGCCGAACCCCGATTTGTTGGACAGAGCTTAGCGAGCGTAAGCTCGAGGGACCAGATATTGTGCAGGAAACCGAGGAGAAGCTTCGTGTGATCAGAGACCGACTCCGCACTGCTTCGGACAGACAGAAATCTTATGCAGACTTGAAGAGACGAGACATAGAGTACAATGTTGGTGACATGGTATTCTTGAAGGTTTCACCTTGGAAGAAGGTCCTACGGTTCGGGAAGAAAGGAAAGCTTAGCCCTAGATTCATTGGACCCTATCGCATTCTGGAGCGAATATGACCTATTGCTTACAGGCTAGAGTTGCCACCAGAGTTGAACAGGATTCACGACGTCTTTCATGTCTCCATGCTACGTAGATACCGTTCAGATCCGACTCATGTGTTGCCGACCAATGCTGTAACCCTCGACGAGAGTTTGTCTTACGAAGAAGAGCCAGTTAAGATCTTGGCGCGCGAAACTAAAGTGTTAAGAAACAAGACGGTACCTTTGGTAAAGGTACTATGGCGTAATCATGCGGTGGAAGAAGCAACCTGGGAGACCGAAGACTCTATGCGAACTCAGTACCCTCATCTCTTCGTCGACCAATGACTCAGGTAATTTCGAGGACAAAATTCTTTTTAAGGGGGGGAGAAATGTAACGCCCCGAAACCTGGCCCAAAAGAATTAATTAAATTGTTAGAGAAATTGATTACGAATTGGGCCCAATAAGGGGTTAAAATTATAATTTGGATTTTAAGCCCAACTTTTATATCATCTCGTAGGAAATATTTTTGTGATCGCGTCGGTTCAGACGGCTCGCGAATCGGAGTTATGGAACTCAAGTTATGACCATTTAATCAGGTATTTTGGGTCCGAAGCCCAATCCTTTTTGGAATGGGACCATTAAATAAACCTAAACCACACAAACCTTATCTTATCCTCTCCTTCTTCGATTCTACTCTTCGTCCGCTCATCTTCTTTCCCGTTCTCCTTCTTCTTTCTTCTTCTTCTTCCTTCTTCTTCTCCTTCTTCTTCTTCTTCGCCGATCGATCGCCGTCGGAAGTTCCCCAGCTGGTCGTTCGCCGTCCAATTGCAGCAGCCAGCGCCGGTCATCCCTGCCGTTCGACCACGCCAGTGTCGCGCAAGCCAGAGCCTCGCCGCCGCCAGTCGCTGCCCAGCGTCGCCTTCCCCAGCCGGTCGTCGCCGTCCAATTGGAGCAGCCAGCCGCCGCCGTCGCCCTTCCCCAGCCGGTTGCCGCCGCTGCTTCCTTCGCCAGTAGCCGCCGCCATCATCGCCGACGGGTGCAGCGCTGCCCCGCCAAACGGAGGACGTCGCCAAACGCCGGACGCCGCTATTTCGCCCTCGCCAGAATCGAGCGCCGTCGTCGCCCTTAGCACAGCGGCCATCCTCGCCGTCGAGTGCAACGCCGCTGTTCCGCCTTCGTCGGTCGTCCGCCGCCGTCGATTGCAGCGCCGCCAGTCGCTGCTCACCGCCGTCGAGCTGCCGCTACGCCACTGTCGCCGGCGTCCGTCACCGTCACCGCATCCGGCCGCTGCCCCGAGTTGATATCGCCGGCAGATTAACCTCCACGCCAGATTGATTGGTCGATTTCGTATTTTGACTCGATTTGACCCGTTCGGTTGATTTCGTTGATTTGTCTTCCGTTCGAGCTATCGATTCGATTTCGGCGTAATCTAGGTCCGTACTATGAAGTTAATAGCATTTAGAATAGATTTAATGGTTTGGATCATTATATGTGTTTATGCTATAATTTGGCTAAACTGGTTAATTGAATTAAATTGATTGTTGAGGATTGTGAATTGACTGAACAGGTTTGACTTTGACTTGGGTTAGGTCTTGTTTGACTTGGACTTTGACTGGATATTCTGTTGTCGTAGGTTTAACTGGATGGTTAAATCCAAGACTTTAATGAATTAGTTAAGTTAATTAATTAATTCTAATCGGTGATTAAGGTCAATTGGTTTATTGTGTTGAACATAGAAACTGGCCATTGCTCGGGCGGCTGCAGGGCCTGGTCAGTGAGGTTAAGACGTGCGCACGAGGGTCTGCGATCTTGGGTTTGAGGCCATCGCCCAAGGGATCCTACCTCCACCGAATTGAGGCCATCTTCGGTATTACGGATTGAGGCTATCTCCGTCATAGGCAATAAATGTTAAGTGGTTTGACTTTGGTGAAAGTCTAAATTGGTTTGACCGGTGGTCAAAGAGTTAATGGGAAACCCGTAACACCTAAATCGTTTTGAAAAGAAAGAAAATAAGTTGACTGTTGGTCAACCGTTTAAAGAACCGAATGTAAAGTTGAATTGATTTTTATTAAAAGGATAAACATATGTACGATCTTAATTGTTGAATTATTATGAATTAATTGATTATTTAAATTGTAAAAATCGAATATTATGAATTAATGGATTATTTAAAGTGTAAAAAATCGATTTTTTATGAATTAATCGATTATGTATATTTTAAAAATCGATTAACATTAATTAATGGATTATTTAAATTGTAAAAATCGATTATTATGAATTAATTGATTATTTAAATTGTAAAAATCGATTATTATGAATTAATGGATTATTTAAATTATATAAATCGATTTTTTTTGAATTAATCGATTATTTATATGGTAAAAATCGATTAAAATTAATTAATTGATTATTTAAATTGTAAAAATAGATTATAATGAATTAATTGATTATTTAAATTGTAAAAATCGGTTATTATGAATTAATGGATTATTTAAAATTATATAAATCAATTTTTTTTATAAATTAAATGATTATTTTAAATTATTTTTCTCAAGTCCAGATCATGTTCCGAAAATATTCGGAAAATATATAATCTAAAATCCACCAATTGATTATGATCATTGGAAAAATGATTTACCATAATAAAAATGATGTTTTTAACAAATAAAAATGTTATGTGATGCATGACGGTAAGTTAGAGTGTTAACACCCGAAGCTAGGTCGCTAATTATTATTGAATATTATGTTGATTGATGATTATGGTAATCATTATTGATTAATTATTATGATGATTGAATCTTGATGAATATTCTGATTAAAAATGATAATTGTGAATGATTAAATCATAATGAATATATTGATGATTGTGAAAATAAAATGTATTGTTAAGGGTATCTAGAAGACCTCTAAGATATACCCATATTAATGTTGATTTGAAAGGTATCTAGAAGACCTCTAAGATATACCTATTTAAGTTAGGCCTTGCGGGTATGAACCCCGGTTGCTAGGGTTAAAACGTACGTACGGGATCCAAGAACCAAACTTGAGTACCTACTCGTTTGGGGGTACCACCCACCCAACAGTGAACACTACGCTGTCGGTTTTTGGTTGGCCTTTAGTGAAGGTAAGTTTAAGATTTTCAAAACCCTTTTATCTTAAACTAGGCCTAGCTTAAGGATTATTTAATAGTACTTTATATTGGAATATAGTTTAATTTTTTAAACTAGAATTCGTTTAAGGGTTGACAAATATTAAAGTGATTGGCCTTAGACTAAGAATAGTTTAAGGATATTGTTGAATGTTGAATATTGAATATGAGTAAATATTGAATGATGAATACTGAATTGAATATTGCAATTATTATGAATGACTCATGAACATAGAATGTGAATATAAAATAATGCATGATGAATAATTTTTTATAATTATTGATTATCTAAACTGAACATTATGTGCATGATATCAAATGATTTGATTATGAATTTAGATTCAGTTTATATAGATGTTCGATGCATTAGATATGCTTACTCAGCTTCAATGTTGAGCGTGTAGTATGTTTTATTTGCTATACGCAGGTTAATGAAGTGACGTGATCCTGGAGGCAGACGGAGGCGAGATTGTCAGAATGGATGTGATGGTTTTGAATTAAAGAACACAAATAATTTATGTTTGTATTATGATTTGTTAAGCTTCTGCAATATTGAAAACTCCGTACTGTTTATATTATGAAAAATATTATTGTGATAAATAAAAGTGTTTGAAATGTTTTAAATTTTTACGATAACCAAGTTAATACTTTAATCTGAAAGGGGCTGCAGACCTGGACGGATTAGGGTGTTACATTTCATATTTAAACTTCTTCTATTAATTTGAAACCATATCTAGATATGATAGCGACAGATTCGATTGTAGCACTATGGCTGATCTTGTTTCAAGGGAAGAAGAGAATACCTTCAGTACGCGATTCAATTCATGAATTCATAGAGTGAGGGATCTTTACAAGTTCTAACACCAACATCGCATATAGGTTAGGGATTTTCGCTTGAATGATTCAGCTTGTTCTTGTGACGTCATTTCTTCTCTGGTTGTTGCATACACATTTCCTTGTCAAGGTTATAATGGAGTTTGCTTGGTCAATAAGATCATCGATAATGATCTTTAGAGATAACGTAATTGTACTGATTGTTTTGTGGTCCACAAAGAGAGGTTCAACATAATGTTCAAGTCAAGGTAGTTTTACTATTGTGATCGAGTCACGTATTTCACAAGGTATAGTTTTCAAAGATCGGTATCATAAAACATCTTTTTGTTTAATAAAGAATCGTGGTTTTATTATTTTGATACAAAGAATGATATTCAATCTTTTCAAGATTGATCAAGCGGGATGTTTCAAGGGTGTAGTTAACACATCAAGTTTGAGTAATTCAAGGATATGAGTCATAAGATATCAAGATAGCATTTGCAAATTACCGTTACTAATAGTAGGTTTTCTTCCTTCAATGTTTCACTCTTTGGAAGTTACTCAAGAGGTCGTTGTCTTAGGAAATAGCCGTTTTGACTTTTCGTCTCGGATTTGAACGTGTTTCAGCACAGCGAATCTAACTGTTCAAGAGTCTCAATACGTCATATCTTCAGCATACTATAGTATTAGCGAGTACGTTCTCGTCTGCAGGTAATTTGAATCCATTTTACTGTACGTATTTTGGCTGTTGATAATTACTTTTCCATCAATGGTCAGGTTCTAGAGACTATATATATCACGATTATGGGAAGAGTATCTCACATTCTCACATTATGGAAGGAACTTCTCGAACACTTCCTTACACCATAAGATTCGTTGGTCTTCTTGGCAGTCATTCTCTTGGTAGAAATCCAAAGTTTATGGCTACTGCAGTAGATTTAGGAAGAGAATTGATAAGGCGAAGAATTAGTCTTGCTTATGGAGGAGGCAACGTTGGCCTACAAGGAGCTGTTGCTTCAACAGTCTTTACCAATGGAGGTCTCGTTAGAGGTTTCATTCCTGGGTACATAGCAACACGACGGGTCTACGGACCTACATACGGCGTAGAGCACACAGTTTCCAGCAATTACTACAAATATTTTGAGATGAATCATGCCGTGGAAGCTTTCATCATTCTTCCTGGAGGAGCTGACACTATGGAAGTTTTGTTCACCTTGATCTCGTGGGCTTCTGAAGGGTTACACAATAGACCCATTGGTCTCTTGAACATTGACGGTTATTTCAATAACCTACTCAAATTTCTAGATGATGCGGTGAGGCAGAACTTCATGGCTTTGAATCAAAGGAAACTTTTTATTTCTTCATTCTTTGTTGATAAGCTTTTAGACAAACTAGAGTTTGCTAAAGCGTTCCCGGAACCTGGGGTTAGTTACGATGAGTTCGTGAATCCCGGAAGACTAAACTTGGAATTGCATTTATAACTTTCTACATGTAATCCAAGTTGTATTTGTGTTTAAATAATATTATCCATAAACATCAATGGTTAGTCATATGCGAGCTACATTTGCTTCATTCTTCAGTCTTTCACTATTGGCGTCATTTATTCACGTCAAATGAGTCAATCGATTTGTAGTCAGCATCCCTATGTTTCACTTAGTCAATTCAGACTACCTCGACGTTTTTGACGATAAACAACTAAATCATTAGTCGCTTCATAGCAAGGCATCAGTTCATTCAACATGTTCGAGATGTCTATAGCTTTTAACAAACAGATTCTTCGAACAAATCATCTATACGTAGTAAAGGGTAGCAATTTCCGATCATCAGTTCGTTCATCATTCTTAACAGGGATGTGATAGTATCTTGACCGTAAGTCAATCTTAGAGAATACAATGGATCCTTTAAGCTGATCAAATAACTTATGATACGAATTAAAGGATAACGATTTATTCAACTGATAGTAGTTGATATAGAGTCTCATTGATTCGTGTATAAACAAAACAGGTATTCTCCTAAGGAGGAAACACTTTGTCAGATGATTCCTTCTTAGGCAATCTTCATAGTTGAGTTTTTTTTTAATGGAAACATATTCAATACAGAGTTACGAATATTGGTCCTCTCGAGGATCAAGATTGACAGAGTTTTCAATTTCTTGGAATGGTGAAACATAAGGAAGTTCATATCAGAGGGGTGACATACTTTCGGTACGTTCCTTTAGTTTAGATGTTTCTTTTTGGGTATCACACGAATAGACTTCACACTTGAGATGTTTTCGTATATATATTCGAGATGAACTTGGTTGGTTTAGAAATCAGCTTTGCTTTCACCTCTATAAGGTTACCATCATTGGTCCTCACTTGAGGAATTCTTCATCACAAGTTGACAACAGCAACGACGTTCAGTCAGTTAATGCATACTAAGGATAATGTCGATTTCCTTGTATGGGACTTCAACGATGTTTTACAAAGAATTGTCGCATAACAAACGATTTCGATTCACATCAAGTAATCGCATAATGTGTCCTAATGAGTCCAACAATAATATCGGATACTTTAGATAACAGAGTTTCTTGATTCTAAACGTTCGTGTTTGAATCAACGATTAGATCGTCTTGAGTCCATATGAGGATCTTTGACATCGGCTTCACAGATGTTTCTCAACATTTATCAACACGAATCGTTCTTTAGGTTCATCTCACTTCCGTGCGACTTTTCCGGTACAGATCAATTTCGTCATTCATGATGTGATGCGTACGTTGATAACGTATCAGAGGTTTATACATTTTTTTATTCTTTCGTTTCTTCACTTAGTGCGAAAGTTCAACTTAAGTCCTTGTTCGATATAATTTCATTACCAACAATTATTATCTAATGAGAATTTAACATAGTCAATATTTACCAAGTAAATTCTCATACCTTTCCTGGAGCAGAGGGATGCGAGAGTCCTGGATGTGATTGACATTTTATTTTATTATTATTTTTTTAAAAAAATCAAATTTCGATCCGAAGATCGGGTTTAAAACCATTTGCTCCGATACCAAACTGTAACACCCTAATCCGTCCAGGTCTGCAGCCCCCTTTTGGACTAAAGTATTGATTTGGTAATCGTGATAATTTAAAACATTTCAAACATTTTTATTTATAAATAATATTCCATACATAATTGTAGAAAATACGGAGTGTTTAATAATAATGTGGAAGCGACTTTTAAACATGTCTCATAACAACATAATTATTTATTTTGTTCAATGATCCACCACAACTGTCTCGCCCCTTCTGCTGCCAGGAATCAGCCAATCATTCATTCAACCTACCTGCGTGTAGCAAATAAAACACACTACACGCTCAGCGGTGAAGCTGAGTAAGCATATCTAAAGCGTCGAACATCCACATAAATTGAATCTCAATTCATAATCAACCATTTGATATCATGCACATAATATATGATTTAAACGTTCATGATATTCTCACTATTTTATTCCAAGTCATTTGATATTCAATATTTCAACCATGCTCTTAAATTATTCTTAATCTAAGGCCAAATCATTTTATAACAAGCTCTTAGCTAATCCTAGTCTAAGGCAACATTTCTAACCAGGCCCTTAAACTATAAATAGTTTAATGCAGAACACAAGAATCGATAATCCACCCTATGGGCCATGTGGATTACGTACCAACCAAACAATGATTTGTCGGGTGGGTGATATCCGGTCTCGATCCCGTACGTACGTTTTAACCCGAAATATGAATTGGTCAAGTAGGTATATCTTAGAGTTCTTCTAGATATCCTTAATAATCATCATCAATATACAAGTGGGTATATCTTAGAGTTCTTCTAGATATCCTTAACAATATACATTATTTTCATAATCACCATTAATTCATTTTTAATCATGACTTAATCATCAATAATCATTTTAATCAGTAGGTTTATCATTCATAATTATCCATAATAATTATTCATCATAATGATCATTCAACATAATATTTAATAGCAAACAGCGGCCTAGTCTCGAGTGTTAACACTCGAACTTACCGTCATGCATCACATAATGTTTATATGTCACAAAAATCATTTTTATTGTACAAAATCATATTTATATTTTGCATAATTAATTGGTATCAAAAATAGGATTTTAGAGCATATTTTCAATAATATTTTCAGAACAGGATCTAGAATTGAGAAAAATAATTTAAAATAATCATTTAATTTATAAAAATTGATTTATATAATTTTAAATAATCCATTAATTCATAATAATCGATTTTTACAATTTAAATAATCAATTATTTCATTATAATCGATTTTTACAATTTAAATAATCAATTAATTAATTTTAATCGATTTTTACAATATAAATAATCGATTAATTCATAAAAAATCGATTTTTACAATTTAAATAATCCATTAATTCATAATAATCGATTTTTACAATTTAAATAATCAATTAATTCATAATAATTGATTTTTACAATTTAAATAATCAATTAATTCATAGTAATCGATTTTTACAATATAAATAATCAATTAATTCATAATAATCGGTTTTTACAACATAAATAATCGATTAAATGGTACTGACTTCGAACCACTGGTCTGAATAAAATTCTAATCGATTTTTAGTAAGTAAATAATCGATTTTCGGCTATTGTTCATCATCTTCTTCCTCGGGTCAGTTTCGAATATTATGGTTTTAAAACACCAAACTTCAATTAAATTATATAGAAATGTTCTCCAAGGTTCATAGATCATTTTAGGATCATCAAAATATATTTTTAACATCAAATTCAATGTTTATGATTCTTGGTTCTTCAAACACGTCGAACACAAAACTCAACCAAATGACCACTTATGAACGTAAAAACAACCTATATGAACATTCTAATCTTTAGATATATCTACGGGCTTACCTCGAAGGTAAATGAAGGTTTTGAATATTTTCCGACGAAACTTCCGGCAAAGATTGTGGCTTGTTCCGGCGACTTCACACCAAATTGACAGCACAACTTCATTCTCCACACTCACAGCTTTCTCTCCGAGTTTATTTGAAGGAGAATGGTGAAGGAATGAGGGAGTTAGCTTATCCTTTTATAGGGAAGATGAAGAAGAAGGAAACAAAGTCTGAGTAGATGCTGCGTAGGAACTTCACGTTCTTCTTTCGGCGATAGTGCGACTTAAGGAGACTCAGCACGTTACTCTCTGATTGGGACTAATTTTGGTTCCAGTCGGGTACACTTTTTGGTACAACTTTCTCCGAATTGAAATCCATTTGCACCGTTGCGATCGTGCAATTAAACTCTATCCAACAATATAATTTTTATATTTATTCGTTATACTTTTTCCGACATCATATTTTTGGGTGGTTGACTTTGACAGAGTCAAAATTGGCCTTTATTCAAAAAGGTTCTCACATTTAATTCATATTATTTATTCCCATGATTTATTTCAATAAATCATTTCAAAGTTCACATTATAAACAATTTCTTCATTTATTCTTAATTTGGGTCTGTACTCAGGCTCCCAATCAAGATCACACAATAAATCAACATGTTGGATTTATCTCTATAAGATTTATCCCAATTATGTTTATTGGATATCAATATATATTTTATTCAAGCCCAAATCCCAACAACAATTTATTTTAATCAAAACAAATTTTGTTTAATTGAATATTTAATTCAATAAATTTTAGGGTATATTTTGGGGCGTTACAAAAAATCTTTTTAACTGTTCAAAATAGATTTATTGAGTCAATTACAAAAAGTGTGTCAAACATTTATCAAAATATTTAATTTGATATTATAAAATATTTTTGGTAAACAAAATTAATTTATTCAAATATTTTTCGTGTATTTCGTTAGACACACAAAATATTTTTGGGACTCAATTTCTACACTCCAAATATCCTTCATTTGTTCAAAGATTATTTTTGAATTATGTTTGAGGTGATGGGGAGCCTTACCCCTGATATTCTTGTTGGAAACAATCACATAAACTCCATTTTGTCCTTCACCTCGCCCACATGCTTGTGTTCTTCGTGTCTGGGCATTGTTGTTGCAATAATCGATTTTACCTCTGGAATTAATCGATTATCGCGTCTAGAAGGAACTAATCGATTAACACCTTTGACTTTAATCGATTATCACCTTTTTGCGCAGAAGGATTTTAGCTCTGGTGAAATTAATCGATTTTTTCACTTGCATTAATCGATTTTTATGATGCGTTAATCGATTATGGTGATGCATTAATCGATTATTTTGCTGCATCTTTTCTGCACAGCTTGTTTTCTTGGACCAACGGATATATTCCTTCACCTCCTATTTAAACACACTTCCTTGGTCATCTTTATAATGTACAAGCACTCCTAAACTCCCCCAATCTTGAGGTTATAATCCTCCATTCATTTCTTCCTCAAATTGATATATTTTGAGAGAAAACTAAGTATTTTCAAGAGAGTGTTCTTGTCATCCATAGAGCTTTAATCATTTCTCATTTCTACTCTTTTGAGAGCTATTGTTGAGAGGTTGAAGAAGATTGTTCTTCTTGTTGTTCAAGACTTATGTGACTTAAGTCTTGGTTGTGAAGTCTTGTAGAGGGCATATCTACGAGCGGTTGTGTCGAGGCTTGTGGGATTCAAGTTCTCGAGTTGTAAACGGTTTGTTAAGCACCCGTAAGCTTAGCGGAAGTAGTGGTAGCTTCGAGAGAGTCTCTCAGGGAACTGGACTAGCCACGAGGTGGTGAACCAGTATACATCGGTGCGTTCTTTGCCTTCTCTCTTTTATTTCCGCTGCACTTACGTTTATTTTATTAATCTTGCGAAAATCGGTAAACATTCTCAACAACTCTATTCACCCCCCCTCTAGAGTTGCACGCCTTGTCTAACAATTGGTATCGGAGCAGGTAACTCTAACGCTCCTTGTGACGTTTGAGAAAACGATCAAATTTTTTGAGAATGTTGAACGCAGGGATAGGAGAAGGGCAATCCACCGTAAGGCCGCCATTTTTTGATGGAACGAATTACTCCTATTGGAAGGAGCGTATGAGAATTTTTGTTCATTCTAATAACTTCAAAATTTGGCTTGCTATCAAGAATGGAGATAGCTTGCCAATGAAGAAGATAGGCGATACACTCATCCCGAAGGACGAGGATGAATATGATGAAGCCGATCTTAAGAGGGCTCAATTGAATGCTACCGCCATCAACTTCTGGTATTGTGCTGTCAACGCCAACGATTATCAAAAGATATCTCGTTGCCAAACCGCCAATCAAATGTGGAACAAGCTCATGATCACATACGAAGGTACGCCTCAAGTTCGTTAATCAAAAATTGATTTACTAACCCATGAATATGAGTTATTTGCTATGAAAGAAAACGAACTTGTGGAGGACATGTTTGGAAGATTTTCAAACATCGTCAACGACCTTGATATGCTTGGAAAGACACTCACCGACAAAGAGTTAGTGAGAAAAATTCTGTGAAGTCTTACCAAGGAATGGGAGTCGAAGGTTAACTCCATTTACGAAGGCCGAGATTACAACGTCATCACATACAACGATCTTCGAGGTAACCTTATCACTTACGAAACAAATCATCTCTCTCATACTCTTGATGTAAAGAAGAAAATGGGAATTGCTTTTAAAGCATCCTCTTCTCAAAGAGTAGAGATTAATGATTCGGATAGTGATAGCGATTCTAGTGTTGATAGTGATTCTAGCACTTCTTGTGATATTTTGGTTGAATGTTTTAACGAGTTTATGAAACATGAGCTGAAAAAGAGCAAGAAGAAGAACACCCCAAAGTGTCATAAGTGCGGAAAGCTTGGCCACCGAAAATTTGCCCGAAGCTCAAGAAGATGAGCAAACAAGATGAATTCGCATACTTTTCATGGAAGTATGATGAACCTTCCAAAGACGATTGCCTCATCGCTCTTAAAGAACAAGATGGGTGGTCGGGTACGTGACGCACTATGGAAGGCGTGCTTGAAGACTACAAATTTGTAGTGGATGCTCCAAGCACTTAGCCAAAGAGATTGCATCAAAGGGGAGTAAATTTTTTAAATTAAATGTTATCTTTGAGATTTATATGAATTTATTTGGGGAATATACATAGGATGTTTTGCATATAGTAAGGGGGAATTTATTGTTATATGTGTTAATCTTTTTGTATGCTTTATCTTTTCAGGGTAGATAGCATACCTTAAGGGGGAAGTATTTTATTTTCCTAGAAATGCATGATTCTAAGGGGAATGTGATTTTTCTTATTTGTTTAGATTTTTTCTCTCCCCGGAATGCATGAGTTCTTTTGTTGCATTATTTTTTATAATGCCAAAAGGGGGAAGAGTATAGGAGTATATGCCTTATTTTGTTATTTGTTGATAGCATATCCTCCATGTGTTTGTCATTATCAAAAAGGGGGAAATTGTTGGAATGCATGAGTTCAACCCTTTCTGTGTTGTTAAGTGTTGACTCACAGGTTTTGATAATTGACAAACACAATCTATTCAAGTCAAGATCAAAGTGCTACAACGACAAACACGAAGACTTGAAGTGCCATTCCTTGAAGTATTCAAGAAGGTGCACAGGATTTTATTAGAGTTCGAGACGCGTTCGTGCACCTAACGGAGGACTCGGAGGAGTAGAAGATTTCCGAAGACTTTTTATTTATTTGAGTCGTAGGAATAATTGTAAGGATGACAAAAATATCTTCTCTCCAAAATTATTTTTATGAGAGTTAAAATAAAAATTATATTTATTTTTGGATTCAGTTGAAAAATCTTTTTAACTGTTCAAAATAGATTTATTGAGTCAGTTACCAAAAGTGTGTCAAACATTTATCAAAATATTTATTTTGATATTATAAAATATTTTTGGTAAGCAAAATTATTTTATTCAAATATTTTTCGTGTATTTCGTTAGACACACAAAATATTTTTGGGACTCAATTTCTACACTCCAAATATCCTTCATTAGTTCAAAATTTATTTTTGAATTATGTTTGAGGTAATGGGGAGCCTTACCCCTGATATTCTTGTTGGAAACAATCACATAAACTCCATTTTGTCCTTCACCTCGCCCACATGCTTGTGTTCTTCGTGTCTGGGCATTATTGTTGCAATAATCGATTTTACCTCTGAAATTAATCGATAATCGCGTCTAGAAGGAACTAATCGATTAACACCTTTGGCTATAATCGATTATCACCTTTTTGCGCAGAAGGATTTTAGCTCTGGTGAAATTAATCGATTTTTTCACTTGCATTAATCGATTTTTATGATCTGTTAATCGATTATGGTGATGCATTAATCGATTATTTTGCTGCATCTTTTCTGCACAGCTTGTTTTCTTGGACCAACGGATATATTCCTTCACCTCCTATTTAAACACACTTCCTTGGTCATCTTTATAATGTACAAGCACTCCTAAACTACCCTAATCTTGAGGTTATAATCCTCCATTCATTTCTTCCTCAAATTGATATATTTTGAGAGAAAACTAAGTATTTTCAAGAGAGTGTTCTTGTCATCCATAGAGCTGTAATCATTTCTCATTTCTACTCTTTTGAGAGCTATTGTTGAGAGGTTGAAGAAGATTGTTCTTCTTGTTGTTCAAGACTTATGTGACTTAAGTCTTGGTTGTGAAGTCTTGTAGAGGGCATATCTACGAGGGGTTGTGTCAAGGCTTGTGGGATTCAAGTTCTCGAGTTGTAAACGGTTTGTTAAGCACCCGTAAGCTTAACGGAAGTAGTGGTAGCTTCGAGAGAGTCTCTCGGGGAACTGGACTAGCCACGATGTGGTGAACCAGTATACATCGGTGTGTTCTTTGCCTTCTCTCTTTTATTTCCGCTGCACTTACGTTTATTTTATTAATCCTACGAAAATCAGTAAACATTCTCAACAACTCTATTCACCCCCCCTCTAGAGTTGCACGCCTTGTCTAACATATATAGTCGAAGCATTAACGAGAGTGGGATATCATTAGTGCGTGTGAGGCTAGTGAGAGTTAGATGTTTTACC
The DNA here is from genome assembly GCA_003260385.1 of Cuscuta australis. NCBI lineage: Eukaryota > Viridiplantae > Streptophyta > Magnoliopsida > Solanales > Convolvulaceae > Cuscuta > Cuscuta australis. Next base: position 1,760,655 of record NQVE01000186.1, on the reverse strand, counting down.
TAGTCTCTTGGTCAATGACGGAGTGTTCGCATCTACTCTCGGGCAGATATTATCGTTAATAATAGGATGCCAGACCTGACCCACCTTAAGGATATTGCCTAGACTTTTAGTCTATGCTCTAAGTGTCCTTAATGCGACTATTGGTATAACGATCCTTAGACTTGAAGTATTACGTTCTTCGAATGCATGAACCCGTATGCTTTGATTCATTGTCCAAAGCCGTGTGAAACAAGCATGGCACACAGGCTTTGTATTGGCCATGCCGATGCGCATATTCAAAGACGTAGATTACGTACAAAGAATTTGTCACTGCTACTTTAGCAGAATAATGTCTTGTAGGGGCCCACTGATAAGTATGACTGAGGAAATGCATGGCCATGCTGAGATGAGTTTAGACATCTGTTCTCATCGATCAGACTTGTTAATCAGTAAATAACTTAATGGCTACAAGTTGGCTAGTTTATATCCCTTACACTAAGTTAAGACATTGAGACAAAAGGATCTACGTTGTACAAAGTCTTAGTCGTAGAAAGGTTTTGACGGAGCAAACGTCTAAACTTATAATCTGGGGGTAATGATGTGTTGCTAGATACCGCTCATTACTTATAGTATTGTTTCAATATTATGGCCAGCTTTAAAAGTGCGTATACGGGTCACAGACTTTGGATAATTTAAAGAGTATGATTATTTTGAAGGGATAATATATAATTTGTATATTATAAAATAGTAATTTAAAATGTTTTATATAATATATATTATATATGTTATTAATTTTATGTACACCGTATATATGTGTGTGTGTATACTATATTGTGTACATTTTATTTTGAGATGTCAATTTTAAAATATGTAAATTTTAAATTTGACAAAAACTATTTTAAAGTACTCCTTGCGTCCCAGAATATTTGTCCACTTTTGACTTTTGGAACTGTTTATCTAAGCACTTTGACTCATCAAATTCTCTCAATGTGTAAGCCTAAATATAGTCATGTGTGATCTTGTTTGATTTGTCTTAACATATAGATTATTAATATATAATTTCTATAATTTTTTAATATACAAATTACAAGATAAAATGGATTAAAGAAGTGCATTGGATAGTGTGTAAAAATGAAAGTGGACAAATACTCTGGGACGGAGGGAGTATATTTTATATACTTGTTTTAAAGTGATATTGGTATTTTATTTAATATCATAAAAATTATTGATATCAAATAAAATACAATTTTAACATTTAAGTGAGGAGGATTTTAATCCTTCCCCCTTTCCCATTTTCGTACATCCTTGCCATGGGATGGATGGGTGGCTTTGTCCCCCATCATGCTTTAAAGTACATGTACTTTTGTTTTTATAGATATGTATGTTACATTGTATTATGATGATGATGATGATGTCCATTACAAATGATAAATACTCCCCTCCCCCCCCCCCATTTTCATGGTGTGTGCGTGGTAAAGAAGGGAAAGAGAGAGAGAGAATTTAATTCTCGTTAATATCATTAATATTATAAGAAAACCCCCTAAATAGGAGTAAAAGTGTAAAACATATGTCATATCCTCAAAATAGGAGCTCAAACTTAAACTCCTATAAATAGGACTAATTAATTAAGTAATAAAAATTCTAAACAAGTACTCCATATAATAACGCGGCCACCGTCCTTTTGTTTAATAATACATTGATGGATACCCACAGACGGGGATATCCGGTCTTTGTGTAATATCAGTCGGGGCGGTCCAGTTTGTGCGATCGGCCCGTTTGTCGTTTGTTAATTACTTATTTAGGGCGGCCCAGCCTGTTGGGCCGGCCCATTTGTCTTTGTATGTAAACCCTAGCCCTCACTCTCCCATTATATATACCCCTCTTCTAGGAAGAGGGAAAGGGGAGGAGCTCATTCCACACGCTCCGGACTTACGTTCTAAGTATTATCCTCACTAGCACGATACCATTCTCAGTCTACTTGACCCCATATTTTCGTGCACTTATACTTAGTTCGATACTCATCCGCCTAGCCACCTAGGCCCCCGGGTTCCATAACCCAACATTGGTGCTTTCATTGAGAGTGTCGAACACATCAAGCGTGCTCCAAAAAAAAACAAACAAAAGAGTGGTTCTTCCAAATCTTCGTGGTGGGATTGGTCGCTGGTCTTAGATTCCCCGCCATCGCCGACTAGATCATTGGCACACGGAAGATCACCGCCGGCCTCGACGGGCGCGCCTCGCCGTAGATCTGCTGAGGAGGTACCGGATTGAGTTCGCCGGCCATTGCCACCACTAAGAAGGTCAAGATCTTCGAGCCACCACCCATCGCCGGCCAGATCTTGATTCCGCGCACAAATCTTCCAGCCACCACCCAGTGCAGGCTTCGAAGCACGACGGGAGAGCCTCGCTGTAGATCTGCTGCAGATTCGTCGTCCCAGGAGCCAACTGACGACCCCCAACAGGCGTCCACCTCTTGCTTTAGCCGGCAACGATCCACCGGTGACGACCGCACGGACGCGACGACCAAGAGCTGCGCGGCATCCTGCCTCTGCGCAGCCAGCAACGAAGGCTCTAGAGCGACGGCGAGCTCCAGCCAGGGCGTGATAGCTCCAGATCTATCGCTGCCGACGGCACCCCCTCAAATGGCGAATGCCTCACTTGGCCCCTGGACGGATCCGCGTTGCTGCTCCGTTCACTCTTTCGTCCCGGCCAGCCATGAGACAAAGATATTGGCTAGTGACGGAACATCCAGCAATCGCACCACGTTCAGCAATGGCGGCGAAAGGGTCCGGATTTCATTGTCCCACGACGGCTTTTACGTCCTCACCGTTCAGTAACGGGGAAATTTAATCCTCCCCCACTCAGATCTAGAAGGAAGGACTAAAGAGCTTAAGGAAATTCATTGGCCGAGTATATGCTGTAGCTCCAACAGTGGTTAGCTTTTGCAGACGGCGTGTGTGTGCATTTTCTCTTGGGAAGTCTGGACTCAATAAAAAAAAGATAAGTGTGTGACACCATTGTCTCAACCGTGATTGAGATCTTGTACCCCTTCTTTTGCAACTGACCCATGCTTAGCAAATTGGTTTTCAATTCTGGAACAAAGAAAACATTAGAAATCACATATGTTGAGTTCTCCTTGTGTTTGGATTGTGATCTTTCCTTTCCCCATAACATCCACTGTTGAGTTGTTCCCAAGCTTGATAGTGTCCCGATAAGAGGTGTTTAATTCAGAAAACACATTCTTATCCCCACACATATGGTTGCTGCAACCAGAGTCCAAATACCAAATATTTTGATGGGTGTCTTCTTCTACGTGCTATGCCATCAGAAGTGATACTTCTGATATTTCTTCTTCCTTCTCAGCAAAATGAGATTTTTCTTCATTTTTCCCTTTCAAATTGTTGTAGCACTCATTCCGGTAGTGACCATACTTGTGGCAGCAGTAGCACTCAACATTTGATTTGTCTACTGACTTTGATTTATGATTTGTTGAGTGGTGACCGCCTCGTCCTCCTCCTCTTTCTTGGAATTGATTGGTTTGATGTTGGGTACGGTAGTTGCTTCCTCTTCCTCTCCCACGACCTCTGCCTTGACCACCTCTTTTATTTGATGAGGGCTGGTGATTTACAGAGGCCTTCAAGGCCTGCTCACCTTCAGCTTCTTGGGAAATCAGCTTCTTTTCATGAGCCAGAATAGAGCTCTCCAAGTCATCCAGTGACATTTCATCGGTGTCATTTGCCTCTTCAATCGAACATACAACATAGTTGTATTTTGCCGTCAGTGACCGTAGTATCTTTTGAACAACGGTTCCATCTTGTAGTTCTTTAGCATAACACTGCATCTTGTTGACTATTGTCATAGTCCTTGAGTAATAATTAGAAAATTTTTAACCATCCTTCATCCGGAGTTATTCATACTCCGAATGTAGAGTTTGGAGTTGCAACTTCCTTGTCTTTGCATTTCCCTGGCATTTCTTCTTCATGGAGTCCCAAATATCTTTCGAGGTTTCCTTACAAGGAATGGTCTCAAAATTATCCCGATCAATCGATTGAAAGAGATAGTTTTTAGCTTTGACATCCTTCAGTTCAAAAGCTTCCAATTTTTTCCTTTGGTCAGCCGGCATCTCAACGGTTAGAGTTGCTACTGCAGTTTCCACCACGGCCCAAAGCTCCTTGGACCGGAGAAAATTCTCCATCAACATGCTCCAATGATCGTAGTGACCATCAAAACGTGGGATAGAAGGTTGAACAAAACCTTCTGATGCCATCAAACCAACTATTCTTGCTGCTGCAATGATTAGACAGTGGCTCCGATACCTAATGTAGACTAGGTTTCTTTGGGAACTTTTATCAAACAGGATGTGAGCAACCTTAATAAGAAGAAATGTATAAAACTAATATAAATTGGACAACTCAGGAAATCAACAGAGGAACAAGAGAAGAACTTGATGATAAATTATTCCATAGGAAAGCCAATTTATAGGCAGTACATTCAAAGATAATGAAAGAAACTGTATTTGCTAAAAAGAAGGAAAGCCATAGAAAGTGAATAGCTACTTCCTAAAGAATAGGACAACGAACTTGATTAATACTAAAATACTGAGTGAACACTAGACTTATTCAACATTGGACATATTCAAAAGAATGTTTCCCTTATTATAAGAAACTGGTGTTCTATTCTTTGATCTTTGTTAAAAGATAAGAACCTCTAATCTATCCCTAATAGTCTTATGTCCTTTTAATTTATTTAAGTTGTTTTTATTCTCTTTTTTGAAGATAGATATGGAGATGAGGACATGGTGACTAAAACTTTTCTTATGATATTTACTTTAATTTGTCAAAGGGTGATGGTTGTTTCTAAGAACGGTTTGGGCTACTGGGTTTCTTATTGGTCAATGACAATGGGTTTTGGTTTTTTATTTTTTTTCTATAGATTTTTTTGGTTGGTACCTGGCGGGTGGGCATTGGTGTTGAACTTCAGCAGTCGAACCTTTTGATGATTACATTGTTACCGACCAGTTTACTCATCAGATATATAGAGGTTGCTTCTATCGTTTTTACGCTCCTCTCGTGCTCTTTTTACTTTATTTGAAATACTTTCAAATTATGTATTCTTGAGAAATTTGAAACCAATTGGGTGGAAGGTACTCAATGCATGCAACAATTTTCTTCTATAGGACAGATGCAGGTAAAATCTATTTGTCTTAAATTTTCTCTTAATCTCTTTCCCAATATGTATTCTTTAGGCTACAATTGCATAATTTCAAGTTCTTTTGGTTTTAGATGGAAAGCTAGAAGCACTACTGCATGCACAAAAGGATCATTTGTGGGGCCCTGCTCTTATTCTTGCTGCACAACTTTGTGATCAAATCAGTTTTCATCACAGCCACTTGCATTCAGAAAAAGTAAAATAAAAACAAGAGGTGTGTATTTCTTTACTTCCTTTCTATTGACTTTATGTTATCTTTCATTGCAATTCTAAGATGATAGTGTGAAGCAGATGGTATAAAGATAGTTAGTTGGATTACCTTGAGGACAATTGTGCACTGATGCCTACTGATTGTTGGTCAGCTGTTTAGTCCTTGCATGGCAATGGTTGATTGGGATGACCTAATCCTGGGGGTGAAAGAGAAGTCTAGATAAGCATTTGATGAATCACTATGATACTGAAATCATA